>CAMXCT020003447.1:315618-373761 GCA_947184155.2 Cladocopium goreaui
GCCCATATTAATAAGTCACTTGTCTGAAATAAGGTCATGTTGGAACACTTCGCTATACCACGCATCATTTACAGTGACATCACAGTGAGGTCGTTATGACTTCGCCACATTCAAGGTCTTGATGGTTCCTTCCCATGCTAAAATGTTACTTTTAGTTGGTTGTGTTGTGAGTCCATCTAACCCAAAAGACACGCACTGGCATGGCTGGTGGTTGCCCCTGAAAAATAATTCCCGGGATCATCATGGTTGAAGTGAAACCACCAGCCAGACGAAACATTTGAGTGTATGACTGTGACGGCTATGATCCATCCAAATGTTACAGGTATTCTCATTTGGTAGCTGGTTAACAACCGTGGTCTGTATCTATTAACTATGCATATCTATGCATACATTTTTTTGGGCAACCCAAAAATAAACCTACCATTTGGGGATGGTTCATACCACCAACTGATGCTGATTTTGGGGATTGTTTGTTATTGGGTTTACGACATTCGTCCACGGGATTAAAATAGGGATGATTGATAGCCTCTATAGATCTCTATTAGTAGTTTAACAGTTGGCAATGTATAGATCTCTCTCTCCATCGCCATCCTATGTATAGATGGCCCGTTTAGTTTGGTATGATATCGCATTATATACATAGCCTACTGATATAACCATATAAGTTGCCTCCCATGTATTGTATATATTGTTATACTATAACATACTGTAACCATGTCATAATGGCTTATATTTCATTCTATATATTTATATAGGTTGTAATTCTATGGTTTGTTGGCTAGCAGCCGACGCCAAGCTGAACCATGCGCTCATCTTCTCCGGCGCTGTCTCCCCGACCTTCTCCCCCCATGGCTGCGCAACCATCCCCAGCCAGGGGCACCCCACTCCAGGCCACGGGCCACTTGGGGCGTTTGGACCGAAACGTCTGCCCCGGACACATTCCAGGAAAGACATACAGAACAAACGGCAAACCAGCAGAGAGATCAAAAAAAAGATAGCAAAAGTCAGGAAAAAAAGAAGAAGAAGAACAACAACAACATCATCATCATCAAATTATATAGTATACGGATTCACTGTTCTATCTTTGTGGGGGCTCCCGTAAGGGAAAACTCCAGGACTCAACTGTTACTAGGGCTAACGGATATACTTCTATCAAAATGGACCAAACATGGTCGGAACAACAACCTTTGGTTTATCATCTGCCGTTTACAAATGCTTAGCTGGATTCGACATTCACCTATATTCACCTAGGTTTTCCATGGTTTTCCTGGTCGACGTCTCTATAATTAAGGACGAGTTAGGCGAAATGACGATCACCTCCCAGGCCTCTTGGTCCAACTGCAGCCGCTCCCCAGCAAACTGCAAAGCAAAGCCCTGCTGCCTTGCCATGGCGAACATCGCAGAAAAAAGACCTAGGACAGTCATCAATAACAGGACGATGTTTTGACATGTATTGACATCTATACTGGATCTATCTATGTCTATATATATATATATATGTAATATGTGTATGTATATATATATATATATACATATTGTTTGCTGGGCACTGTTTTCGCCCCCCTTGCACGCACAACATTATAAACTCCTCAAGGGCTTCATTTTTTCTGAATCCTTCCTGGTGCTGGTATCTCTCCCCATGAAAAGTATGACTTAATAGGGATCATCAGCCTGCCTCACTGCCAGTAGCACCATTTCTTTGTCCTCAAAGTGCAGCTGCAGTCATCAAAAGGTCATGAAACCAGATGTCAATTCCTGAAATTAACCTGGCAAATCTCATCAGGAAATCTGTGGGAAACTCTGGCAACCATCAATCTGAAGGGCCTCCTGCGAAACTCTCTCAGAACATCTTTGAACATCTTTGAACCAGTTCTGGGAAGGTGACAACACATCCTTAAATCCAGGGGAGGCTACGGGAAACCTTGGGTTTCGATGCAAAAGTTGTTGGGGGTATGGAGACCAATGGTAGAAGGTTGAAACCACCAACCAAGTGAAACAGAACATTTTATGTCTATCACCTTGTGGCGTGAAACAACAATACCGTTGAATCATTGTTTCACCCCTTGGGAAAATCATCAAACATATTGGCAAGGACCCATGCGGAAGCCACGGAGGTGCAAGATTTCCCCAGAACCCATACCATCCAATTTTATTCTTGGCTCCTGTCAAGGTAGGGAAGAAACATGCTTGCTCCTTCTGAAACTAGTAACTAGACCACATGTAGTAAAACATCCACAGTACCCTCTAAACAAACACAGCTATGGAAAATCACCATTTTTGATGGTTGAATCAACAACAAATGGCAATTTTCAATAGCTATATTATTTTACCAGAGGGTAGCTGAAATATTCAAAATTCACGGTCTCCGAGGTGCTCAATATATACTCTTGCCATGTTCCCATCTCTCCGCCGCCATTCCATCTGAGAAATTCCAAATCTACTGGCTGATAAGGGCCGGCATTTTGGATACAGAAACCACCAAGAAAAAAAAGCAGCCTGACCTAAACACTTCCTTCTCTTCTGGCCATCTTTGTCCCCGGAAAAAAATCTAGAGCCCCAAACATTTGACCTCAAGCCAGCATTTGACTTCAAACCCACAACAGATAATGTCGGGCTATTTGGGGTTTTTAAAGCTGCCGATGCGCCAGTCGAAGTCCCAGCAACTTCTCGCAAGGTTTGCGCAGCATATCTCAAGCTGCAGCCGTTCCGCCGCACAGCTGTTTCCACCACCTCTCGGTCCTCCTGGCGATGTGCTGCCATGGCGGCCATGGATTTTGTCGGCGAAACGAATCGAAATAGAACAAAAAACATGAAGAACGAAGGAACGTATTAAAAATGTTTAACATCAAGGAATGGACCATTGAATAAACCACTAAATCAACCATATCAACCTAAATCAGGAGTGTTTATATATGACCCTCACCATAGGACACAAGACATGTTAAGGGAATTCAGATTCAAATGATCAGGTCAGGACACTGAGTGCCTTTTTGCGGTGAAACCTTACCGAAACGAAGCCAAGCTGAGGCATTCCTGACTCGTGTCTATCGACGGCCATGACCTCCTGAACATGTTGAGGCAGCTACAAAATGATACAGCTGGCCCTTGAGCAACTTGCCAAGTTTTTGGCAAAAACCAAAGTGTGAGGATGCTCGGCGCCGAGCGTGCGCTCACTGGCCTCCAAAGCTCTCCTGAAGAGCGGCTCCGCATCTTTCCGCAGGCCCATGGCATGGAGCCAAACTGCCAAATTGCTGACTGAGACCAGTGTGTCAGGGTGCTCCGCACCGAGAGTGCGCTCACGGGCTTCCAAAGCTCTCCTGTAGAGCGGCTCTGCATCTTTCAGCAGGCCCATGGCTCTGAGGCAAGCTGCCAGGCCATTGACTGAGACCAAGGTGTCAGGATGGTCCGCACCGAGGGTGCGCTCACGGTCCTCCAGAACTTCGCTCAGCAAAATCTTGCTATCCGGGAAGTAGCCTTGCATCCGCAGAGCTGTTCCCAAACGCGCTTTCGCAGCAATCTTGAGGCCAGGAGTCTGAGCAGCCGCTTCGCGTGTGTGGAGAGCATCTAACAGGCGAGATCGAGCATTGGCAACGCCGTCCTCGCCAGCCACCCGGAGAACCACACAGCAGCGCTCTGGCTGCCCGGGCTCATTCAACATCAACAGTTTTTCACCCAGATTTGTGCCGGGTGGCTTTCCCGCTGCCTCCATCTCAGGTGTTGGCCTCACTGAAATGTCGTAGGCATTCTCTGGGTCGATGAGCAAAGGAATGCAGAACGATGCACGTGGTGGATACACTCTCCTCACATATACTTCACCATGAAGTTCCAAATCTCTCTTAATCATATTTCTGAAATTGTTATCTAAGAGTTCCATTCGGTCTGCTCATTGGTCTGGAGATTTAGGGACGCTGTACACCACGCCCCCACCAGGCGTTTGCACTTTTTCCCTCTGTTCTCAGTGAGGCCCATACCTCCGCAGCTTCTTTCTCAAGGGCCGTGATGTTTCTGAAAGGTAACTCCTCTGTGTAGTGAAAAAACACCTTGGCACCTGGGCCTGATGACAAATCAATGGCATCTTTCCAAACAACGATGCCAGTTCGAAGATGCTTCCAGGAGTGGTCGAACTCCTCGCTGTCCTGATACTCTTCACTTTGGAACTCTCCACCCTCTCGGTAGAAGATTTCGAAGTAGCGTCGCAAGTCGTCCACAGTGGAAGTTGCCCTCATGGCTTGGACAAAGGCAAAGAGAAACAAATACTGAATGAGCTACGGAAGCAAATGTGCAATCTGCAGTTTTCCTATGGAGCTTAGAGATCTCCATGCAATCATATGGGGCGTGGCACCATATGGTTAATATGTAGTCATACCTTGCTATATCAGCGAGCTACGATTGGTACCTTGCATGCGTTGGTACCTTGAATTAGCTAGTGGGTTGCTATGCGTTGCTATGCTGCTGCTGATGCTCCTTGATATGTCTGCCTCCGAGCCAAATGCACCTCCAAGCTCGGCGCTCTGCTAGGCTTGTGGCCCGGCCAATCCTTCAACCTGGATCCAGCTACCACCTCAAGACTATGATGCAACGGTACCTTAGGAAAAAAACAGCCATGATGCATCTGTTAGAGGCAATAGCTGAACTTCTGCCTTGAGAAAACTCAAAGCTCATGAGTGTCGTGCAAGCAAAATTGACCATAGCAAATATCAACCAAACAGTGCCCCATGCTGCCCGGTCTTGGTGCCAAGGAAAGATCCAGTCGTGCCAGCTGGAATTCCGGAATCTATGCCAGGTGGAGACCTCCCAAGGTAATTTGGTTAGGGAGCCTTTCTGTTATCATTGCAAGCCCCTTAAATTTGTCAGATCTGCAATTGGCATGGTTTTTGCAGGTTACGGAGCCTTTCTATGTTTATATGATTTGTTTTTTTAAATAAAGCTGACAACATACTGTATGTCCATCTAATGTAAACATCCAAGTCCTGGAGCTTGGGAGCAGATGCCAAGGCCGAAGCATATTGCCTGCCAAGCAGTGTGTTGAACCGCCGGTTTTCCACAACAGGATCTGATCGGTCAGCACATGTCGAAAACTACAAGTTGGGGTCAACATCCCCAATTTGTAGGTTGACACATATTTGAAAATTGGAAAACAACCTTTGAAACTGCTAGACAGGAATGTATGATAGCAGCTGGCTCTTGGTTTGATCTGCTCTTGGACGATCAAGCCCAACAAGATCGCAAGTCTCCAAGGCCAGCTCTAGAGAAAATGTCGGGAATTCAAACATTCAATAAATGCCAAACCATGCCAAACCTATACTACATACCAATCTGAAGTTTGACCAGCACCGCTGCAGCACCACATGAACATTTTGATCATTTTGTTCTGTTTAATATTGTTTGAGTATGTATAGCCAGCGTTCAAAGCATGCAGTAATGGCAAATCTCGTAATCCACTCCATGAACAAACATGTCTGAACAAGCTTATCTAGTTGGCCTTCCCTGGTGCCTCCTACCTCAACACCCAATTTCATGCCCAAGGAATGGTCTGTCCAAAAATTGGCTACACCACCAAAATTGCAACTGTAATGCAGAAATGATCCTTGACCAGTGGATGGAATTGGGTACCCAAATTTCAAACGCACCTGGCCCATATATCACATTCTTGGCTATTTCATCTGCATTAGAATTATCTCATTACAGTACATCCTAAAAAGATTGTTGGTTATAAATGGTCATGAATATAACCCAATTCTTGCTGGTTCACAGTTGCAGCCACAGAGTTCACTGCTGCTCCAAGGTGCCGCACCGCCGCCAGCACGATCTTCTTTTCCGCACGCAGCTCAGTGGAGGCAAATTGTAAGGTATAACCTGAGCTCAATGGCCATGAACAGCCCATGACCTGATATCCCTTGAATGATTTGAATGGTCCTGTGATTGGTGGGACTGCGTCAGATGCTTAAAAAAGCCGTAAATATCGTGAATTCTGAGGGGTATTGATTAGTGATGGGAAGAAAACAACCAAGAGTCCCAGAGTCCCAGGAGGGGATAAACCATTGAAATTGGGCATCACTGGACAACACCGGTTCCCCATCTCTGTCCCCCGTCCGGTGACCATGTCGTTGCACCGCCAACATGGCAATCTCTGGGTCCCCGCGAAAGGCTGCGCTGGCCGCTTGGAATGCCGAGCTCTGAATCTGCACTGCCTGCAGGACGAAGTCACGATCTTCCCAAAGCTCCTCCTGGGGCGCCCATCAACTGGTGAGGAAAAATAGGAAAACATAGGAAAACCATGGTTTGTTATGGCATTATATTATCCATAAAGATCCATAAAGTATGATTCAAAAGACATCAAAACATAGTAACACATATTAGTTTAGAACCAGTTGTTGGGGCCTTGGGGGGATCGATGATCGATTGAAGCAACATGTTGTGCCAATCCCCGAATTGGGATGATTCATGATTTCATGATTCATCCCAAGAATAAAAAAAAAGTGTATGGCCTCTAGGCAACCCCAAACAATTGGTTAAGAAACGTTTGGCAAGCCAAGCATATGTATATCCAAACTGATGGGTATCAACTACAAGGGAACACTATATACAGGCTGAGCCGATACTCACACAAATGCTCATTCCGACAGCTATCCGATACAATGGGCTCATCAATTGAGTATATATTTTCAAGTTTTATCGAAGTTTTATGATTTCAAATGCATCCTTGTTTTCACCTTGATCTGATTAGGCACCTTCAAACTTGAAACAAAGGACCTCAAGTTGTGGCCGCCGGCTATTCCTTGGATCCATCTATATAACAGTTTCTTTCTACATCCATCAGAATCCATCAGACTCCATTATACAAGCACTGGGTTTGAGATATTTCCAAAAATAGTCATGTGGGGAACTCCGAGCATGATCATGGTCATCACCTCGCATGTTCATAGCTCCCAATTTCACTGGAATCCTGATTGCTCAGTATAAACCGCTCCCTTTGAAGACTTCAATTGAAGATGTCATAAACATACTACAGTTGCTTACCGGATTAAATCCAACGTAAATTCAAAGATAATCTATTAGATATGGTTATATAACTGCCATATGTACAAACTATCACATAATGATCGTCATAATTTTGTTGGGTCACCTGTGGTTTGGTTAAAGGGCGTCCCACCACAGCTCTGTTGGCAAGTTTCCACAGGGTACTTCAGTGTGCACGCTCTTCGCTGGAAAAGAGCCAAGACGAAAGGCTTGCCTGCAGGGAATGGAAAGGGCCTTGTTTGCCAGTTTTCGAATCACGTGGAAGTATGAGTGCCAACAAAGATGGGTACATATGATTCGGAGAAGTTGAGTTTCAAAAGAAATTCCAATCTGAACCAAAGTAGGCAGATAAATGCAAAATAATGCAAATAAACATGTTGATATCGTGTTGTAATATGCTATGCTCCAAACAAGCAGTGTACCAGTTCAATGGGGTTGAGCTATGTTTAGCTGGGATAAGAACCATCATTGTTTGCCAATGTTTGCCATGGGTCTTGGTAAGATCTGCATCAGTGTAGTTTCAACCGGGGCAGAACAACAACGGCGCTCATACAAATGGAACAAATCCGCTCAGTTCCAGCCCGCCTTTGGCAAGACTTGGCCCACACAAAACATCTCAAAACATGTTCCACATCTCCAGCAGTGCCAAATCACACAGATTTCTTGGACAAATCTCTCGGGGTCAAATGCTGCCCAGTTGCAGCTCCGCAACTCTGGGTCTGCAAAACGCAAGGCGCCAGGAAATTCCGAGACCGCGGCAAGAACAATGTCAGGATCCTTCTTCCACTCATCACCTACGTCACCACTCGCGGGCCCGATGCAGCAACCCGGTGAATAATTCTCAGCTATGCTTGTGATAGGTAGATGGCGAGATAGAATAAGGAGAGGAAAACAGAGAACATGTGGTTTAACTGACTGAGCCATTATTGGGAAAATGGTGATTTAGATTGATTTAGCCATCATTTTAGAGGGGAAGATGGTGAGGGACCAAGGCCGTGAAGCGCAACCCTCGCCGCTCCCGATTTCCGGCCGGGAGGCTCAGATGCTGCAGCGCTCGACCGTTGCAAGCCATGGTCAGGAGCAAAAATTCACGGTTGAACCTGGCTGGGGCCCCAGACGAGGACCCTAGGGAAATCCAGGGAATCCCATGAAACATCACCCGTTTCATGCAGGGAACGTCCTGGAAAAGTATGGACAAGTAGTTCCCTTCACAATCCAACTGAATGCATGACGCAGTCCTGATGGAGTCTCAAAAGGTCTCAGTCAGTCGTGCGGAAAAGAATAACTCCCAGCGATGCATCTATTTCTTGAAGAAACGAGGCCTGCGATCCAAAACGTTCTCAAACATTCTTCAACAATCTTAAAACCGAAATAAACTGCCCGTGGTCTTCAGTCATCTGAAGAATATATATATATATATATGTGTGTGTGTGTGCTAGCCCCCCTAAAATCTACCTTTGATGCTCTTCCAGAGACATGCATGATGAAACTCACTGCATACTTCAATTAATTATGCGGTGAGTTTGATCATGCAAATTTTGTACCCCCTTCAAAGAAGCAGTATCCCTACAACATGTAGAGCATTCCTCTAAACATGCAGTGTTCCTTCTGAAGAAGTGCAGTTTCCCTTCAGGAAATTACTCAGTCTTCGGCCAATCATACAGTACTTCTTTCAAAACACCAGATTCCTACACAATATGCAGTGTGTGGTTAACATTGAGTATTGCTGTGAAAATGTGCAGTGGTTGATGCTCATTACAGCATTCTTTAAAAGAAAGATTGTTAAAGGAAAACCTGCTTACAGGTTACAGTCTGTCTTCAAGACAAGATAGTCCCTTGAATGAGAAACACTATTCTTGCAAAAAAGTATATATGTGGAAAGATGAAATACAACCTTTTATGGACTTCAGCCTTCCTCTCATTTTCCGTTTAAGACATTTTTTTATTGAAAGACTTAACTTCTTCAAAATAATTGCCCTGAAGACAATGTTTTCCTTAAATAAACAAGCAACACTCTGGCAGAAAAAAAATCAAATATGTGGAAAGATGCAATACATCCTTTATGAAGTTCAGCCTCTCTCTCATTTTTCTGAATGACAGTTGTCGTTAAAGGAAAGACGTAATTTCTTCAAAATGAAATTGCCTACTTGTTCAGGCGTTTCACCCATATGAGCGGGCATATTGCATGCATACAACCATGACATGTACCTTTCAAAAAATACTACATACACCCAAGGGTTCTACTTCAAAGTAATGTGTTTTTTGTTGTATTAACGCACGGTTTTCAATCAAATGGTTCTCTCCCTTGTGAAGGAGGCTTTGCAGATACTTGCACCAACCCTGCTTTAAGGAATGCCATAGTCGGTTAAAATGGTATTACAGTACTTAAAGGATTCCATTTTGTCGTAATCCTGTCGTCCTTCCATAACTCCTTTACCTCTTGAACAGAACTTTGCACAGCTGTAATCCTTTTTGAAAAAAACTCTATACTCCTTTCAAAGAAATGCTGCACTCCTTTATAGCTTTGCACAGCTGTAAGTCTCTTCAGAAATAACTCCATTCATTTAACGGCAAACCGCAAAGTCAATGCTGAAACCTGTTTACTTGTTATATTTTTTAGTCTTGGCTGTCTTGCATTTTTTCCATGGCTTTAAGTGACTTTCTGAGAGGGTGCTCAAACCATGAGAACATCAGCCAAAAAAAGGCACCTACCTGGATGGTGTCCAGCCACATTTGAAAAATTATGCAATATCTTGCTGAACCTACTGCTGCTACTCTTAAAGGATGTGAATATGCATTGCAACAAAACCTCGATAAAGCCACAAAAGACAGACACCAAAACTTTCCAGAGAATGTTTTGGTCTGAAGTTCATGCTTTGTTTTTTGATTTTATTCCAGTTTCTGTGACTTAAGAATCTCAAGTATGAAAAGAGCTCAGGACTTGAAAATCTCAAGTCTGACATTGTAAGGACCCAAGATCCAAGATTATCAAAAAACTTTTCTTGGATCCAGGGCAGAAATCTTGGATCCAGATCCAAGATCCAAGATTTTCAAACTTGGATCAGCAATACCATTTGGATCCAAGTTTTCAACCCTGGATCCAAGAAAAGTTTTTTGAAAATCTCGGATCTTGGATTCCTCGGCCCTGGGATCCGAAGTCTGACAGCTGTTCAGACTTGAGATCCCAAGTCTGACAGCTGTTCAGACTTGAAAACCCTAGTCTGAGGTCCCACCTGCTTTCTTTAAATCTAATGTAATTATGCATATGTATATGTATCTCTGTGTGTATCTATAAAAAGTTTTCCAGGTAGATCTCGGGGGGGTATACTCTACACACACACATATATATATATATACATATCATATAAATACATACATATCTTATCTGCATGCACTCGTGAAGTGGGATTGTCTTGCCGGTCGTCTGGATGGACATCAAGTGACATCAAGAAGAACCTGGCTGAAACCGGCCACCAGTCATGCTAAGCTATGAAAAATAACCCGTTTTTGCAGCTGATTTACCCATCAAGAATGGTGGTTTTGCATGGTCATGTTAGATTGCCGGAGGGTACCATTAAATCAATCAAACTAGTGGAATTTAGTTGGTAATGTGACCATCGCAGTTATATATAATACAATATAATATGCTTGCAATAAATCAATCTTATATATATATATACACATATAAATGTAAACCTACCAAATTGCGGATGGTGAATCTGTTGGGTGTAGCGCCCTTCCGAAAACCTGCCGCAACAAGCAGCTTCAAGTCTTCCGTGGCATATTGGAAACTCCAGGAGTATTGCCTCGATCACAATTGGAACCTCACCCTCCGTTTTTGCATGCTTTCGACACACCACTCCAGCTGTTAAAATGTGTTCAAATGACCCGTGGGCATCTGTGGCCACATGATCAGTTTTCCAAACCTCTTAGAATCTCAGGACATGTCAGGGACTTGTCAGGGTGAGTCTCGTTGAAATCTTGTTTCATGTCCAGACTTTTATGTCACCACCGCCACCACCATTCAAACATTTTTTTCAAGCTGTGCCCAACAGTCCAAGCATTCGGATGGGGTTGAACCTGCAGTTTTAGACACTTCCAACCGACCTATAGTTGTCATATTAGTCAAATCCCATTTCATGGTGATTCAGCCCCCTATGTTTTCTTGGATCACAATGGCTTGACATCAATTAACTATAATTTAGTTATAATATATTATAATTATACAATTTAATTATATTATATTATATTATATAACTATTACGATTGCCAGTTAAGAATACAGAATCATCTAAAATCCACATGTCTGATCATGTTTGACATGAAGTTGCTGCTTCAATCCCCAAACACCTCTCTTTTATGCTGATAAAATATCCCCATGAAAGTCATCCCACGGAACGCAGAAAAAAAAAACAAAAAACATACCCAGACGCTCCACGGCCGCCAATACCACTTCCTGATCTGCGCGCTGGGACTGCGAGGCGAACTGCAGAGCTTCTCCTAGTGCCCGTGTTGTGGCTTATGTATGCTTGTGTATCCATACTGTGGATGGAAGAAATCCTGCACCACCAAAGTTGAAACCCTATAAGTAGTGGGATAAAGCACCTATCAACTGGCGCAACATGGCGCAACTGGTGCAGGATTTCTTCCATCCACCGTATGTTTGGGGAAATGTTGCGAAAAGTATTGGGGAAATATTGGGAACTATTGCATATAGTGGGCTATCCCATATAAGAAACGGTTTGGTGCTCATGTCCCTTGCTACGGGAAGCCACTTATCTTTGGGATACTCCATTGTATAACTCAGATATAGACTATGGTATGATTATTACATCTTAAAGATTCCTGGGATGCACCCCGAAGTACAGCGCACGGAAAATGCAATCATTCATTTTTGAATGGCCTTTAAAATCGCAGCCCATCACCATAATCCAGTATTCTGCTACTGCAACTTATTGGTGACTTTGATTTGGGATGATTTGGGGAAGGCTGGCAGTCAAAATCAGTCAAACAAGAAGAACAAAAGAACAACAAAGAGGGAAGCAAGGAGCCTAAGTTAGCCCAAGGAGACAAAGATCTTTGTCACATTTTGATGTATTTTCCTCTGGCTTCCAGTGGTCCCCACCAGTGGTCCCCCCTAGCATCCCCTGGCTCCGTCAGTGCTCACAGCAGCCAAGACTAAGGATTTGCTCTGGCAGCGCGCTGCAACATGCCTGGGACGATCTGTCAGGGACTTTGAACGACCGGTCCCGGTACCAGTAATATCCAGGGACCTCAGGGGTTGATCAGACTGGAGAGAAACCATTCACTTTGCTGAAATGACCAGTGTTGGACAAGGAACACAGTTGATCAGTTGCGGATAAGATCTGTCCCTGACCCTGCCCAAGATCCATGGCCACCAATCTGTTCACCAGGACCAACCAGGTTGCTGCAGCGCATAGCCGTTCTGATTGACAGCTGCCAAGCACAGCTCTGGATCATCTTGCATCGCAGCATCCAGAAATTTCAAGACCATTCCTACCACGGGTGAAGCTGCACCCTGGACATGGCTAAATCCCGAAGCAACCGTTGTTGGATTTGTTTGCAAGTCCGGACCACAAAGCAATCTCAGCATTTTTTTGCAATCAAACATAATCAAACCATGAGTTTCGGAGTTGATTTTTGGTTCGTGTTCCACCGTGGCATGCGAAGACGTTGGCCGGAGGGAAGCATGCAGGGACGGGGTGGGCATCGTTACTTCCTTGACATCTTCCTGCAGTTTGGGTCTTGCGTGACACTTTGTCAGTGTGACTAGACCCTTTGATCTTGCGCAATTGCACCCAGATCTTTCCAGGATAACCTATGAACCCAACGAGCCAATTGGATCCAGGCTCCATTGCGTTTCAGCACGGCCAAAATGAAGTCCCTGCACCTGGGATCCCGGCACCAAAGGGAGAATGAGAATGTGATGCTAAACGGCTTTCGCTTTCCGCAAGATTTCTTTTTGATTAAAACGGATGACGTGCGTAGAATCATCAAGACTCACTTTGGACCCCGTGAAATGCGCAAAGCTTATGCGAACATGTAGAGCAAATGACTGTGCTTGAACCACGCTCTAGCAAAGTTGACGCCGTCAGTTGACACACTACTTTTCTGGCAATATGAATCCAACTTCCATATTTGCATGTATGTTTCGTTGTGATGCGTTTATATGAGTGTTAGATTATATTGTGACTTCGGTCAGTGTGCCGCTGACATACCAATCTGAAGAGCTGCTAAGGTAACTGCCAAGCCTACAACAGCCCCAAAGTTGCAACGGAAAGTTGCCAAATGCCGCGAAATCAGCTCACACATGTTTTCGCGCACTTCCATCCTGAACCCCACTAAAAACACGAGGCCAGAAACCAAACACCAGCACTGGTGCCATGTGTATAGGAGACGAGTCGCTCTCGCAACGTCTTGTCTGCCAAAGAAATGCACGAGGCATCACTCGCTGCAGCTGCCAGCATCACTTCCCGGTCTGCACGGTACTGCTCCGGCACCTTCTGCAATACGCGTTTCCTGGGGTGACACAGTTGGCCAAAGAAGCCGGCAATCAAAAAATATCATTACCAGAATCTTTAAAGGGATAATTCAAGATAATTCACCATGTGGTTTGGAATCTCTGAGTGTAGCTCCTTAGCTCCTCATTTGGGAATGTGGATGCGCATACCCTCAGGCTCCCTCCTACATACCGCCAAGTCTCGCATCACGATCCTCCAAATCCTCTAGGATTCGAACCTGGCACACTGCGCGGTGCGTAGTGCGTAGGTTCAAAAACCCTGGAGTCTGACATCGTAAAACAATGATGACGGGGCAAAACCTGCCATAAAAGATTATACACCTGCCAAAATACGTGCACACGCAAAGGCATGTGTATAGATACCCTTGTATATATATATACAAATAAATAAATATATGTATAAATATATATATATGGAGAGAGAGAGAGAGAGAGACGGAACATTGGAAAATATGGTAAATATTGTACATGTGCGGTGAGTGTGATTGTAAAATCATCTGTTCATGCCTTTTTCTGTAGTACATGTGTAAGTCACAAACCTGATCTTACTAAAGCATTAACATAGAGCCTATAGTGACTAGTGGCCACAGACCATACCATTTTGTAGCGGAAATGGCATTCCGGATCCTTTTCTTAGTGCCAAGGAGTAGACCCTACAAAATGCGCAGCTCCACCTCACCTATCTGAAACACGTGGATCTCTACAAAATGATTGCTGGAAAACATAGATTCCAAAAAGACATGATTTCTCTACAAAGTCCGGGGGGAGCAACCCCAATTTTCTTTGTAATTTGAGGCCGAAATGCAAACCCCCATACTGATTATCTTTCCACTGTGAAACTGTGAAACCTCATTTCTGGTGAAGTCGAGGTTGCCACTATCCCAATCACTGGATTATCCCAATCGCTGGATTATCCCAGAGGTGGAACACCTTCCCCGACCATCATTGATCCCTGGAACTACATCGAATGACATTGGAACTTCAATGCCTCATCAGAGCAAACACACATCATATGTATAGCTAGGATTCCCTGCAACATCACCATCTCTGGGTAATTGGTCAAAGTCACATTCTTCCCAGCCCATGGAACGGTCCTGCTCCAGGGGACGTCGGATCAAGGTCAATTGCAGCCCATCCTCGGACGCTTCGTGAAGCCATCAGCCATGGACAGTCGAAGGAATCTAACTCAATAAATGCACTTTGTTATTTTTTTTGATTGAGGTGCATTTCAAGTATTGATGGTTACTATTGATTAATATTGAACCTAATTAGGTTCAATATGATGTGTTCAATCATCATTTCTTGAGGTGTAATCTCATCCAATATTAAACACCCCCATGATTTTTTCCCCAATAAATGCAAGTCCACTACAAAACCATGGTTTCTGGGCGTGCGCAATATGAGAGGGAAAGGATTGTGTTCAAAATCCTCGAATGGAGGTCATTTTGTTTCAGGAAAACCTATGTAACGTGTATATATATATGTACATACATATATCCGTATACGACATTTTGGTCTGAAAGTAACCCTTGTGGTAAGATAAGAACAACCTCGATGCTTCAAAGTGTTTCTTGGCAAGAAAACAAGGAAAATATCCCCAAGTAAACAAACCTGACAATAGACAATCTCCAATTTGAATAAGCAAATCATTTGGAATTGCTGGATTTTCCTCTGCCAAGCGTGTTTACCGGATGGTGTTTTTGTATAAAGCTCACCCATACGCTCCCGCGGCATACACAGTGCCACAGCGAGGGGTCAACGTCGGTGACCTACCAGAAACGCCTTAGATGTTTCAATGTTTTTTTTTTGAGTAATGAGGTACCCTCTAACAATCAAACATGGCCAGCTGGGACATCCCCAAACTGTTGAGCTTTTAATGGAACATTATCTGTAAATACCATGGATATTCCGGCTAGCGGCTATACCAATTAAATCAACCATCGGAGAATCTGGTGAAATCCTGGGCGCCCAATGGCTTGAACCAACATTTTTGGAAAGAACATCAACAGTGGTAAAACCTCATGATGAAGAGTTTATTGAAACCCAATGTAAAACATGGTGAAACCTAATATCCATAGGCTTTGTGTTTGGGCATTCTGGATTCATTGAGAAGAAACACGTCGCATAATTATCTTATCTTACTATTGGATCTGACATGGTCTGACACAAGACACAACCACCCAGTTCACCAACATCTGGCCGGCTCCGTGTCGGTATGTTTTAAAATGGCATGCCCCAATTCCAATGGATCGTTTGTTATCAGCTGTCCGAAAAAGATTTCTGGAGCTTCTTGGGGATTTCTGCAGAACTGGCCATTTTCCTATAGAAAGATAAGCGGATATACAAAGGATCTGTCAAGAGCTCATCTTCGTGCATCTCCTGCGCTCCTGAAATCAGCCGCTGCTCTCGCATGCGGATGCCTGTCGCTCGCTTGATGGCGTCCTGATGCAATGTGACGGATTGATCCTGGTTTAATATGGTTTAATGGGTGTTGGTTTGATACCGTAGTGGGTCTTTTTTAAACCTTTCTAGGAGGCACCCCCCCCAAAAAAAAGTTCTATTCTACCGTCTCACTCGTGATTCAAATTCCCACTTTCCTTTCTGTGATGAGTCGAAGAAAAACTGTCCTACCGCTTCAATAGTGCTTCATACAAATGGTTTCGGAGATTGCTATATAATTAACGGAGACCCTGTCACTCGGAGGCTGGGAGACGACTTTTTCCCTAAGATTTGGCTCTTCTCAGGATCTATGTTAATTGGCAGTTAATTGGGGTGATAGTAGGTGAATCAAATGATTGGTAATTGCTCACAACTCAGTCCAAAGATTTGGAAAAGAAACCTGCAAACAAGCAAATAGCTTCTGCAGATTTGGGTCCAGCGCAGCCATGTCAAGAGTGCTAATTCTTGACACCAGCCTGGCATATCAAAATAGTCGCTTTATGTCGCTTTCAGGCTGCCATGGCAAGCCCAGTTAATAAACCATACCCCAAAAGCCAGCCCGAAAAACATGTCCCTATTTTGATCGTTGGGCTTGCAGCTTGATCTGTGGAAAGACGCGTATTGCTGTCCTTCAAATCCCTCAAGGTCCATCGCTTGCATCGGAAGGTCAGGCAGTCGCCTGCCAAGGTGGTCACTTGCACTTCCATGGCGCAAGGGGACCCCCCAGGTTTCTCAGCGCCGTCAGTATCGTGCAGGGTCTTTTCCTTCACCGTGTTTGAAGTGTGAAATCAACAAAACTGCCAAAGAACCAAGCAGTGCCATCAACACCTGTGAAGGCCAACATGGATTTGATCATAATGAGTACTGTCAGTACGATATGGGCCCATATGCCAAGCGATGACCAATAAAAATCAAGATATCATATATGATATCATAACGTTCAGCCAGCTCAGAGCCAAATGGCTTCAATTCAATTGCCAATTAAGTTCAATAACATTCAATGACAATATTTACAGTGCCCCTATGCTCGAAAATAAAGCAATTCCCAAACTGCCAACTTGACGATCCATTGTGGTACGTTTTCATTCCAGACCTCGGATTTTCATGCCCCATGCTTCATTGCGCATGATAGCAGGCCACTTGCAGAAAGCAAAGAACTGATCCTTGATGCGAAGCAAAATCAACTGTGATAAGCTCATCTGACTCCTACCCCGACACATGTTTCTCTGCCTTTTGTCCCTGTACCAGTCCCACTTGTGCTGAAACCCATGGGTGACACCTGCAACTTCAAACGTGCAAACTCTGCTCAATTTCACACAGCCCCATCACTTGTTGGGTGTCTGCAAGCCTATCTCCATCCTGCGATTGGAAGCACAGGGTGATTGCCCCCTACAGACTTGATGCAAAACATTGGGACCGGGATCCGGTGGCAGGACCCTCCATAACCAGGTTGAACATCAGCGGCTCATTAGCGTGTAAGGGGGTCGCAACAACAACCCATTGTACAGTAACTCACGAGCAAATTCGGCAAAGCTGTCTGTAGTTGTCGTCATAAATAAGGGCATATGGTTCCGTGATGTGCACATCTAGCTGCTTCTTGGGGCGCATGGCCGGCATCGACGACTGTCTTACGGCTCTACTCCTCTGAGATGCAGAAATACAACATTTTAAATCCCTTCTGGATGTGTCTGATGGGGTATATGGGAAAACCGGCATTTTAATGGGAAATCTATCATTAGTCAACCATGCATTGTATTTATTATATTTGGGGAACCTTATTCTCAAACAAACCCATATTCATTTTATTGCGGCAAGCTTATACATATCACACACACATATATATATATATATATCATGCATAAAAGTCTTGAACCCCAGTTGCCCTGCCATTCGGATCGATGCTTTTGGTCGCCGCCATGACTGCAACTCGGGCTGCGGCGTTGCGCGTTTCAGTGCAGCACATTGCTTGCTGCTGGAGCCATACTCGACCCATTCCTCAGCGCCGCTGGTCGTGGGATCTGTCGAATTCATCGTTGCAATGTGTCACGGTGACACGGCATGGCACCGGTAAGCTGCCAGGCAGCTATGGCTCATTTTGTCTGGAGTTGAGGTGGCAAACAAACACGAGGTCCATGTACGAAGAATGTCTTATCATGCAATGATATGCAATGTTGAACATGCATTTTGTTTTCAAAGGCTATCGGCAATGTACAGTATACCAGGCGCCGCCGAGTTCAAAATCGACTGCATTGGATCTGCAAACCTTCCGAATGTTCCTCTTTCCAACAGAGGTTCAAAATTTGGAACCACCAAATTTCGGGATTAATCTTCGTTTCCGTTTCCCTGTAAGGGTGTCAGCCAAGCTTCGTCTGCTTCCCAAGTGGCCCATTCTGGGAGTTCCTGCCTGAGAAGCGGAGGCTACAGACGCAGAAATTTCATCAAATTTCAAGGTCAACCCTAGCCAGCCGAACGTGGGAAAATCCACACTCTTTACAACCGAATAGGGAATGTATCCCAGGTGATAACGCCTATACATGCTTATGCCAATTTCGATGGCGAACATGATAATACTCACCATGAGATGTTGGGCCTGGGTACCCTGGAGTTGCAAAACGGGCGCATGAAAAAGTAGACTGCTCCCAGTCGATTCCCGAAAAGATGAACTAACCAAAATGGGGAACAAACTAAAACAAACTTGTATTAAGCGCATCCAAATGCATACTGTGGAGATTAATCATGCTCAATCAAAGATGCGCTGGAAAGGGATATCCATTGCAAACGGGAACTGCCTCAACATCCAGCATCTAAAATGGCAGTCTTCACAGAACAAATCATGGGAACCCTTCGGGGGTTTCAAGGCCTTTCTTAAATCCTAGTGGCATGGACCCATGTATAGTATGTATACATAGTTTGATTTGTCAACATCGGTTTGTCAACATCGTTGGAACCTCAGTTGAAGTTATGAATGGATAACCATAGCTAAAAGGCTTACAGTAACATAAATATATATATATAACCTATGTATATATATATATGTAATTCTATGCAATTATGTCCCAACTTATGGTTGTTAAGACTGCACCCCCAAGTGTTGGAACCTCATGGAATCCATGGCCCAACCCTCAAGTCCATGGCGCCTGATGCCACAGCTCTGTATATCCATCAGCGCGCGCTGCTGTGGAAGCGATTTGTCATAGCAGGCCTCTGAACAAAAGCGCCACCAGCGAGTCACCTGGGGCAGAAACGAGCAGAAGTCACAACAAGTCCAAATCTGACCACGAGGCACTTTCGGGACATCATGATACCATGATGCCCCTTTATGAACCATCATTTAAAGGCACTTCGTGTTGACGTGGCCATGATTCATTCACTCATAAAGAACGAATATAATGATATTATACGTATCTCTGCTGCATTTTGAAATGAGTCAAACGAGCACCATTCGGCAAATCTTCCTCTCCACACGAGATTAGCACAGCAGAGAAATGTCCGTGTAAAAGTGGGCGTTGCCCAAGTTGCCCACTCCAAGCACCAAGTGGCAGGACAAAGGTACAGGTTCACTTCTTCACTTGCGACAGCACCACACGCATCGCAGCTGCGTAGACCTGGGAGTCGAAAAATCGAAATCTCTCGTCAACCAACCTGGAAAAGTCTCCAAAAACTGTAGCTTGGTACGGCCCAAGGGAAAGTGCAGCGGGTGATGCTACTTTGCCAGACCATGCCAAACCGTTTTCAAAACTTGGTGGTCGACATAATCCGAGGTACAAACAGCAATGGCCATTCTTAAAATCAACAATGGAATATAAAAAATATATAACATGACAAATCCCAAAGCACCTTTGTCTCAAACCACATTTCCAATTCACAAGAATAGATACAATGCAATATAGCCATTGGTTTTCCATCAAAGAATACGGCTTCTCTATAGGTTTTTTCAGTTCCGCGACAGGAAACCATCAGATCCGATCACCTCAGCAGCGCTTTTCCGCTTCTTTCGCTGGAAAATGAAGCACTCCAGGCGCATTAGGGGGAAGCAAGGTAGCGGCAAGCGCGCCTCAAGCCTGAAAGTGCTGCAACATACCGTGGCTGTTGTTTTTCCCCACCTGCCAGGTGAGGGTTGTTAGATTTTATGTCAGTTGCCTCCTCCTCCTCCTGCTCCTCCTCCTCCTCTCCTCCTCCTCCTCGTCCTCCTCGTCCTCCTCGTCGTCCTCGTCGTCCTCGTCGTCCTTGCTCAACTGCGACCCGCGATCCACAGTGTTCTCTGCCGGACCTCAACCACGACCACCCACGCCCAGTGTTCCCTGCCGGACCTCAACCACGACCATCCACGCCCAGTGTTCCCTGCCGGACCTCAACCACGACCATCCACGCCCAGTGTTCCCTGCCGGACCTCAACCACGACCATCCACGCCCAGTGTTCCCTGCCGGACCTCAACCACGACCATCCCCGCCCAGTGTTCCCTGCCGGACCTCATGTAGGAAGATATGGGACAAAGAATGTGCAGAAGAAAGTTAGAAAGAATGTCAGAAAGAATGTCAGAAGATATGCCAGAAGATATGCCAGATAGAATGCCAGATAAGATAATGCCAGAAGATATGCCAGATATGATATGCCAGATAGAATGATAGAATGCCAGAAGAATGCCAGAAGATTTGCCAGATAGAATGCCAGAAAATATGCCAGAAGATATGCCAGATAGATATGCCAGAAGATATGCCAGAAGATATGCCAGAAGATATGCCAGAAGATATGTCAGAATATATGCCAGAAGATATGTCAGATAGAATGCCAGAAGATATGTCAGAATATATGCCAGAAGATATGCAGAATATATGCCAGAAGATATGTCAGATAGAAGGCCAGAAGATATGTCAGAATATATGCCAGAAGATATGCCAGATAGAATGCCAGAAGATATGTCAGATAGAGTGCCAGAAGATATGCCAGATAGAATGCCAGATAGAATGCCAGAAGATTTGCCAGATAGAATGCCAGAAGATATGCCAGAAGATATGCCAGATCATATGCCAGAAGATATGCCAGATAGAATGTCAAATAGAATGTCAGAAGATACGTCAGATAGAATGCCAGAAGATTTGCCAGTAAGAAAATGTATAAATGTCATGGTGGGGATCACACGAAGTAAAGTAATTTTTTTTACGGGGCCCAGGAGGAAAACTAGCTGGCAATGATACATTCATATTATATATGCATTTATGATGCATTTGTGTATTGTGTATGCGACGGAAACATTCACAAATTACATTCTTAATTTAAATGATATTACTTATATTACTGTCTCTCTGTCCATCGCCATCTCCAAGAGTTCAGCGGAGTTAAGCGGCGAGAACTTCATATCGCCCTATGTTTATGACGTCCCAGTTCTATAACCAACCCAACCCACCAACGCCTACCCAACCCCAACATCGAACCTACCCAACAAAATTCATATATTATCTATCCGCAGGCTACTGCAATCGGCCTCTCTCGGTCTCTCTCGGTATTTCTCGGTATCTCTCCCTCTCCCTATAGGTTTATTAGAGAAATATTACTCTAATCCATCAGCACCATCCCAGGTTTGTCCAAATAATATCCGGAGACCCTCGTGCCAGGTCCTCGTGCGCGAGTGAATTTTTCCGTTCGACACAAAGAGGAAAGCGAAACCACGGGGAAATGTTGATAATTAACCATAATTAACCCATACCAGTAGGGAGGGTTCGGGGGTGTCCTATGTTCAAACAATGTCAAACTATCATCTATGAAGCTCTTGGTCATTCGGATGCCCCTCCTGACCTTAGCTCCCTGAACTGATAGCCAACTTTGTCCAAGAAACTCAAACTTTGACAGCAGGGACTCATGGAAGGCTGACGTGGCGGTCATGCCACTGCCCCACTCGCCCACATAGGCCACATATCCTCGGGAGGCTGGGAGACCAGGGAAATCCCAGCGAAAACATGGACACATTATGGAAACCCGTCAATTTTCCATGGGTCATTTTCCAGCAAACACTAGAGAATATCCCATATAAAATCAATGAAACATCATGAATTCCCATGATCAACAATTAACCATTATTAGTATAACTATTCATCCCATCACGATAGAATCCCATAGGATCAAGGCTCTTCCGCGGAAGTTGTTCAAGGCTTCCTCGGCGCAGGCGGCTTCGCCCGGGGGCGGCATGCACAGCAGCAGCATCTCACGTCCCGCACAGGGAAGGCCATGTAGGGAGGTGGCCTCGGGGGCATGGTAAGTGCTTAACTAGCTGGTGGTGAACTATATCGATTAAGTATGGTTAAGTATGGTTAACAAAGGTTAACTATGGCTTGCTATGAGTTAAGATTGGTTTATTTATGGTTTGTATGGTTTGATGGGGACAAGAATGGGATGATGATAGAATATGTCTATGGGACGTCCACCACTTATAATCAGTGGGAACATCAGGAACCTAACATGGAGGTAGCTGAAGCATATTTTTCGCCGTATTTTGTAGGAATAGTTTAAAGGATATATTAGCATTTCGTAAGTGATTACCCTCTGGTAATCAACCGTGGCTAGCTGGAGAATCCCCTATAAATATTTATAAATGGAGGTTTGCTGGGAAAATCGTTGAACTAAATGGGGAACTTTCAATGTCATATTATGTGTTTGATGACAGGAGGGTAACTGGGTATGATTCATAATTCAGAAAAAGTTGGTGGACATATGGTGAGGGGATTCGACAAAAATGATCTGTTTGAATCCTATAACTGGATCAAACTGGGATGCACCCCCAAGTGCTGTATGGCCGAAGATGGAAATGTGCTACACCTGGAACTGTAACCCAAATTGCCAATTTTGGAACTATACTTTCGTAGGATTTTACGGTTCGGCTGTAAGTGGGTAATTACACATATTTATGCAAATGTTAGAATATACAGCTATAGATGGAATATCCCCGAGTTTGTGACTTACATAAGTTGTAAGCACTGCCGATGCAGATCCAAGTGTGAGAAGATTCGGGATTCAGTCGTGCGGGAAACATTGTGAAATCCCACCGTCTTTGATGAACATGGTGGAACACAATGACAATGCATCGGAGATACCATCGACCTTACCATCGATAGGGGAAAAAAAACCATGCAAATCGAATCAAACCCATACACATTGGATATTGACGAATGGTCCAACCAAACACACGGGAGGCTCACCAGCAAAAAAACGGCAAATTCATTCCACAGTGTTTCAATCCCATGGAAAATACTATTGAAATCCAAAAATATCCAAACATCAAACATTCCTATTGACATTAAACTGCATGGAAATATCATGAAATCATTTTTTTATCCCAAGCAATTGATGACATATTTCCATCGTGCCTTAAATTGACTGCAAGGATCATCGCCAAACTCCACCTTCACGGCCTGGTCGGTGTGGCTGGGATGACTCCACCAGCTGAAGGGATGACTTTTTAGTCCGCAGCTGCCCATAGGAGAAAATGGCCACAGCAATGGATTGATAATGTGGACCTGTGCGTATTACACATTAGAGGCATTTTTTTTTCCTCTCTGGATGCCACATGAGTTGATCGCAATGGTAGCAACTATGGGAAGTTAAGGAGGTCCCTAAACATCAGGCATGTCCTTGTACCAGAAAGAAATCATAAGAAATACATACAACTCATGGGCATACCAGCGGTGAAACGAGGGAAACCTCAAGTTTCACGCATCCTTTTGATTTCGTGTCCAGGAATCTGTCCTCGTGGACATGTTTGAGTCATCCACCACGTAGGCAATTTCTGTGTATAAAAAGTGGGAAATTCGCAGGCCAGTTCGCAGGAAAACCCATTCCGACAAAACGTAATGAATGGCAAGACCCCAGGATCCCACGCAAAAACCTAGTGTCAATAGAAAACCTCGAAAGCATCGTAGGCTGCGTCCGCTCACCTTGGGATTGTAGTGATAAATCAAAGCCCCAAGGTGGGTCCATGTCACATTCAGTGCCAGCACGCAGGCCCAGAGCAGCCGTAGCCACGCACCCGGTGGCGCCGCATTCGCCGCATGCGGCGCCTCTGCCGTTGAGACCAGCCGTGCCCCGGGCTGCTGCAGGCGTTGCAGGCGACGGAAGGCGTGATGCGCCATGCCCAGGACCAAGGTGCTGTGCGACATGGCCATGGCGGGTAACCAGCGACTCATGGCGGTGTTGGCCCATAGCACTGTGGGCATCCACAAGGCGGCAAGGACCTGCCACAGCAGCTGCACCCGTTGCCACTTCTGGGAGGCACCTTTTTGCCAACGGCTCAGGGCGCTGATGGCGCTGACGCTTCTGGCCCGTGGACCGTTGGCCTCTTCCAGGGCCGTGTTTTTTGGTGGATCCATGAGATGGAGGATTTTGGGCCCAAACACAACGGCTCGAAGGAGGAAATGTAAGGGATATATGCCATCCACAGCATCTAGCCATCTAGCCGCTTGAATGCCATTGATCTATCATTATCTCCTAAAAACAAGTCCCAAGTCACCAGGTCCTCACAAATACATCATCTGCATCATCTGCATCATCTGCATCCAAGCGCTTTCTTCACAGCTCAACCCCGAGCCGTGCACCAGTGCACCTTGCTTTGATCGCGGGGGGGATCTAGATCCAACGCCAACACATCCACACCGCTTTGATGCAAAAGCTGCGACCAGTAGCCGACACCAGCCTCAGAGCTTGCCCTAAGAGTTGCTGAATTGAACGTTCCTAAGTTCCGAGATGCCCTATATAGTGATCCTAGTGGTTGAATTACCAATCCTCACCAGAGCGTTTTGTTCTCATCAGTGGGTTCAATCCTTGAAACCAAGTGGGCCACATTGCCACATGAAATCACGAACCTCCCGTACAGGGATGACTCTTCTACTGACCGAAAACCACCGGACCCATCGAAAAAACCGCTGGAGATGAACAAAATGCAACTTGTTGGAGGCATGAAGACTTTGCTAACCCTTTATTTCACCAAACACCAAACATTGTGCCAGGCTTGGGAACCATTCCAAACAGCTCCATATACGGTAACTCGTATATTGTAAGGGAGATATTCCATGATCAAACACATATGTTTATATACAATTAACTACTGAATACTGTATACATATATATATATATATGTGCAATTTAATATGATAGGTTGTCAAGCTTTGATGTGCATATAACATGAGCGTTGATCAAACAATGGGGACGTTAGATTCGGTTAGATTAGATTCATCCAAAATCCCAAAATGATACGACTCGCCAGGGCAATTCCGCCAAGAGGCTCCCAAATCAATAGCTCCACCTCCAGACCGCTTCTTGATCTCGCGCCTATCCAGAATGGCAAAGCCCTATTGAGAAACCAAATTCTCCAAATTTTACTCCGGTAATCAAACATGGCTTGCTCGAAAATCCAACATTTATGGATGACTTTCCCAGCCACAAACCTCCGACAATGGCATCCAGCATTCTAACCTCACGATGAGAAATGATCAATTCCAACAAGAAGAGCAACCTATAATTAGATACAATTAGCCAAGTTCCATCAATTTCCACTGCCATTCTGGATTATCCGAGGCCATACTAACCTCCACTGCCAAGTCTAAGCCGAGTTTCAAGATCTTGCTGCTGGGGATTGCCTTGGAGGATTTCAGGTGCCCGGCCCGCTTTTCTGAATTGAAGCCATTAACGGTGGCTGTATGAGGCTTTAAAAGAAGAACAGGGCTTGGAACAACATCCCTCCATTCCAGTCAACTCTGTAAAATCAGTTGCCGTTCTTTTTTGGGAGGACCACGACAAGTTTCAGGGCTGTATTCTCGGTATCCCCAGGTCCCCTTAGCAGCCACCATGCTATGGCCGTCGTGCCGAGCAACAAAGGCGTGCCAGCGCGCAGTGATGTCACGTCCAACCAACAGCCAGGTGGAAATTGCTTTGAGAGTCTGGGGAGACGATGGGGCGGACCGTGCCAAGCCTCAAATGGTGGGCTCGGTTCTGGAAGGGTGCAAGGGTGCTTTACAAGACTCAAAAAAAATCTGCTAGTTATATATATTGTATAACAATATTTTTCTAAATGTATC
Organism: Cladocopium goreaui; assembly: GCA_947184155.2. Lineage (NCBI taxonomy): Eukaryota > Dinophyceae > Suessiales > Symbiodiniaceae > Cladocopium > Cladocopium goreaui. Next base: position 341,681 of record CAMXCT020003447.1, read on the forward strand.
ATTATATCCATCAATGTTCTATTTGAAATAGCTACAAACGGAAGGCAGCTGACTGCCAAACGGTCTATCTGGGACCAGGGATGTAGCTTTACAGAGAGCAATCAAAAATAGATATGTAGGAACATATGAATCGGATATGTGAAAACTACGAAACAAGTTGGCATACAACTAATTGTGTGAACGTTCTTCCACAAAGGATCTTCACTGAAGGTCAGATTCATTCAGATTCCTCATATTAGCTGCAGGATGAAGGCTTTTTTATGGCACCACCGCCTTGGCCTTGGCAACGCCTAGAAACATATCGCTTCCAACCATCTCGCCCGTAGCATGCGCAAGGCATCGCATGGCGAATCACCAGCCACTTTGGACCAGGGCGAACCTTTGCCGCTCTTCAACCACGCTTTCCGGACGCCCCAGCGCGATGCCACACGACGGGTCAAATCACTTTGTTTCAAGAGCTGCCGAACTCCATCCTGGGCCGGGGCCCATGCCAGATGAAACCATGGGATTCCCCATCTTCTCAGAATGCAGCTGGTTGTTGTTGGTGTTCATCCCAATTCACATGGTTGGCATCCGATTTCTTAGGTTCATCACTATTTTCCCTATTAATCGATAGCAATAAATAGTGGTTATTCACCCGTTTTCACAGACACCCAAAACATCCCGAAACCATATTGTTGTTTGTTTATGTTGGTTATACAGTTTTAGACACCGTTGTATCCCCGTACATTAAATTTCAAATCTGTTATGAGTATTTAATGTAATAATTATATATATATATATATTATCTCACTAATCCACGGTTTCTCCTCAACAAATACCATGCACCATGTAGATGGCAGTGTTCCTGTTCCCACTAGCCTTTCTTCTTCTGCCCAGCATCAGCAATATCATCCCTCTGCAAGTGGCACCTCCCAAGTTTGTTGCAACAGTATTGGCACTCGGAAAACCCCTACACAAAAATGGTGATACAGTGTTTTTGTCTATCTTGTTGGGAATGGCTACATTTATGCTACATATAAACTATCCTTGGAGCATTCGAGCATTCACAATTCATATCCAGCAAAAGCCGACACAGGTCTAACATAGTCTAACTAGCTGTTTGGTTCCTCTGGTATCCACAAATCCACAACTTTGCACTTAGTGCCGTGTGATTCCATCACTGTGCTAGTCCCCCGCCTCAAGGATCGGAAACTACAGAACTAAGATCTATGTTCAACAACCTTCAACCACCCACCTATTACTTAGATGGGCCCTGGGATTAGTTAGGTGATTAGTAACGGGATTATCCATTATCTAGACTTATTTAGTCAGTCCTATAAGTTATATACTAACCAGTGAACTAATCACAGGTACCCCAGCCCTGGAGGACCCCTGACCACCCCTGACCACCCCTGACCTGCAGGAGGCTTCCGACAGCTGCCAGGGATGTGGAAGCTCTGGGTCCATCGCCCAAAGCCCCAAAAGGAGCTGATCCATCGACTGCAAGTGCTGCAGCAACCCCCGCAGCGCGGCCTGCCAGGCATCTTTTTCTTGGCAAAGGGGGTGGTTTTGAAGCTATAGTTTTGGGACTTTTGTGTGGGTAGTTTTAAGTAGAAAATTACTTTACTTCGTGTGATCCCCACCATGACATTTATACATTTTCTTACTGGCAAATCTTCTGGCATTCTATCTGACATATCTTCTGGCATTCTATCTGGCAAATCTTCTGGCATTCTATCTGGCATATCTTCTGGCATTCTATCTGACATATCTTCTGGCATTCTATCTGGCAATCTTCTGGCATTCTATCTGACATATCTTCTGGCATTCATATCTTCTGGACATTTATCTGACATCTGGCATTCTATCGGCATTCTATCTGGCATATCTTCTGGCATCTATCTGGCCGTTGAGGTCCGGCAGTGCCCACTGGGATCTGGAGCTCGCGGTTGAGGTCCGGCAGTGCCCACTGGGATCTGGAGCTCGCGGTTGAGGTCCGGCAGTGCCCACTGCGACCTGGAAGTCGCGGTTGAGGTCCGGCAGTGCCCACTGCGATCTGCAATTCGCGGTTGAGGTCCGGCAGTGCCCACTGGGATCTGGAGCTCGCGGTGGAGGTCCGGCTGTGCCCACTGGGATCTGGACTGCGAGGAGGAGGCGGCGGGTGAGGAGGCGGAGGAGGCGGAGGAGGAGGAGGAGGAGAACAGCTTTGATAAAATCTAACAACCCTCACCTGGCAGGTGGGGAAAAATGAAAAATCGTTAATTTTTTTTTTCTGACATGTTGTGACTTTGAGGTCGCTGTCATTTTGCCCTACATGAAAGGACCTCGGAGAAAAATGGGAACTTCAGACGTTCACCAAAGAAAAGCAACTCGAAACCTCAGCAGGTGGTCTGGCTGCTACATCACTGCCATCTTTCTCAATGATCTGGGGGCTGTTTCCGAAGACATGTGCCCATGAGTTGAACCCTGCCTTGGGCCTGCGATGGAGGTCAGGATCTGCAAAATCCAGTGCCAAAACACTCAAAGCTTCTGGCAGGCTCTCCTAGTGAAGCGCCGTGGAAAAATCAGATCAAACTATGGCAATACATAGGGGCAGAGCACACACACACACTAGACAAGAATGGATCTTTGAATAGATCCGTCAGGAACTGAGTCCCGTAACATGCAAATTAATTAATCAGGAAAACAACAAATTCCTAGATGAATAAAATGCAGGTACAGGAATGTGCGTCCACATTCCCTTCCGGCTGAATCCCATAGCTTCGTTGGCATGGCTAGGGAAACAGCTGCCATGCCCCCTGCATCATTGTTATTTTTAGAAAGGGGGAGGAAAGAAGAAAGAAAAAGAGAGAAGTTTTACATCTATTCAGATGTTACACACACACACACCCGGCCTGAGCCGGGTCAACCCTGAAAGGCAAGAGGAAGAAAAAAGCGGACACAGATGACGGGCCAACGACCAAAACAGCGCAGGGGGGGAAGGGAACAGACGGACCTCCGGAACCAACCTACACGGCGAAACGGACCTGACAGAAAACAGGGCACACACCTAAACCCCACAACACATTACGGAGTAGCTGCGAGGGGAGGGTAATTAGGGACCAAATGGGGGACTAGTTGGTGACGAAAGTAAAACAACCAAAAGAATTACCTAAACCCACGACTCAGCCCCACTAAACCTAGAGGTCGTGCGTTACTCCCCATCGGGACCGTTGTCAAGTCGCGCCGCAATGGCATAAACAGCTGTTCAAGTTCCATCGAATTAGATGCACAATATGTTCAACCTCACCAGAGAACCAAAAGGAAAAAGGACCACACCTGGAAAGCGTGTGCCTGCCTGAATGGTTGCTTATGTGACATGTTTATGTCGCACTTCAAAAGCTGCGTGAACGAAAACGAGGTTTCTGGTAGGCTTCGCACTGGTAGAAATGCATTCCGCAAGGTTCACTGGGACAGCAGGACCAGCGGGACATCGCAAAAAGGCTGGTAAATGGTACTGTTTCGCATTACTTAAACGAATTACCAGTTAAAATGTGTAAATTCGGAAGTCAAGTCTGTCCTCAGTCACCCTAAAAAGGGTTGCCTCAGTTGGCTCCATGGCACCATGTCGGAGCCACCATGGATATTACACTAGACAAGAAAGGATCTTTGAATAGATCCGTCAGGAACTGAGTCCCGTAACATGCAAACTAATCAGGAAAACAACAAATTCCTAGATTAGTAAAATGCAGGTACAGGAATGTGCGTCCACATTCCCTTCCGGCTGAATCCCATAGCTTCGTTGGCATGGCTAGGGAAACAGCTGCCATGCCCCCTGCATTATTGTTATTATTAGAAAGGGGGAGGAAAGAAGAAAGAAAAAGAGAGAAGTTTTACATCTATTCAGATGTTACACACACACACTAGACAAGAATGGATCATTATAGTGATCCGGCAGGAACTGAATCCTGTAACATGCAGATTAGACAGGAATAGAATTAATATACGATGAAGATTATATATATATATATATGTAAGATCACAGTAGACAATGACAGTATAAAACAACAGCGATATAAAATATTATATGTCCCCCCAGCTGCGTCTTAAATGCGCCCAGGGCGGGACAAGGCAGGTACGTTTACCTGATCTCCAGTGTGGAGCTTCGTTGGCAGAGGCCACAACTGGAGATCCCTCTGCCCCCTGCCATAAATAAAAATATATATCATATAATATAAGGACGAAGTTTAACGTCTATTCAGACGGTACACACCCACACACACACCCTGCCTCCGGCAGGGTGGTGCGCGTAAAAATGAGATGAAGATGAGGATGAACGGGGGATGAAAAATGAGATGAGAGTGAAAATGAGATGAACGTTACTTAACCAGGACGCGAAGAGGGGAACGCAAAAGAAGAGGCAAGGAGCAAACACACACCAACACACCTAGCCCGGAGCGGGCGAACCCTGAAAAGGCAAGGGAAAAGAAAAAAGCGGAGGGTCGACGGACACGGACCAAGACCAGCGGAGGGGGGGGAAGACGGAAGCGCCTGAACCAACCTGCCACAGCGAAAACCTACAAAAAACCTCAGCACGCGACGGAGCCAACCTACCTGGGGAGGGAAGAGCATGAGATAGGGGACCAATGGGGAACTAGTTAGTGAAAAACAAAAACAAAACAAGGATTCAGCTCCTAAAACCTAGGATTCGTGCGTTGTGCCACTCCAGGCCCGTGTTCCAGCCAGCCACAATGGCATTAAACGGCTTTCAAGTTCCAACGAATTAGATGCACAACATGTTTTACCTCACCAGACAACCATCAAAAGAAAGAGACCACACCTAAAGATCGTGTACCTGCCTGCGTTCTGTCTCATGTAATGTAACTGCAAAGGTTGCTGCGAAAGAAGGAGGTTTCTGAATGTTCAGAACAGCTTCAAAGATGAAGAAATGCGTCGGCGAGGAATCCCTGGGACCACAGGAGCCGCGGGACTTCATCAAAGGCACAAAACGGTAAGGCCATCTGTTGCACATTACTTAAACGAATTACTAATTCAAATGTGTAAATTCGGAATTCAAGTCAGTCGACATTGACCCCAACTGGGGTTGCCTCAATTGGCCCTATGGCACCATGTCGGACTCACCATAGGAATCACACTAGACAAGAATGGATCATTATAGTGATCCGGCAGGAACTGAATCCGGTAACATGCAGATTAGACAGGAATAGAATTAATATACGATGAAGATTATATATATATATATGTAAGATCACAGTAGACAATGACAGTATAAAACAACAGCGATATAAAATATTATATGTCCCCCCAGCTGCGTCTTAAATGCGCCCAGGGCGGGACAAGGCAGGTACGTTTACCTGATCTCCAGTGTGGAGCTTCGTTGGCAGAGGCCACAACTGGAGATCCCTCTGCCCCCTGCCATAAATAAAAATATATATCATATAATATAAGGACGAAGTTTAACGTCTATTCAGACGGTACACACCCACACACACACTTGTATCCGTCCGCAACTGGTGAGGAGGTCGCCTACTGCGTCATCAAGTCTCATGCTGCAAGTCCTGAAAAACCATACATGGGCATCATGTGCCCAACGTCCTGATAAACCAACATTGATACATGAATTTAAAGGTGGATTCATGTGGGACCCCCAGCTGCGACCATTGCGCCCAGGAGCATCCCTAGCAGGTACGTTTACACACCTGTCAATGACGGTCTTCGTTGGCCGCAGTAGGCGACCTCCTCAGTTGGCGACGGATACAAGTGCGTGTCTCTTGTTCTGAAGACAAACCATGTTGGTGGATTGTTTTTGTTTGTCAATTCTTACTGTAAGGAGAGTTCCTGCAGGGCATACAAATCTCCCAATGTCTTGGTAACCAATTCTTGAACATTTCCATGCGGAGAGCTACCTCTTGGATGGTACAAGCGCTTTTACCACGGTCTGCTTGCACGGCTCATTTTCTGAAGCCGATTTCATAGAAATACCTAGGCTTTCATCAAAAGCCGGCTGAGGCCGCTGTAAGAAAAAAAAGCATTTACTGCCAGCTGAAGTCATCCAAAGAAATCTACATTAGTAATTAATACAAGACCCTGGAAATGGCTTTGAATCCACCGCATCTGCACTGCAGTGCAGCTATCATCAGCTATCAAATCCCAAACGATTCTTTTTCGACTGAGCTTCCGATGATTTCCCCAATGCCAATTCTCAATCCATTTCTCGATATCAATTCTAAACCAGGGTTTCCAGAGGTCGGCTATTTGTGGTAAGGTTGTCGAGGTCGATAATGCTTGTCTCTGGTAGTTACGACCCGTGACCCCTTCAAAGAAATCTCAACTATAAATTATATGATACCCTCTGGTTATTTAACATAGCCATGGAACATGGCCCATTTATAGATGTGTTTTGATGATTTACCTCTTCAAAATGGTCATTTTCCATGGCTATGTTAAATAACCAGAGGATATATTATATGTTGATAAACCCCTGTAATGCATATAATATAAATCAGGATTCTGGGGCCTGGGTTTTAATTTTGGAGGGTTTCTGGGTGTTAAAACTGGTTTTTGAATGGTGCAGGATACATATCAAAACGGTGTTGGCTCAGCACTATTCGTTAGTGGTGTTTTATCCAATTCTGCTCTGGTTTACATATGCGTGGTTTATTCAGGCTACCCCCGTCCAGGTCGGCCCAGGTCCGCCTAAGTCTGCCCAGGTCAATCCCAACTTGCAGGTTCTCCCAGGTTCTCCCAGGTTCTCCCAGGTTCTCCAGGTTCTGGTTCTGAGGTTTTAGGAAATTAGTGATGTCCTGAGATTTTGTGGGTTTCCGGGATTTCCTGGGAGAACCTGGGTGTTATTTTCTGCGTTTGTGTGGGTTTCCGGGATTTCCTGGGAGAACGTGGGTGTTATTTTCTGCGTTTTTGTGGGTTTCCGGGATTTCCTGGGAGAACCTGGGTGTTATTTTCTGCGTTTTTGTGGGTTTCCGGGATTTCCTGGGAGAACCTGGGTGTTATTTTCTGCGCTTTTGTGGGGTTTCCGGGATTTCCTGGGAGAACCTGGGTGGAAACAGTTGGGGATGGGCCTGGGAGAGCTGCAAGAGTTAGTTCGGGGAAAAGTGGCTGGAGGGTGGCCCGCTATTTTGACCCGCAACTTCTAAATTTCTGCCGCAGGCGTTGCCGCCCCCTTTGGCCTGCAGGTTTGCCACGCTTTAAAGTTTAGTTATAAGCATTACAGGGGTATAGCAAATTATATGGTTCAACGGTGTGTTTGTTGGATGATTCAAATTTAATCATCCCAACAAGGGGCAACGCCTCGCAGCTCGCACCTCCAAAGTCCGCTGCCAGTCAGATGCAGTTTCCTTGGCAATGCCTGTGGCCCATGCCAACCTGGAAACAAATGGGACAAGGAATCAGTGAATCACAAGATACCACAAGGGTTCTAATCATTAGACACCCCCAAACGATGCCCCATAGTTTAGTAGGGTATGTCCATTATGTCCACATAAATGGGGACCATTTAAGAGGTGTTTAATATTAGGGGGATGGGATTAATAAGGCAATCCGTGGCAATAGTTTACATCCCTCAGATCATATAGAGATCCTATAATTTACCTGGCCTGGTAAACTATATAACATAACTATGGAAAGTCACCATTTTTAATAGGTAGTTCAACTATTTCTATGGCCATTTTCAATAGCTATGTTAGTTTACCAAAGGGTGAACCTCCATCTTTAGGGGAGTTTCCAGCCGCATTGGATTCCCAGCACAAGACCAATGAGAAGGGAAGCCACCGCCTGGCTTCAACCCAGTTGTACATGCATTGTACCCGCTTACGACCTATACATACCTATACAGGCTACCATCTCACACCAGTAAGGATAATACATAGACATGTCCTTGTCTCAGTTCTATAAACGTTCTCATCATCCCATATAGTATGGAAGCGTTCAACCAAGACCAACATGATAAAACCATCACACCTAACAATTACAGTACCATTTTTGTATCCAATCACATCATATCGCATTGGAACCCACTACATTTTTCCAAATATATCCCAAGGTTTCCTAGTGATTGTTATTTCCCCCTTAATCTCCGGCAATCAAACATGGCAATGGACAATTAATTCCCCATTTGTTTTTCGCATGACTTTCCCTTCCAGCCACCTTTGGCTCGGGGATTTCCCAGCCACCTTTGCTTATCGGATGGTAAATCCCTTGGTTTCTTGGTGATTTCCTCATTGGTTTGTAGCTGTGCCGTGGCTTAACCAGCCTTAGTGTGGAAGCCGCGTATGCCGCCAGCCTTCGTGCAGCATCAGCTTGCAATACACTGCTGCTGTTGGGCATCTGGCCGCTGGTGGCGCGTCTCATGGTCATTGAAATCCAGTGTGTCTGTATGATATGAATCATTAATCCATCAAAAACCATGATTATCTAATATCAAACCAATTAATATTGATATCTTATCTTGATAATGGTTATTTAATACCAACCTTATGTTTCTAAAGATCTTCCTGGTATGAAAAGCCACCCGTCGGATTGATTTTGAAAAAATGATTATCATGATATTTTTGTGGTACCTATTCACAAATTGCAATAACAACAACATGAATAGTACTGGTTGGTGGTTTCAACCCCTCTGAAAAATATCAAAGTCAGTTGGGATTTGGGATGATTATTACCAATATATGGAAAAATGTTCCAAACCACCAACCAGAGTACTATATAATTATTCAAGCTCAGTGTGTAGTATTTTATACATGCACCTTTTTCAGAAGTTGATAAAGGCTCTCACCAGTTTTATTGGCAACAACGTGGTAAATTACCATGTTCAATCTCTGAATCTGCCATGGCGCAACTGGCGCCAAACGATCGCTGACTAACTTTTTCACTGCATATTGCAACCAGGAGCCGCAACTGATTGCGGCAACAAGTCGTGACAACTTCAGTCACAAATGAGATCGGAATCAAAAGATTGACATCAGTGAAGGCAAAATGTAACAGCCAAAAATCACACTGAGTCAACTCTCTTCTTTGCCTTCACTGATTGTTTGGCTCTTGGTGCTGCTTTCTCATGCAACAGTGCCCAACCAAGCTGGTTCCGGACCTCGTGGCTCTTTCCGCCTTTTGTCAGTCCGTCTGCCAATTGATGCCTAGTTGGCACCCAAAATAGCCTTGCTTTGCCAGGATGATTTCGAGTAGAAAGCATTTTCCGAAGCAACACCACCGAAATAATATCACCCTTACTAGACACATGTTGTCCATCCTTATTTATGTGGTCATATATTGACTTACAGTCCGTGACCATGTTCATGGGCGTATGCTCTTGAAAGTCCTCATCCTCAAATGCGGTGATGACATCCTGATCGAATTTCATTTCTAGGAGTACAGCCTGACAATACCTAGCAAGACCATGAGCCATGATAGCCGCATGAGTTTCAGCGGATAGCGATGATTCTACGACACGCTTGTTGGTAGATGATCGCCAGTCAACAACGTTCATACGCACGCGTTCTCCTACAGTAGCAGTACTACCCCTTTTTATCAAACCAATCATAGCGCCCTTTTGAGAGTACACCAGTCGTTTCTCGTTTCCTTGCAACAAGACATCAGCTTCCTCACGGTCTTCAATTTCGACACCAACGGAATTAAACAAGGAAGCATCATGGAAAGCCAAAATTTCAACATCATCTCCCAAATTATGGAACTCCAAAACCTGTCGGTGTTTATAGGCATCCTTGACCACCGAATTAGCACGAAGTAAATCTCGAACCCTGAGGTCAGTGATTCTCTTCTGGAGTTGATTCACTTGAAAAGTTAAATCAGGACGTGATTGGGTAACAAGCCATTGTACAGACCCAACAACACTTCGAAAATCAGTTTTCTCAACATCAGTCACATGTTCCTCTCCCTGTTTAGCTCTTTCCCTAGACAGCTTAATCTGTTCCAGGCGCCCATCAATGAATCCATCTTGTCCCAAAGTTATCCTATGTTGATCATGATATTTATCCGGATGGTGCAGTTTGATCTCTTTTCCACAATAAGAAACACCGGCTTTCTCTTCACAAATCTTTTGCCATGATCCGAAAGGAAAACGAGCATTCAAACGTTCAACAGTTTGTTGGGCAAAATCACTGGATTCAACAGCAACCATAACATCGTCGACATGAACAATCAACAATCCACTCAGTTTACCAGTAGAATCTCTCAAATGAAATGAAGCGGGATCAACAATACTTTGAGTAAAACCGATTTCCTTAGTCAAAACCCGAGACAATTCGTTAAACCAGGCTCTCGGTGCATCTGGTCTACCATAGACTGGTTTCAATAGTTTCAGTAGTTGATCGGATTTCAATCCAGGCAAGCCTTGTTTGGGTTGACGCATGTACATGACCTTTTCCGGTGAGAGGAGCGCCCTGCAAAAACGCGTTGCTAATATCTCCTATGTACCAATTCGTCCACCAACCCAACGAAATGCAGTGATGAAGGAACATCATTGTGGACACTCTCTCGACTGTTGGCGAATCCACCTGAAGCTGTCCTGATTGTGAATCCGGGCACAAATGTCCTTGCAGACAGAGCCTGGCTTTTGGTTTGACAGGTAAGTCATTTCCCATGGGATCTTTCAATCCCGCATGTTTGTTTCGAAACACAAATCGACTGGGCAGAATTCTGTCCCGTTCTTCATCCTCAACCCTTCGGGACTCCTCCCTTGACAAAACTTCACAGCTATCATACTGTTTCCAACTGCTCCATTCTTTTTCAAGAGCGGCCATGTACATGGGAAGTTGATCTTGGGGGATCTTTTCAAAAGGAATTTCCTTTTCCAACATTTTCTTCAACTGGTTTTTACTCTGGGTAGCTTTAACCATATGAACGGCATGACAACTTGTTTTTGCGACCTTCGCCTTGGCTCCTTGAGACTGATCATCATCAAATTTACGAGTCTTACCCTGGAAAATAGTAACCAAAACATCAACTTTACCCTGGGGAATCTTCTCATGAGGGTCCATTAACTCACCCCAACGCCGATTTTCTTCAAAACAAAACCATTTCCCTTTTCTAGAACCCCAAGTAGTCCGAAAGGGCATCTGTTCTTCAGTCCAATTGGGAATAGGGGTCCGAAAAGCAACGGCATGTTTGTCCACTCTAACAGGGTTTCCGGAAGAATCCTTGTGCCAACCAATGCCCCTAGCCAACTTGGTCACATCTCGAGGAATTTCCTGCCGAGGAGTAGGATTCTGTTCAACCTGTTTTTGTTCAACCAAAATGTCAGAAGGAACATCTTCAACAGGGGGACCATTTTGTTTAGTAAGATCTTCCACGGTATCTCCATCCCCGATCCTTTTCAACAAAGCCAAAGTCTTCTGGGTTTCGGGGTCTCCAAAACGTTCCTCTTCTCCTACTGCAGATCGAACATGCTCCACGGCAACAAGGAAACAACGACCACCGCAAGTGATCCAAACATTGGAATCTTGGTGGCCCACGATGAACCCAGGTCCCAGCCACCGACTTCCAAGCTGCTTCTTTTTGTGTTGATTATCCCTCCAAAAGAAAACCATTTCACCAACTTTGGGGTTGTTCATCTTTCGGGTCCGATTGTGAAGGGTTTTCTGAATCATTTGCCTAGCTTGGGCCCGAATGTATTCTAATTTGGCATAGTACCTATACCTCATTCTTTCGGCAATCACACCTCGCTCTCCCACTGAAGGATGAAAACAAACCGGATTACCATTAGCCAGCATTTCCCCAAAAACTCTCGGTTCTTTCCCAAAAACCAACGCATAGGGTGACCAACCATGCTCGCGCGTGAGAGAGTTCTTAGCATGCATGACTTCTAACGAGGCACGAGTCATTTGTTCTTTACCCAACGGACCGGTGTGATTGACAACCTTGGTGAACATGTCTTTGATAATGCCATTATGTCTTTCAACTTTCCCAGCTTGCCAATGTGCACATCCTGCAATGGTGAGCATCGCAGTCCCTTGTTGACCAACGCTTTCCCAAAACTCCCGACCACAGAATCCACCTTCCATATCGGCAGTTGCCCTTGCAGGAGGTCCAGCCCAATTCACCCAAGTATTACAAAAGACATCATAAAAATGTTGGGGGGTATGAGAGTCAAGATAAGCAATCATATGAAAAGAAGTGGCCCTATCAACAACAGACATAAACCAGTGACCCTTACCAGAACCATCATAAACCTGAAGACAATCCAAACAAACTTCATCACCAAAAGTAATTTGAGCCGGTGGAATGTTGGTAGTTCGATGGGTACCGGGTTTCTTTCCATGAGCACATGTTGGGCAATGCATCCATGACAATGCTTCGATTGCCTGCTGGGTAGCACCACCAAGCTTCAGAAACCGACTCAAATCCTCTCGGCTTGGATGGCCAAGATTACAATGAATCTTCCTAAGCTGCTGCTTCACTGGTTCACTGAGCTTCCTCCCGGCAGGCACGTTGAAGACGATCCCACCAGAACTGAAAGGCTTGACTTGTCGATCTCCCTGTCGTTGAGAATGCGGTCCTGTGGATGCCTGTGGTGACTGAGATTGGTCCTCAGGGGGCATGTCTTGATCTGCAACACTGTTTGCAAACACAGCATTCCACTGCCCTAACGCTTTATTAATGCTCTTCTCGCTCCAACGAAGATGGACCTTATTCTGATCACCTCTACGAATCCTAGCAGCCACACACCGCAACATGTTCCGAATTCGACCAGGTTCTTTTCTTTTCAAAACTCTGACAAAACCTCGATGGATGGCTTGCGCAGTTTCCCTGGTGTACCTGCCTGCATGTTCATTGATGTCTTTTCCGCCCATGCAAACATCATGTTCATGGTCTCCCTTGCACGTTTCGTTTTGACACCGCAAAGACAGTTCATCGCAAATCTCAGGCGCAGTGGAGAACCAAAGTGTTGGTTTCTTCAAAAGTTTACCTGATCGTTTATGTCTGATGTTAAAACGACACCCATGACCAACACCGGCAAACACCTGGGGATGAGTCAAGATTCGCTGAATAGGGGGCTTTTTGAAAGATTCACTAGGCAACGGATTCTCTCCAAGCGCGTCTCCACCAAGGCTCAACTGAAGGTTGAAAATGTCTTCGGTTAACTCCAGGAATGGCAATTCTTTCCTACGTTTCTTTTCAACCCTACGTTTGTCCTGCGACGTGACGGCACTGATATTGTTTATGGGTGACCACAGTTTGCGAGGATAGCTGACGATGACTAATCTGGGCCTATGAGTTCTGATAAAATCGAGAACAGATTTGCGCTCATCCTGGCAATTCAAATCGCTGCCGTAGACCAGGTCGATGGGTTGACAGGTCGTCCACCCCCATCGGGAGAAGCTGAAAGAGACTTCTGTGTGTCCTCCAAACACTTCCATGCAATCGGGACGTGGTGCCAAAGTGCTGGCCGTCACTCCCGCAAGGGTTGCCCCGGCATAAGCAGCTGTAGCAAGGCATACACTTGCAAGAACAGCACGTGTGTGACCAACAAATCTTCGAATTATCCCCTTTTTGAGGTTGTTTCGTCTTTTCTTACCAGCCAAAATGGCATCCCGAACAGCTTTAGAACCACTGATCACAGACCTAGCACCCTCACCATCGTTGTCAAACATGTGAGAGAAATGATCTTCACAACTCTCATCCGGGGATCTGTCTGGGGACGCTCGGCCTCTCAGTGCTCTCACGTGGTCTTGTCCTGCTTGGAGTTGCCTTTGGCATGGCGCATCTGCGTCAACATCTCCATCTCCTCCATGCTCAAGTTCGCATTCACCAGGGACGCCTGATCCTCTGAATCTGCATCGATCGGGATTTCCGAACCATCGATCGGCTGCCACGAGCCGTCTGAGCTTCGATAGCCAGAAGTCTGGCTGGCGTGTGCCTGTGACGGTCTCTTGGGCATCCTCGGGATCACGGCCTTGTCGAGTTTCTCCTTCTTGGTCTGGGCCGCCTCCTGCTCGATCTGCGCAGTTCTGGCTGGAGACCCGTACATCTCTAGTGGTAGAGTGAACTTGCAGCACGGGAATCTCATGCATCCCCAAAAGTCCTCTCTGTTCATCCGATTTGTCCTCAACGTCATAGGAATGTCGCACTCTCGGCATATGGGGTTGCCCGACTGCTTCTGTTCCGTCACCTGCTCTTCCATCTTCTGGTCCGCGTAGAACTCGAGCTCCATGATCAAGGCGCTCTTCTTCCACTTTGCTCAATGGCCGTCGTTGGGACGACCGAGCTCCTCGACAAAGTGTTGGAAGTACATCTGCTGAAGGGTGAACAGATTGGACTTCTTCCATCCCGGTGGAAACACCGGGGTGGGTTTGCTCGGCTTGATGGTCATCCAAATGGCCTTCAACCGATCCAAGTCGTGCTTGTTCAAGTTCTCTGGAGAGACCTTCGTCATCGCAGCAATGTTGGCCACGTACTCTTGTTTTAGCTTCGGAGCTGTCATCGCCGCCATGATGATCGTCTTGATCCGGCGGGATGACACGACGCACGTTGGTCGTGCAGCTAGTCCCGCTCTCCGATCTTGCGCTTGAGCACTGGTGGATCGTGTCAACATGAACATTATCCCTTCTGCCTACCCCCTTACCTAACTTACGCGGCTCCTGGTAACAGGTTTGGGGGCTATCATGTTCATGTCTTTGACCCTCAGTCCTGATGCACGCTGCGACCACAACTTCACATGCATCATCGTGGAGATGTTGGCAAAGATCATCAAAAGTGATCACCTTGGCATAATTCACGGAGTTGGGCTCGGCATCAATCTTGAAGCCAACATGTCCAGTCGGTGTGGTGACCAGTGGAGTGCATGTGGACAAGGCTCGAAACTCAACCTGACCACGGGGCAAGTCGAGTACTGCTCCTAGAGCTTGAAGTGCACTTTTGGACATGAGCAGCGGGATGCTTTGTTTCACCACGCTCACTCTAAGAAAAGCCTGACGATCACTTCCTGGGATGTTCACTGGTATGAGGGCTGCATACTCTGATGCAATCCGAGGACCACCGCCAAAACGGTAGATCTGTCTCTCTTTGAGCACATAGAAATCTTCACCCTTCTCCCACAACATCTTGAGATGTTTTTGCATCCAGACTTCACCGCTCACCGATCTGGAACAGCAGGTGTCGCTCAGAGCCATTCCTCGCAGATCACCATGCCGAACTTTTTGGATGCCACTTGCCATCACCGAGTTTTCCTTCTGGACCAGGTGGATGAGAAACTCATCATCGCTTTCTTCCAAGTCTTCCGTTGCCACAGCGAAGACATCCTTCTCTGGTTTGTCTTTCTTCTTGGCGCTCTTCTTCGGCTGCCCATAGTATGGACACTCCCTGTCATTGTGCCAGTGGCCATAGCGAGTGAAGCCATTGGCTTTGCAGGCACTGCATGCCATTCTGCTCTTCATTTCGGTCACCCGCGCCTCTCGTTCAGCCTGAGTCTCTTGCTTCTGAAATCCTCGGCCCTTTTCATTCGCAGCCCTCTTTCGAGCTGCTTGCGTCATCAAGACTTCTGCTTGTTCTTCAAGTTGCTCTGCATCGAGCTCTTCATCTTCAGAGGGTTCTTCTTCTTCTGCATCTTCGGCCGTTTGGGAGTGCTCTTCCTGGACCGCATGGACATTGTGAGATGCTCCTTTCTTTGCATGGTATTGTTGTGCAGGTCGATGCGACTGTGAGGACGTTGCCCTGACATGGACACCCGGCTTGGGTTCGTCCTTCTGGACATTGGGAACGATTGCTACCAATGCTGCTCTCAACTTCGGATAGTCGTAGCACCCACCTGCTGCTGCAACTACCTGCTTTCGTAGTTCAGGACCCAAGCCTGCCTTCTCCAGGAACCAGTAAGCCCGCGTGACTCCATGGATCCCTGCATCGATTTCATCAAGTCGTTGGCACTGTCGCCGAAACTCCATGTCGTATTCAGTGAATTGCTGGCCTGTTGAACGCTTGAATCCCTTGTAGAAGTCATTGAGGGTGGAAAAGATCCGAAGGAACTCAAGAGGCTCCAATTCACCCCACAAATGCCGCAGGAGTCGGTCGACCCCGTCACTCACCTTCAACGTCTGAATGTCAAGCATCTCTGTAGCACGCCATGCTTGGTCAGTAAGACGTTCAATGAGCTTACCTGCACGGTAGCTCGGATGGATCGACGTGTTGGCCTCAAACAACCTGACTCGGCGTTCATAGTCCCGCATGGGAGTCTTGCCATCGAACTCTGGGATATAGTCCTTTCCCGTTTTGATGGCCTTGTTGTCGGTCACCGTGGACCCCTCTTCATCCTCAAGTCGAGGCCCATCCTCCGAATTGGAAGCCTTGGTCGCCTCTGTCTGCTTTGATTGCCTCCTTTGCTGTGTTTCTCCATCAACTTCATCTGCATGAGCTTCTGATCCAAGCTCTCGATCAGCGGTGTTCATATCATAGTTCTGTCTATCCCATGACCACAAACTCCACGCATCATTCCCATGCCATGTTCCCTGATACCATCTATCACCACGGAACTGATCATGATGCCACCCACTATGATTCCATGACCACGGGTAACTGTCCCAAGAACTAGTCTGCCACTGCTGTTGATACTGATTGTGATTGGTACCCCACCAATCGTCAGCCGAGCCACCTGGATCAGCTTCACGCCACTGCTGCTGCTGCTGCTGCCCTGCATCGTGTACATCTGCTCCGCGCCACCAATCTGAATCTGCCATGGCGCAACTGGCGCCAAACGATCGCTGACTAACTTTTTCACTGCATATTGCAACCAGGAGCCGCAACTGATTGCGGCAACAAGTCGTGACAACTTCAGTCACAAATGAGATCGGAATCAAAAGATTGACATCAGTGAAGGCAAAATGTAACAGCCAAAAATCACACAATCAACGACCCTGCAAAATCACTACTTTCCACTGAACATGTGTTTTTTTTCCGCAGTCGAACTGTTAATTTGGGGCAGGGTATCGTTATTACTCTTTCTAGTCTTATCATTTGTGTATACATGCATGTATCACAACAACAAATGCATCTCCGACGTCAACAGGCATATTTACAATACAGAAACGCCCTGCTAGATCAAAATTAGAAGTGTAGTGTAGCCTATATATATATATATACAATATATGTTTATTTGTTTAAAAAATTGTACATAGAAGATATATAATATTATATTATACTACATTGCATGACGTACTCCACTTTTTCCGTGGTGAGGCAAGTGGTGAGGCAAGTGGTGAGGCAAGTGGTGAGGCAAGTCAGTACTCCACATGAATCCGAATGACCAATCCTATTGGGAGAGGTTCCATTCAAGTACACCCTCTGGTGTCATCAAACATAGCAATGAAGAATTCTATGCTATTTTTTGCTATGGAGGTTGAAAAATGGAAGCAAAAAAAAACCTAGAAATGATGGATTGTCCAGCAAGCTTGGATTACCTAAGGGCAAGTAAAATTGTCACAGTAACTAGGCACCAGGAATCTTGATGTTGGCACCAGGGATGTCACTGGCCAGGCCTCCAAAAACTTGGAAAAGAGCTGCTGCCCGAGGCCCGCTGTTTTTTCAGGCCATTCTGGGGGAGCTAGCGGACTGGACCTCCTGGCGTTGTACAGTATCATCCTCTTCACATCTGGTAAGGTTTGTGCAGAATTGTCATTTACTTCATTTACGTAGTTACAATAGATATATTCGCGCGTACCTGCGCACATGTAAACACACATATATATATACACTCAAATTCTATCTGATGACATAAGAAATGAATGTAAATAGATAGAGAAGAGAGAGAGAGAGAGAGAGAGAGAGAAAGAGATTATGCCGTCTGCACATCTATCATTCCCTATTACATTTACACTCTAGATATACTGAACAAATGCACAAACAAAGCTCAAATTCGTCTTGTCTCGTCTGCTAGATTGGAACACCTTCCAAACAACCACGGAAACACAAGGACGGTGAATGTACGAAATTGTCCCAGCCACCTTTCCATGCAAATCATTTCACCAGCTTTATCCTCAAGGGTAGCCCTTATGTTCCGTTGTGATGTTGCTCAAATTTGCCCGGAATCATCGCGAACAAATATCACATCGCATGAGCTCAAAATAAATAAATGAATATATATAATTATATATATATTAAAGAATCTATAGAATTGAATATGTAGAATATGTGCATATATATATGTATATCTATATGTATATATATATATATGTATATGTGTGTATATCTATATATAAATATATGTATATACATATATATATACATACATATTGATATCGATCTTGATACGATATAATACGGCCATGTATGCTCAATATTTATCAATATATCCTTTTTCGTTTTAATATGTGTCAACGTTTCCCAAAGCATTGGAGCCCCAAGTCTTGGCCTGGACTTGGCCACCTGATCTGCTCGTGCCAAGAGTTTCTCCACCGCACTCCTCCTGCGCTGCGCGACACCGGAAATGAGCCGTGGGGATCCAAAGGTCCAACTTATAATTATATGTGGTTAATATACTGTTAATAATGGTTAATATATGGTTATTATATGGTTAATGATGTTTAATAATAACCTGGTTGGTGGTTTTAACCATCTTGAAAAATATTAGTCAATGGGAAGGATTATCCGATGTTATCCCATATATGAAATGGAAAATAAAAAATGTTTGAAACCACCAACCAGTAATGCTTGAGTATTATAACTTGTAGTATTCTTCCAATCATTCTTCTATAGCTGAGTATTATTTCAATCGTTATCCTAATGATTCCAGTCATGTATATAGATTTGTTTAGAAATGTTTATCCATATTTATCGAAACTATTTTCACTTGACTATGAAAGTGTGAGTGAATTTCATAACACCATTTTAAAGCGAAACATGTAGAGTAAACATGTTTGACACCGACCCATTAGGGTTGATGGCTTGGAGGTCAGTCATCCAATAGGAATCCAACACTGCACACACTGGGTTCGATCATGAGTATAGCTATCCATCTGTCCATCCCTCCATCACACGTTGATGTTGCTGATAAAAACAGTACAAAGTCACAAACCAGCTAATGGCAATTTCTTGTGTGTATAGTATTGATTGTTTTTCACAAACCGCAAATGTTGGCAAGTCTTGATGCTTCATAATTCACACGTCTCGTCCATTGGCCGATATCAGTTGCTTCCCAATTGTGGATGGTAGAATTGATTATTCATCAGGGCTGATGATACATCATTGCCAGCAGCTATGAAAAAAAAAACATGGCTGGGATATAACCATCCGGATCCATCAACATAGCTATGGAAAGTCACCGAAACCTATACCATCCAACTGAATGGGCCATCAATGGCGACGGGGACTCGTTGAAATCTGTACCATCGCTATGTGAATTCTCTCTCTGGATTATTCTTCTTGGATTTGCTACCCCACGACCATCTTCCCAGTTCCCTATGGAAAACTACCATTTAACAAGAACGAAATTATCCAACTAAACAATGTTCCAGTTAATTAGCTCAAATTACCATTAGAGCATATGGCAGTATATGGTTCAAATTCCATGAAATTCCATTATAAAACAGTCATACTACATTGGAACATCTATTAAAACATATAAAGGCCATTTCTGATGGATTAATGGTGAGATCATGTGAGATCCACCGGGTCGATGGCACCCGTCCTTCGCTTGCCTCGGCCTTCGGTGCCTTCGGTGCCTTCGGCCGCTGCCGCTGCTTCACCTTTGAAGAGCGACGGAGGAATGACCTCGGCGGCATTCGCGATCCAGGGGATCTACAGGAAAAAAAAAACAGCAAATTGGTTGTGGAGGGTAGCTGTATCCTGTCACGCCAAGAGACGGGTGGTCTGTCGGGGCGTGGCAGCACACTTGTGATCAGCGCCATGCTGAGGAACAAATCGTGCTGGAGTCACAGTGAAGCCATGTGGGTCTAAGGGGAAGAATTCCTGGTAAAAAATGAAAGTGATAAATTGTGGTTCCCCCTATGGGACAAACCTCTTAGACTGAACGATGCGCTCAACAGTCAACGAAAAACAAGCTGACAAAGCCTGTCGAAACATGCCAGTGTCTGCAATGTCAGCGCTGAAATCATTGTGCCTGCTGTCATTTCATGTCAGTTCCCCAGTACAGATAGTAGGTCGACAAGCGAATATCAACAGTTTACATCAGTTATCAGTCACATCAGTTATCAGTTTACGACGGTGTCACCGGTGTCCCTGATTTTTGCTGAGCCAATTCTTTCCGAATATTTCCGCATGGCGGTCGCGGATCCGCATGGACGGCATCACTTTTCTTTCCGCGGCCATCGTCCAAGCTGCTCCGAAAGATGGTCCTCCAGTGCAGCGGGTTGACCACCCTGGGCAGCTTATCTTGGAGGACTATCCCATTTAAGAAGTGGTTAGTAAGTGGAGCTATATAAGCCACTTATAAATGGGATATTACACTTAGGAGACTCATTAAATCTTATTAAGGGCGATTAACCACTTACTAAGCGGGATGATCCTCCAAGTAGGATCCTCAAAATTGAGACTGAAGACTCCAAACAAGGCCAGTCGATACTACTACCATGCCAGCTTTGAAGTGTATGACAGTTGAAACCCACCCCGCAGACACCAACCGAACCCTACATCCAGTTACAAACCCTTCTCTCACATCAGGTCCCAAATATGTCCCACTATGAAAGACCGACACCAACAACAAATGCAGGACATAACGCCTTATACACTTACTTCCAATCAATTGCAAGTATGCTCGAGTGGCAAATATACATCTAATATACAAAATAATCCAAAAACACCATCTAAACTTCACAAAAACTTGACTTAGCTTGTTCCCCACCACCCTCCAGAAAGACCATGAAAGACCCTTCCTAAACTTAGCTCAAGCTTAGATCATCAATTAGATCATCAGATCATATACACAAGCACCCCCTGATTCCCAAAAAATCCCCCAGGGATCCCCAGGGTGCCTCAAGCACTTTGGCTCAAACCAGCCGGGCTGCGGCCGTTGCTGCGCCACGGGCGACGTCAAAGTCTCCAGTGCCAGCAGTGCAGCAGCACTGTCGGGACATTCCAAGGGCGCCAGCGGCAGCTGCGACGGCAGCGACGCGGCGCTTAGGGCGCCATCCAACCTGTGTTAAAAAGGTGCGGAAATGATGGGAATATATGGTGCAGTGATTCTTGGAAAATCAACATGGCAGCTCCAGAAGATGAATTTTGAGACATGCCAGACATGCACAGCCACATGTACCATACACGGCTTGAATCGGCTAGAATATGGGACATTTCAAGTTTTTGACTTTTTTCTGAGGGATTCGCAGCACTCTTGGAATGCAAGATGGCAATAGAAAATCCGAATCCGGATTTTTTCTGGACAATTAATTATGTTTTTCGATGTATGGTACTCAGGCACCAAGTCGATGCTGCTTCAAAGAAATGGACAAACCCTCTCTGAAAATTAGTTCAAGCAACCAATCAGCCAAAGCCAGCAGTGCATGGTGTGGAGATTTGGCAGGTCCCAGCATGGCTTCCGACAGGCCAGCTATGCACTTTTGTGCTTCCGAGTCCTGAATTTGAACGTCCAGGATTGACTGCAAGCAGGCTCTCACAATTCGAGCATATATATATAATTGTTTGGAACAAAAACACTTGAAATTTTCTGAGACTTATTGTGGAAGCACCTCGGCTCCAAAAAAGGGGAATTGCGCAAAGCTCAACCCATCCTGGCCCATCCTACAGCGCCCTGCCCCTTAACCAATCGTCAAAAACATCCTCAAAACACACAATTACTCCACCCACAAACATTTCAAAATCATTCTCAATCCATTCTCCGTCCTCCTCCTCCGCCCAAACCCGCAGCACCGGAGGCAGTAGGACCCGGCAGGCCATTGGAAAACTCACGTCCCGGCAGCCCACCATGGTGGCCGCCAGCGCATGGATGGCGCACAGCTCCCCGCGCGCGTTGGCGTCGGCGTCGGAGGCGCAAACCCCCGCGGCCAACGTGGCGTCCAGGGCGTCGTAGGCGGATGCGTCGGGGTGACGCAGGGCGCTGAAGCTGGAGCCAACCTGGGTCATTTGCGAAGCCCAGGGGGCCACAGTCCAGGCAAAGCCAACCAGGATTGGCTCAAGAAAAAATCTACATGAAACATCTTCATGAGTTGAAGATTCAAAACATCCCCAGATTTTCCCGAGATGAGCCACTCCTACCATCATGTCATCCATCAACTGCTTCTGTTTGATGGTCCCCGCGGCCGCCGCGGCCGCATCCACGAAGACGCTCATGGCATGCGCTACGGCCGCCGCGCGGCCGCGCACGGACTGCTGGGAGGTGACTGAGACGTCGGCCAAGATTTCTGTGGCCTGAAGACCTGAGCTGCTTGGTTTTAAGGGAAGCAAATAGGATGAACCAATAGGAACAATATGATTTTTGCATGAGTTTATATGATTTCACGGTGTTAATATATCATGGGATGATACTGTAGCAGGGTAATCATGTATTAATAAGTATATGGTTTAATGAGAAAATACTGGGATATTCATTAATGGATCAATGATAGATATATCAATGATATATGAAATATCTACATAATTAATCATAATTAAGGAAATATGTGTAGGATATGAATAGATTGAATAGGATGAATATGGGACATACCCTCCAGTAATCAAACATGAATGGCAATGGACAATCCCTTATAAATGGAAGTTTTCATGGGACAATAATAAATGTGGAAGTTTCCCTTGCCACTTTTGACTACTGGAGGGTAGATGTATTGGTCATTGGTGAACACATACTATTTTTTTTTAGCATAAAGAACGGGGGGTTGTGCTGAACAATTTACCTTCATCCAGTTCTGGTATGTTCACGATTGGGACAGTCGATTGGGGGGCCAATCGGGATCATCCTAGGGTCGGCAGGAAGAATAACATGGGGGCAAGTCGTCCAAGTGAATCTAGGCAATCATCTATAATATCACCATAAAGCTATCTAGATTATTCTAGATTCTAGAATAATTGATGCATACAGTAGATAGTTTAGAGCCATATAGGTTCTTTAATTGTCGATGTAACATGGTGGGATGAATCATCTATACATATCTAAGCCGTTATGCCCTCTGCACCATCTATGATCAAAATCATCTGTGGTGTTGGTCACTGAGGTTTCACCCTCGCACAAACGTGGCTTCTTTGGAATTTACCCTCCGGCAATCCAACATGGAAGTTTGGCAACCCCCTAAGAATGTTGGTTTTACTTGGCATTTTGAACTATTTAAATGGATGATTTCTCCAAATCATTCGCA
Source organism: Cladocopium goreaui (assembly GCA_947184155.2). Classification (NCBI taxonomy): domain Eukaryota; class Dinophyceae; order Suessiales; family Symbiodiniaceae; genus Cladocopium; species Cladocopium goreaui. The sequence continues at coordinate 364,936 of CAMXCT020003447.1, forward strand.
AAGGGTACGTCGCTTTTTGCCATGCTTGTTCCGGGCAGCCTGGGGATATTGCAATGACCCTGTAGCCTACTATGGAAATGCTCAGCATCCCTCGGTACTCAAAAAGATCTTGAAACGCAAGGTGCAACTCATCTTTTTCCATCTAAATTCTTTCATGGCTGTGTACAAGTCATAAAATATACACATGTGTAAAAATTATCTAGTATTTCAGCATGAAATATTCACCTTTATGGCATTCCTTTGGGAAGTTCTTGTTCCCAGCTCCACATGTGCCATCCGAGCACCGACCCCAACACCAAAAGGTCCTGGCCCTGCCACGGCCATCGGCACCAACGAGGCCACCGCATCATTGCGTCGCAGCAAACATCGACCACTGCTGGTGGCCACGGTGGCGTGGCTGGGCACCAACAACAACGGCAAAGATGCACCTGGCGCACGGATTTTGACCGATGGCGCGGCTCTGAATCCATCGACCTTTCTGGTGGCTTCTGCAGGTGTGAAGTTTCAGGGAGCCGGGAGCGCATCGATTTTCCAGAACATGGATCCGGCAGACCGAAAACGGGCAAAAAACCAGCGCGCAGCTAACCCAAGTTTCCACATTCAGGGTCTGGAACTTCACATTATCAGATAGTAGAAATATGTAGAAATCACCATGTGACAATGTTGGATCCAACTTTCAGAGCGGCATCATTGAACATCATGAACCCAACACATCCCAACCCTGCCTGGGAGTAAACTATGCCCTCCCTCTTCACCCAGCAGAAATCGCGCAGTCAAGGCTGAGAAGCCAGGTGCAGTGCTGCCATGTCGACTTTCTTTCACCAAGGGGGTCATGGCGGCGACGGCCTACTGGACATGATGGGAATCATAAATGGCCTGATGGGGGTTGCTGGGCTGACCCTCTATTCATCAAACAACCAGTGCTAAGAGGACATCTGCACTAAAGAACACTTGGATTGTCTCAAATCGATGGCATGCTGCGAACTACGGGGAGGTGGCACAAGATATTGATGACTAGAAAGGAATTATACAATAAATAAACCAAACAATAAGAAACCAATCAGCAACACCATCTCAAACATCTGATATTTGACCACCTACTTCCAACAGTACTTTGTTAAAGCACTTACGAATTTATTTTTGTGAAAGAATCACCACCAGAAAAACAAACAAATACACACCACACACATCTACACACCTCCATGCATCTATAAACAAACTGTTCTTGAGATATCTTGAGATTTCTATGAATTTGTAGCATTTTGATACATTTTGTAGCTAGAACTGCCCCTTTGGCCACGCCTTGGCCAAGTCCAACAGGGCGCCGTTGCCGACGCCCAGCACCAGCTCCGCCTCTGCTCCCGCCGCCACGGCGTCCACCAGCTCCGGCGTCGCGGCGAACGAGGGAGATGCCAGGTGGGACTCCGTGGACACGCCGGCGTCCTGGAAAGACTATGGTTAGTCTATACTATACTTAATGGATGATGACATGGATGTTCACATGGATGTCAAAATGGATGTGAAACTGAATGTTAAACTGGATGTGAAAATGAATGTTAACATGAATGTCAAAATGGATGTTAAACTGGATGATGACATGGATGTTCACATGGATGTCAAAATGGATGTGAAACTGAATGTTAAACTGGATGTGAAAATGAATGTTAACATGAATGTCAAAATGGATGTTAAACTGGATGATGACATGGATGTTCACATGGATGTCAAAATGGATGTGAAAATGAATGTTAAACTGGATGTGAAAATGAATGTTAACATGAATGTCAAAATGGATGTTAAACTGGATGATGACATGGATTTTCACATGGATGTCAAAATGGATGTGAAACTGAATGTTAAACTGGATGTGAAAATGAATGTTAACATGAATGTCAAAATGGATGTTAAACTGGATGATGACATGGATGTTCACATGGATGCCAAAATGAATGTGAAACTGAATGTTCAACTGGAAATGAAAAAAAAATGTTAACCTGAATGTCAAAATGAATGTGAAACTGAATGTTAAACTGGAAATTAAAAATAAATGTTAACATGAATGTCAAAATGGATGTGAAAGTGAATGTTAAAATGGAAATTAAAATGAATGTTAACATGAATGTCAAAATGGATGTTAAACTGAGTGTTCACATGGATGGCAAAATGGATGTTAAAATGGATACTCACATGGATGTTCACATGGATGTCAAAATGGATGTGATACTGAATGTTACACTGGAAATTAAAAATGAATGTTAACATGAATGTCAAAATGGATGTTAAACTGGATGTTCACATGGATGGCAAAATGGATGTTAAAATGGATACCCACAAGGATATTGAACTGGATGTTGACATATATGATAAAATGAATGTTAAACTGGATGTTCACATGGATGTTCACATGGATGTCAAAATGGATGTGAAACTGAATGTTACACTGGAAATTGAAATGAATGTTAACATGAATGTCAAAATGGATGTTAAACTGGATGTTCACATGGATGGCAAAATGGATGTTAAAATTAATACTCACAAGGATATTAAACTGGATGTTGGCATATATGATAACATGAATGTTAAACTGGATGTTCACATGGATGTTCACATGGATGTCAGAATGAATGTGAAACTGAATGTTAAACTGGATGTTAAAATGAATGTTAACATGAATGTCAAAATGGATGTTAAACTGGATGCTCACACGGATGGTAAAATGAATGTTAAAATGGATACTCACGATGTTAAACTGGATGTTGACATACATGATAAGACGAATGTGAAGCTGGATGTTCACATGGATGTTCACATGGATGTCAAAATGAATGTGAAACTGAATGTTACACTGGATGTTAAAAGGAATGTTAGCATGAATGCCAAAATGGATGTTTAAACTGGATGTTCACATGGATGGCAAAATGGATGTTAAAATGGATACTCACAAGGATGTTAAACTGGATGTTGACATACATGATAAGACGAATGTTAAACTGGATGTTCACATGGATGTTCACATGGATGTCAAAATGGATGTGAAACTGAATGTTAAACTTGATGTTAAAATGAATGTTAACATGAATGTCAAAATGGATGTTAAACTGGATGTTCACATTGATGGCAAAATGGATGTTAAAATGGATACAAATAAGGATGTTAAACTGGATGTTGACATACATGACAAGACGAATGTGAAACTGGATGTTAAACGAACATGGATGTTCACATGGATGTGAAACTGAATGTTAAACTGGATGTTAAACTGGATGTTCACATGGATGTCAAAATGGATGTGAAACTGAATGTTAAACTGGATGTTAAAATGAATGTTAACATGAATGTCAAAATGGATGTTAAACTGGATGTTCACACGGATGGCAAAATGGATGTTAAAATGGATACTCACGATGTTGAACTGGATGTTGACATACATGATAAAATGAATGTTAAACTGGATGTTCACATGGATGTTCACATGGATGTCAAAATGGATGTGAAACTGAATGTTACACTGGAAATTGAAATGAATGTTAGCATGAATGCCAAAATGGATGTTAAACTGGATGTTCACATGGATGGCAAAATGGATGTTAAAATGGATACTCACAAGGATGTTAAACTGGATGTTGACATACATGACAAAATGAATGTTAAACTGGATGTTCACATGGATGTTCACATGGATGTGAAAATGAATGTTAAGCTGGATGATGACATGAATGTTAACATGAATGTCAAAATGGATGTTAAACTGGATGTTCACATGGATGGCAAAATTGATGTTAAACTGGATACTCACGATGTTAAACTGGATGTTGACATACATGATAAAATGAATGTTAAACTGGGTGTTCACATGGATGTTCACATGGACGTCAAAATTGATATGAAACTGAATGTTAAACTGGATGTTAAAATGAATGTTAACATGAATGTCAAAATGGATGTTAAACTGGATGTTCACATTGATGGCAAAATGGATGTTAAAAGGGATACTCACAAGGATGTTAAACTGGATGTTGGCATACATGATAAAATGACTGTTAAACTGGATGTTCACATGGATGGCAAAATGGATGTTAAAATGGATGCTCACAAGGATGTTAAACTGGATGTTGACATACATGATAAAATGACTGTTAAACTGGATGTTCACATGGATGTTCGCATGGATGTGAAACTGAATGCTAAACTGGATGTTAAAATGAATGTTAACATGAATGTCAAAATGGATGTTAAACTGGATGTTCACATGGATGGCAAAATGGATGTTAAAATGGATGCTCACAAGGATGTTAAACTGGATGTTGGCATACATGATAAAATGAATGTTAAACTGGATGTTCACATGGATGTTCACATGGATGTCAAAATGGATGTGAAACTAAATGCTAAACTGCATGTTAAAATGAATGTTAACATTGATGTCAAAATGGATGTTAAACTGGATGTTCACATGGATGGCAAAATGGATGTTAAAAGGGATACTCACAAGGATGTTCACATGGATGTTGACATACATGATGAAATGAATGTTAAACTGGATGTTCACATGGATATTCACATGGATGTGAAACTGAATGTTAACCTGGATGTTAAAATGGATACTCACAAGGATGTTAAACTGGATGTTGACATACATGACAAAATGAATGTTAAACTGGATGTTCACATGGATGTTCACATGGATGTGAAAATGAATGTTAAGCTGGATGTTAACATGAATGTTAACATGAATGTCAAAATGGATGTTAAACTGGATGTTCACATGGATGGCAAAATTGGTGTTAAACTGGATACTCACGATGTTAAACTGGATGTTGACATACATGATAAAATGAATGTTAAACTGGATGTTCACATGGATGTTCACATGGATGCCAAAATGGATGTGAAACTGAATGTTAAACTGGATGTTAAAATGAATGTTAAAATGAATGACAAAGTGGATGTTAAACTGGATGTTCACATGGATGGCAAAATGGGTGTTAAAATGGATACTCACAAGGGTGTTAAACTGGATGTTGGCATACATGATAAAATGGATGTTAAACTGGATGTTCACATGGATGTCAAGATGGATGTGAAACTAAATGTTTAACTGGGTGTTAACATGAATGTCAAAATGGATGTTAAACTGGATGTTCACTTGGATGGCAAAATGTATGTTAAAATGGATACTCACAAGGATGTTTAACTGGATGTTGACATGAATGTTAAAATGGATGTTAAAATGAATGTTAAAATGGATGTTGAACTGGATGTTCACATGGATGTCAACATGGATGTGAAACTAAATGTTAAACTTCATGTTGAAATGAATGTTAACATGAATGTCAAAATGGATGTTAAACTGGGTGTTCACATGGATGGCAAAATGGATGTTAAAAGGGATACTCACAAGGATGTTCACATGGATGTTGAAATGAATGTTAAAAGGGATGTTACACTGGATGTTCACATGGAAGATCACATGGATGTCAACATGGATGTTAAACTGGATGTTCACATGGATGTTAAACTGGATGTTGACATGGATTTTCAAATGGATGTTGACATGGATGTTCAAATGTATGTAAAAATGGATGTTCACATGGATGTTCGGATGGATGTTCACATGGATGTTCACATGGATGTTAAACTGGATGTTGACATGGATGTTAAAATGGATGTTCACATGGATGCTAATCTGGGTGTTGACATGGATGTTCACATGGATGTTAAAATGGATGTTAAACTGGATGTTCACATGGATGTTAAACTGGATGTTGACATGGATGTTTAAAAAGATGAAAATTTGGATGTTGAACTGGATGTTCACATGGATGTTAACATGGATGTTAAAACGGATGTTTAAAACGGGAAATGTTCCAGGATGTTAAACTGGATTTGACATGGATTGTTAATAAAAACGATGCAAATTTTGATGTTGACCTGTTATGTTGACATGGATGTTAACATGGATGTTAAAACGGATGTTCACATGGATGTTAAACTGAATATTCACATGGATGTTAAACTGGACGTTGACATGAATATTAAAGATTATGTTAACATGAATGTTAAAATGGATGTTGAAATGGATGTTCACATGGATGTTCACATGGATGTTCACATGGATGTTAAACTGGATGTTGACATGGTTGTTGAAATGGATGTTGACATGGATGTTCACATGGATGTTATAATGGATATTAAAATGGATGTTAAACTGTATGTTAAACATGATGTCACAATGGATGTTCACATGGATGTTGAAATGTATGTTCGCATGGATGTTAAACTTGATGTTGACATGGATGTTAACATGGATGTTAAAACGGATGTTCACATGGATGTTAAACTGAATATTCACATGGATGTTAAACTGGACGTTGACATGAATATTAAAGATTATGTTAACATGAATGTTAAAATGGATGTTGAAATGGATGTTCACATGGATGTTAAACTGGATGTTATCATTGGTTTAGGGTTTACTTATGAAAATTACAGGTTACTTCCCTATTACAAGTTAGGTGCTTCCAAAAATAGAGGATTGGGATTTTAGCATCTGTATCATGAGGATTTTTACTATGAAGAGAAAGGGGTTAATTATCAGAACTGGAATGTGAAATTTCAGAACTTCCATTTGATTTGAGGGAGAAAATTATGGTAACACGTTCGAATTGGGGGAGCTATGGTTTGAGTTACTGTAGCACTTGGTTTGGTATTGGCTACCTAGTAAACTTCACGAAGCCAACATGAGGTAGGATGAAAAGGGGGTGAAATGGGTGGTTCCTAAACACCAAAATACCAGTTTAGAAAAACAGAAATAACACCGGATGATTGATCGATAGGAGGGAACCTGCAGGTAACAGCCAAACATGAGAAAGTGGGGGCTGCAATGGGCTGCACATGTTTGGAGGCTTCAGGGATCACAAGAACTCAAAAATGGAACCCAGATTCTCATCATAAGTTTCCCATCAGCAACAGTGGAGTGGCTTGGAATCCCATGAATTTCCACTTCGGGAAGTTCACCCAGCCACAATCATCCCATGAAGATATCCCATGAATATGCCACTATATATGGATATATCTACCATAATTTAGGACCATGAACCATTAAAAAAGGCATAGCTGGCATCACACAAACATCCAATCCAATCTCATCCCATCCCCATAGTAATTAAACACCCCCAGAAACCATGCTTTCTGGTCGCGGAACGGAACTATCTTTGGGACCATTTAGGGGGTGTTTAATATAATGTGGGCAAAACAACAATAAACCACCCATTTGGGAATGGTAAACATACCACCTATTTATGGTTCGGGGGATGGTGCGTTTATGGCATTGTCTCACACCCAAATTAATGAGTTAATAGATGGTTAATAACGGTTATAATAGATGGTCAACCATTAGTATTAACCATCTATTATAACTGATGCTTATCAACCATTATTAATTAACCATCTATTAGCTAATAGATGGGATACAAAACCTCCCAAAACATGGCCCAAGGCGCCTGCAAGGAGCGTTGCACCAACTCCAGCGCTGGCGACCGGTCGCTGTACAGCAGCAGGCACCGTCGCCAGCCGTGCCGGACGCACACGGCGCCCGCACGCTGCAGGGAAGTGAGGGACCATGGCATGGTGCGGGTGAAAAATGGCGCCGGAGGTACGGAAAACTCAGATAGATTAGGATAGGACCATGATTTGATGGTGATTTCGAATGAATAATATAAAATATGATAAAATAGGGGGATAGTTACTTGCAATTAGTTGTCCCTAACCTCAATTCCAGTGAGATCGCGGTGAGGTCGTTGTACCCTCCTGTCAACTAGATGTGGAAAACCCACCATTTGCAGATGATTTTCCAAATGGGAAACCATATGGGTTTTCCACATCTATGTTAGCTTACATGAGGGTAAATGTACTTGTGTAACTTGTACATTATCTACGGGGAAGTTGACATCAATTATATAGTTAATTAATGTATATTAATGTTAATTATTGACCACTGGGAGGGTATCTATCAAAATGGAATACCATTGGCTTATACTCTATAGATCTTTACACAATACCCCGGCACTACGCCTTTGAAATGTGACTTTGAACTCAAAAAATGCGGTGATCAGTCGCACCCGCAAATCACATCGATCCGTCAAGGATAAACTTCTTTCAGCTGCACCGGTCATCATGTTCATGCTATGGGGAGGTGGGGAAACCAAAGGGCGCTCTGAGCAGAGGCGCCGGCAAGGGATGTAGTACAATCTTGAACGCTGGCCAGTTTCCGTGGAATAGCTCAATGCCCCCAAACTTTCCATATGTTTCCAATAAAAATCCAAACAACTCCACCATTACCTGGCCCGGTTTGGATCCAGTCATGGCCCCCTGCGAAAAAACACACCGCCGGCGCCGGACCCCCGCAATTTCTGGGTCCAAGCCCAGTTCAGGATGATGAACCCATCTGAATGTAGGATAATTAAGTGTGTCCAAGTCTAACCTTGACTTCTACTATCTTCTACTGGTCTTGCCAGAGTGGATTTTTTTCAGTATAACGCTATTCCGTTCAAAGTTTGACCCTTACCACAGGCTCGAAGAGTCCTGATGTGATCTTATGTGTCCATATTTTTAAGTGCAAAACATCACTTGAAATGATGAAGCAGCGTGGATATCCAACATACCAAAATGACATTTGTAGAGTGTAGAGCAAATATCAGGGTCGGCAGAAGTAAAGTAATGCCGCAGCAACTGCAAGGACCTGCTTAGGTGATTCAAGTGGAATCAAAAAACAAGTCGGAATAAATGCACGCTTGATGGTGATACGACTGTGTGGGCAAATGAATG
>CAMXCT020003447.1:373861-416361 GCA_947184155.2 Cladocopium goreaui
ACCCCTTCCCCAACCCCATCCCCAACCCCATCCCCAACCCCATCATGACCCCCCCAACCCCTTCCAGGGCCCCAGCCCGAGTCCACGCGTTGTCTTTGCAGTTCTTGCTGTGGCATCTGTCGCGCCAGGCCCGGCGGGTCAAACTGAGGCGTCTGAGGCGTCCTGGCGCTGCGCTGAGCGGGTCGAAATGATGGGGGCGACGCCAACAAAAACATGGTGAAACACTGGATCTTTAGAGAGGGAAAATGACGGCAATGGATATATATATATATATAATCTATTTTATATGTATATGTATATTATATATATATAAACTATTATAAACTAAGAGTTAAACAGTATGTTACAGTATGTTTAAGGACATAAAGTGGGTTGAACTGGGATGCTTATCAACACCAGCTGTTGGCATACGGAACCATCGGGATTTGAACCTTACAGCATTTGTTGACCACGACCAACCTATGGCGTTGTGCAACAGCGTAGCCAAGGGACATGGGTGGCTGCCAGGAATTCTGCGTCTGACAGTTGCTCCTGACCAAGGCCGTGGTCAATCTCCAGTTCTTGTTGGCAGTCCTAGTGACCTAGTGGTTGTCAGTCCTAGTCTTTTGCTGTTTTGTCCCTTTGCATGATAAGTTTGCATTTGTGCATTGCTCTGACCTCGATGACATTGACATGCGATTTTGAATGTCCGCTCTAAGTTTGAGATGCAATCCCCTTTGTGGAGGGCAAGTGGCCGCCAGTTGAGTGAAGAAGTGAATACCATTCCAGCTTGAAAAAGAAGACGACGGAGAAGAAGGTGAAGGAAGTGCAAAACTATTCGATGCGCTTCGACATCTCGAAAGGGCGGAGAAGCATCATGGCCGCAGCAACTAGGGCTTAGGCTGGCGCTCAAGGCGTTCGTTCTTCACCGCACACAACGTGGGCTCCGGGTGAAAAACAGCAGATTGCTTGTGGTATTATATAAGTGTTGTGATGGAACTTGTTGTGTTTTCTATGTGTTTCTATTCCTCTTGCGTCTGTTTGTTCTTGCTTTTTCCTCTTGTTCTTCTTCTCGATTCTTCTGCTGCTCCCTGCATTTCTTGTTTTTCTTCCTCTTCTTCTTTTTTTTCCTTCTTCTTCTCCTCCTTGGTCTATTTTTGTCATGAAGACAAACACTTGGTGGGGTCATGCAGACAACATTCAAAAAGCATAAATAAACCGGCAAATACATGTAATTGATCGATGCCACATCGACAAACAATTTACTATCCAACTCCAAATGGAAATGCAAAAACGCGACAGACCACCACATCTTCCGAGCTCTGTCCTTGACATTGACATGGGGGGTCGCGGCCTCAAGTGACCAGCTGTGATGTCAGGAAATCAAATCCTCTCAAACCGATTTCCAGAGGTTTGCTGACTTTGCTTGTTCATCCGGGTGACTTTCCTTATTTCCAAGCAGGTTGCAACACATGACATCCTACATCCACCGTCCCGAGAATAGACGCAAGCAGAACGTTTATCCTTGTGCTTTCGCAAATTGTGCACTTATTATTAGAGAGACTTCGGGATACCAAGACTCTCTAAAACCCCATTTTCTTAATGGAATTCCATGCGAATCAATCCCAACCAAAATAATGTATATAAACAAGTGTAATGACAGTGAGATAATACTTACTGATACTTACGGTACCTACTAAGTTGTACGAACAATGTGTATATCATCTGTACATACCACCATCCAAACTACTTTCTTACAATATCTTACAATATGTTACAATAATATAAAAACCCTTCCCCCACTTGATACCGAAGGACCCTCTAGAAAACCCTAATTCACTGCATCTAGTCATTGCGGGGGCCTCACATGAGAGAATTTACAGTAACACCAGTGCAATCCACTGCAGTGATGACATCTCCATTTAGATCTGGACTTCTGGTAAATTGGCCATGTAATGGCCTTATATTTTATCATTTTATGATGTTTTTTTATATCATGTTACACTACACCATTCTACATCTGCGGTGTTTGTTACTCCGATGTTGGTTGAATTCGAGGACATGGCAGTGGTCCGGAGCGGGTATGACCCAAGGAGGTCGAGCCCAAAGCATCTCCTGGGGCTTTGGAACTCGGAAATCAAAGATACGGTGGATGGAATTAATCCTGCACCGGTTGATAGGTGGTAAACATCCCAGTATTTATAGGGTTTCAACCATCCGCTTGGTGATGAGGGATTTCGCTGGCCCATCCACAGTATGTCAAAAACATGGTTTGATTCAACTGGCCAGTCTTATCATTCTTGTAGGATGATATATCTGATATGATCTGATATGATCTGATATGATCTGATATGATCTGATATGGAAAATACATGGAAATACTTACCAATGGTTTGATAACTGACCATGTTTATCCATTTTGGGGGGGATGATCAGGATGATTTGGAGAACTGACCAAGTGACTAACTTGGAGTATCATGTTATGGTTCTGATGAGTATGGATTACAATGGAGTTGATAGATGTTATGGACCTATGGATGATCATTCATGGAAAATCAAGATGTAGAAACGGAATAACTTGTCAGACTTGTCAGGTTTTTTTACTTCAGACTGTTGGTGGCGTCTCAAATCAGAGAGGCCAGTATGTGAGGTTTCCCTTCGTTTCCAAGAGCTTGAAACTTCAAACTTGATCCGCAAAAAGGATCAAAAAGGTATGAGTGTCGAAGGCCTGAAGATTTATGGTGCAACAAAGCATTCTCAAGTTGAAAAACATGGCAGCTGCCACGTACGCACTAGACACATACGTCATACCTTCCCCTCCCAATGTATCACACTCTGACGCAAAATCTGCCTGTGCCGACTGTAGGTGCCAACATGGATGCACACGATGCACTGCCCACCGGCAAACGCATGCCCTGCGGGTGCCCTATTTCACACGGCGAAGACTTCCAGGGATGTTTGTCAGGTGAAGTGAAGCAACCCCGATTCCCTCAAAAGAAAGGAGCGAGGGCTGCTGATTTGATTCAGTGATATTCAATGGGATATTCGAATTTCATCGAATTTCTACATGTCAGCAGTGATGAAACATTTTTCAGCAAGAGTTGTGGTGTCGGCTGCGATCAACAAAACATGGGGACGCTGTCGGATATTCATGGACAGAAATGGGATTGGAGATTGAATACATGTAGTGTTGGCAAACAGTGACTTTAAGTCCAAGAGATTAAAGGAGGATGAGACCGAGAAAAGATGTTCTTGAACTGATGGTCTCTCCTTCCCATTGAATATCCATGATTTCTTCTGTTTATTCTATTGCTGAAGTCTTGTTTCATCCCCATCGCCAGCCTCCGTGCGCGGCTCCACCAGCCAGCCATAGCCAGGGCCGCCCAGCTGCCCCGGACCCACCCGCACAAAGCGCCGCGAGGGGCACGAGCGCTGGGCATAGTCCTGACGTCGAACCCATTGTGGTTTTGGGGGACCAAACTGGACAAGGAGTTGATATAGAACCAAAATTAAATTGGAAATCCAAGCAACAAACATGGGGATTGAATGGGATTGAATGGGTTTGAACTGAACTTGAACCAATAAAAGTAGTGAAAGTAGGAATAGGGTCCGGATTCGGGACAGAACAAGCTCCAGAACTTCGTAGGGTTAGTGTGGCAGCAGGACGTCATGGATCAAATTTCAAGGCCCCATTGAGACCACTATTCTGAGTCGGTGTTTTTATCAACTGTGTTTTTTGGGGAGAATACCATGGCATACCCTCATTTTCGACCCTACGCCCATGTACCCTCTGGTAAATTAACATAGCTATAGAAAATGGCCATAGAAATAGTGGATTTTCCCATTGAAAATGGTGATTTTCCATAGCTATGTTAGTTTACCAGAGGGTATCTCCTTTACATCACTCCAGTGGTCTGCGCGTCTAACGGGTGTCATCCTGGACATCTCGATGCATTGTCTCGAGCTGCTGGTGCAGCCGCGTCCACCCTCGGCTGTGAAGGTCTTGGAAACACCCAGCAGGTGCGGGACAACAAAATTGAGCAAATTGACTTTACCAAAATTTGAGTTGAATGGCACATAAGAGCCACAATCATCCCGGATTCATCCGGATTCAACCCCCCCCAAAGGGTACAAACAAGTGTACACAAGGTGGATTGGTGTAATTATTGGAGGATGATGCTGTAAACATGTTGCGCCGCACATATCACGTCCCAAGATCCGACGATTCAATCCTCTCCACCCCTTGACCCACCAGGTCACCAGACAGAGCCTTTTCACAGCAGCCTGGGCTCCAGGCATTCTTGATCAGCTTCGCTATTCCAATTGGCCATAATTTCCGAAGGCATCCCTCCTCCTGAGCTTTTGAGTCATGGTCATGGTCTGGCCATGTCTGGCCGCTCACCCCAAAATACTAAAATACCCTGGCAGAAAGTTGCCCGCCTTCAACTGACCCAGAGCGGGAGTTATCTGAACAGGCGACGCTGGAAACGAACCTGCAAATTAGTTTCCAGAACAGTTCCTACCTCGGTCCCACATGTGAACGTTTTGGATGCGATCCACGTGTTCCGATTCTTCACCTCCGACTACGACAATTTATTGTTGAAAAATTGGACAAGTTTGATGTTTATTGGAGGGCCTGTCTCCCGGCGCAAATTTGGGACCTCCTACTGAATCCACGTGAACAAGTTTTCGCATCCGCTTTTTTGGGGTCAACCCAGCTTTCACGCTTTTTGCTTGCTCCTACAGGGGCAGCTGGATCATATCTTTGTTTCTTGAAAATGGCTACCCACAAAACGCAACCATCATTCAATATCATTCACTAGCAACTGGATGAAAAATCATCCTCAGATCATGAAAAACCAGGGACCATCAATAAAACTGGTGGAAATAAATTCTATGAACTTGCTGAATTTGTCGTAAGACTCGATCCTCCAAGAAATGTCATCCCCCTTCCCCCCCATTCCCATCACCGTTCCCACCGTCCACCGTCCCGTCCCTCCTTGCGTCGCGGCCAGAGATTCCAGCTGTGGCGGCTCCGGCGCCGGTGGCGGATCCAAGGTCTGGTGGCGGGTCAAAATTCACCAGTGCCGTAAGGGGATTCACTATGAATAACTGGGATTCATATGGATTAATATGGATTAATATGGGGAAATGATGATTTTTTAACTGATTTTGAGATTGGGAGTTGATATGAGTTGATATAGCAATAGCCAGCAGATCCAAGCGATTTTTTGCTGGAATATTCATATTATTCATGGGATAATAAAAAAATCATGGGATATGGATGGATCTGAGATACAGTGAGATGATCCCATCCCTCCAATATCTATTTCTGGGCTGCCCTGCCAGTGGAATAATCTCCTCTGGAGGAATCCCCATTCGCGAACGGTTGGGCACCTGAGGCACACTTTCATGGGCTAAAGGCTAAAGGGCCTCTTGGGCCATCACTGCCTAAATAAATGAAGTTTATTGAATTTTGACATCAATGAACCCACCTTGATGCTTCGCCATGTACAGCATCAATATATCCAGATGTGATTGGTACCAGTAGTACTCTTTGTTGGTAGCCAATTGGTGTTCAGCTCAGGTGCATTGCTCAGGGCAGATGCCAAACCTTTGTCCCTGAAAATGGTCGGCGCGGATTCCTTGGAAGGATCAATGGATGGATGTTTTCACAGAAGTTCAAAAGGACGTGGGCGTTTACCATCAAATCTAGAGAAGTGCTGCTTTTTGAGCGTGACACCCTTGGTATTTTCACCATCGAAATTATTGACAGTATATATTGTTTTGTTTACCTGTGAGAACAATTCAGGGATGGAAACGATGATTCAATATGTCAATATATGTCAATCAATGCCTGAAACATCCTGAAGCATCCTGAAACATCCATCCGAATCCATCACATCCTACTTTGGTATCCACATCCAGATTCCTTCCAGCTAATTCTCAAGGAATTTAACGGAAACCATTGCCATAGTCATTGGATGCTTCAATGTTGAACAGATGTTAAATGTCACCGTGATGGCTACGTCGCCACCCACATCACTTTGTCAGCCGCATCCCACCTTTGTCCCTGTAAAATCGAAAAAAACAGATTCTTCCTCGGCTAAATCAATGGATTAATCTCTCACAATCAGAATATGTCATAGTCTCAATTGCATCAGTTCCAAATCCCGTCCAATCCCCAATTGTTTACATGTTTTTCCGCTTTTTCATCACTCCAAAATCCCTCCTTCCCACCTTTTTTTCAGGAATTCTCAATATTTCTCAGGTCCCACCCCCAGAGGCCAAACAGAGATGAGCTTCCACCGCCGGCACAGTTGCGCTACGCGGCACCTTGCCGGACCCGGTCAGAGGGGCTGCCTTGGCACTGCGCACCTGTGACACAAAGATGGCTGGCGCCTGGCCGGGGGATTCCACGGGGGATGGAACAGTGGGGATATGTTTTGTGGGTAATTCTCCATTATATGGGATAATTCACTGTGGATTATCCAATATTGTGGAACAATAGCATTTTATATTGATTATACCACCATGATATGTGGTATATGGTGGTATAACCAATATAAAATGGGATGACAATAGTTCTTTATATGTTTATATCACCATTTAATGGGATGTCCTTAAACCATCCCCCAAATCACCATTTTGATAGGTGGTATAATTCATTCCCAGTCATGGGTGGTTTATGATTGTGAAAAACGCAGATTGACTATGCCAAAGCTATTGAACATGGCACATTTATAGTTGATTTACCTATTCAAGATGGTGATTTTCCACAGCTATTTTGGTTTACCAGAGGGTAACTATGTTGATCATGGGCAAATAATGGTTGTGATTATATAGGTATTATAGGCGATTTATTGGGAATATATAATCATAATATAGTTATTATATAAAATGATCGATCTAGGTAATGGGAATATGTTCCAGGGATAAAAGGGGATGCAATGAGGATTTATAGGGGACTTATATGCGATCACATATAGGGAATATAATGATAAATAATGGGAATGTAAGTAATTATCTAATATATAATGTGAATACTGAAATTATGTGTATATATATATATAATGGGATATAATGGGAATATCCCAATTGTCGGGGAATATCCCAACTATTGATAATCCCACAAAGTATTGGTGATAATGAATTTTTTTTTCATGGGTGTGAAGGTTCAATTCT
The DNA here is from genome assembly GCA_947184155.2 of Cladocopium goreaui. NCBI lineage: Eukaryota > Dinophyceae > Suessiales > Symbiodiniaceae > Cladocopium > Cladocopium goreaui. Next base: position 381,026 of record CAMXCT020003447.1, read on the forward strand.
ATGGGGATTTATGGTTCACTAATGACTAATGACTGATAATGGTTCACCATGGTTCACCCTATTTTAAAGGAATGTGGTAAATCCAATGGAGTTAACCTCCGACCTTGAGGAAGCCCTATAAACTTTATAAACCTCTTTTCATAGCAGATAAACCATCCCAAAAAACTAGCATAATTTGGGTGTTGTACTATTCCACAATTGTTGGTGTGTTTATTGTTGGGCTATGTTGGGCTTGCCACAGTTCCATAGTAAGCCCGGTTGTTGAATAAATATTTGTATTCTCCAAGAATCATCCCTAGGTTTTCCCAGATTATAGCAACCACCACCAAGAGAAAGGAAATTGACATCGATCTACCGCTATTCGAGTAGGAATTTGCATGTTTTTACTCCAAAAGAGGATATGGACTATGTATATATATATATATATGTGGGATATCCAAAAGCAGCAAATGGGATGTTCAATGGGATCTCAATGGAATAAAGATGAATAAAAACGGATATAGATCCCCACAAGTGGAGGAGATGATGGATTTCTCATTAGGAAGGTGATATAATTTGTAGTTGGATTATTTGGCATATGCTTTTGTCTCCAAAAATGCGGTGGCTTATCATTAGTCTCCCCATCGAAATTGTCGGGTTGGGGTATCCCACAACAAAAAACATGTAGGGGGAATCAAGCGGCTGATACTGTATGCTGCTAACAAATTGGATAATAGCTGGAATACATTCAAAAACCCTCGGAAACCATGTCGAGATGCAAACAATCAAGATGGAATCTTCATCCAACAAGCTAGCAGCTGCGTATCACCTGTGATATGGGGGTGGGTATGGTTAAACATTGAGTGGATTCATAAGAGCAAATCAAACCCTTGGAATAGAAGCCGATTCCTAGTCTCTGGCTGCACCACTCGCTAGGTTCTGGTAATGCTTATTATATATATATATATAAATATAGATAGATAGATTTTAAATAAAATAGATAGTTTTCCTTTCCCTTGAAAAGCCAACTCTTATCTCTATATAATATAATTATATATATAGTTATATTATATAAGTTAACTAGTGGTACAGTAGCTATGTGTCAACGATGGCTCAAAATTGAGGCACCCCAAGGGGAACTGCGGGGGCCCACAGCGGGAGCCAGCGGGAGCCCACGTGACGGCCTTCTCATCCGAGGCCATTGGCGAGTTCAACGGGGTGGTGGGCACCTTCCCGGCTTTAGCTCCTAGCGCGCAGAAAGAACGGTTTGGAGAAAAGGGAAGACCATGGAATAGCCCAATCACAGCATGACAAAATTATGAGAAATCCATCGATTTTGATGGATTTTGGTCATTGGTGCAGCTGCACTCTCGAATAAACATCAACAGTCAGCCATATCATGAACTTTCACCTATCATCTTTGGCCCAACGGCCTGCCCCACGCAGAGTTGGCCGGGTCTGCTTCGCAAGCGGACTAGTTGGGCTCTGACTGGCACTGCTGTCCTGCCGATGGGATCACCACTTGCCAACGGAGTCGCTGCAAGCTTTAGCAGCTGAGTGATGAGGATTCGACTGCTTTCAAATATTCATGGAGACATATCTAGTATTGTATTTGAACATGTGAAACCCTACCAGTTCCTGGCAAGTGCAAGATCTTCATACTCCAAAGTTAAAGGACCATGTAGCATGGGTCGGAGTAGTAACTATGGATTTGGCCATAGGGACCATGGTGAATCCATGAATCCATGGTGATCCAGCTCCCCATATTTGTGCATGGTTGTCACTGGTTGTCCCACCCTCGCACTTTAGCCTAGTCTAATTCTTACTTTGTTTCATTTTGAAGGGGCATTTGGTGAACCTGACCACCTGGTCAAGTTCAATCAAATTAATAGTCTCTCACAAATAAGCCCATGCAAAGCCCTTCAGAAAATGCTCTGCACTTCATGTCATGTTTTTTCTCCGCATCACCATCCACTTCCTCGCGCATCCCATGGCAACACCCTGCGGTCCCGCGACATCCGCCGCAGGGGCGACTTCGGCAAGGACGCTTTGGGTGAGAGCTGTGGTGGCGACAGCAAAGAACGCTCCATTGGAGCGTGCCCCTGTGGGTGTGAGGGTAGAGATAGAGATATGGCAGTGGGTCAAAACCTTGTACCCCTGGTGAACATCAAAATAGCTGGTAAATGGATGTTCATCCCATTAAAAATGGTATTAATAGGTATTGATCCATACCCATATGGGGAGAAAGGTGGGCTAGGACTGGAAGTATCTATCAACAACTTCAGAAGTTCCGAATAGTTCCGACCTTGTTGATAGAGTTACAAAAAGGCTGAAAAGCAAAGACCTGTGGGTTGTCCAATGGCGGATGCCTCAAATGATTTTTTCTAGGAAAACGACAATCATCCATTCAATTGAGGGGTAGCCATGGGTCCCAAAAATGTCTTTTCCGGAGTCACACGACCGAGTTTTCAGTCCCGTCCTCTGCCACATCACCAGATTCTCGAACTTCCTTGAGTTTCCTCGGATGAAACCGACCAGGTTTGTATCATCTCCCGTTTTGTTTATCATCCCATCTCTGGTACTCTTGATTTGGGACTATGAAAAATCTCATGACTACCCTCTGGTTATGACTAACAGTTCGCCATGGTTTTTCGATGACCCTAATCGAAATAAACGAAATAGATGGTTTACCGAACTAAACATGGGTGGATCTTTCCATGGCTATGTAACAAATAGCCAGATGGTAGATCATTTAGGCAGCTATTGAGGATGCTTAAGGTAGATAGACTTTTAACTTTCAACTCATGAGTCTGCTGAACTTGCCATGCCTGAATTCGTGACAAGGACCCCATCCTTGATCGTGAACCTACTCCACAGAAAACTCACACTGCAGCTCCTGACCAATGGGGACTCAGAGCCGGACAGCAGTTGTTGCTGAAGCACATCTTGCTGTTGTTGTAAATCCACAGGAGCCCTATGCTCCTCCACTAGGGCTGGAGAAGGAACATCTGGTGCCTACTGAAGGATTGACAAAATAGGATTTCCTCAAAAAGTCTCAAAAGGGGTAAAGAATGGTAAAGATATACACTCCAATCATTGGTCTCCATGACTACAACTTCTTAAAAGGATCATTTGGGGAGATTGAGGATATGCGCTAGGCATCGGTATGCATCATTTTTGGCCATACGTCTTCTGGTTCACAGATCTTAAGAGTCATCCAGTCTGACGAACGACCCCTGGAATTCGACCGACAAAACTGGCTCTCCTGCCCCCCTGACCTCGGTATGAGCTTTCCAAATGGGAAAAACTGACCCAAAAACTGACCCAAAAATCATCTGGATCCTTTGGAAATCTTTGGAAATCTTTGGAATTGAATAAATCCGCTTTGACATTCGATTCTTTGCAGAAACACAGAGAAACGATCAGATATTTGTGATGCTTTCACATGCTTTCGCAGGAAGCTGTTCGCACTCCCATGGAACATATGGAACCACTCAATCTGATGGCCACCTTTTCATGGATGTGTTGTCGCCCTACCAAAATCCCCCTTGGTCTCCCAATTCAGTATGACTCATCCTGACTGAGGAACAAAAATCTATATCAATGTGACTCAACATGCCCCTCTCTCAAATTGATTTGGGCGGTGCTTTGTCCGATAAAACCGTGGACCATGAATAATGATTTTGTGCATTGCATAGCACCAATTTCGACATCAGGAGATCTTCAGTTGTTCTGGCGCTGCCAGGCGACGCTCGACGTGCCATTTGGGGGCCCTCGTCTCCCCCACGGGAAGGGTCCTCACATCCATCGGGGTTCCACGGGGTTTGAGGGGCGATGCGTGCGCACGTAATTAATCGTATGCAGTAATGACATCTTACATATATATAATTATATATTAATTATGTTAATTCATTTCATGTGACACATCAAATGAAGCTGATGCCAAGCCCAAGAATATGCAACTTCCCCAGCGCAGTCCGGAGAGTCTAACGAGTCTAACGTCTCAAAGGCAGCCTGGAGAACGACCGGAGACAACTTGGGAGCTAAAAGTAGGTAAAAATATGTAAAAATTGGTTAAAACATGTTAAAACGTGTTAAAACCCACCCGGCCTTGGGGAACAACACCCAAGTCAGAAGTCAATAGATCGTCCCTGGATGTCCACGGGGGTTTGGAGAGCTCGGTTTTGAACCTTGTGACCTTTAGTAATTACCTGCATCAGATCGGCGTCGTTAAACTCAGTTATCATTGCGAGAGTGCAAGACCAGCAGGTGTGGCGGAAGGGGGGCTCCTGCAATAAAACCAACCCACTTCAGAATCTTCAGATTTTCGCTCCACGGTACATGCAGCTGGATCAAACTGCCGAATCGTTCGTCCAAAAACTTACCAACCCATCGGCGGCTTGGCTCCAAAATTCGAACCCGGCCTTTTCCAGGCTGAACAACTTCAGATGGCTCACCAGCGGCTCCGGGCCACCCATCACGGCAACAATCGAGTTGTGCTACTTCTGAGGGGGGCGAAAAGCCTTCAGTCGTGGCCGACCACATTTTCATCAAATGTTAAGTTTTGGAAAAAGTGTCTGTTGTCTGATGGTTTCGGGTTCTGGCAAGTGAACCATTCCCAGGTCTGATGTCAACATGTGTTAACTCTTTCAGCTGCCAAACCCTGGTGAGTTGCACTGGAAACCTCCAGGGTAAGCCATAGGAAAGCATACATTTCTGGGAATTGCGGGCCCAAATGCTCGTCATTGCTCTGCGCGTATGGTCACTTCAGCATGAGCTTTGATGTTAGTTATTGACTTTTGAGATCTTTTGAGCCAGCAGCAAACATCAGCTGCATGGAGGTGGTTGATTCCTTGCCATGACTTCCTTTGGGGCGCTACACGCAATCAAATGTTGTGCCTAAATTGGGATCTTGTGATCTTGTCATGCACAAAATGAATAGAGCCTCTGATTACATAAGATTGATATATATATATACATATATATATATATATAGTGTAGTTCGATATAGTATGATATATAGTTACATGATACACTGTATCGATGACCTTCAGCCTTTCTCTTGGCCAGGATGTCTCTAACCTCAACACAAGCCTCGCAGGTTTTCCGCAAAGAAATCCAACTCGATCCGCTCTATCCTCCATGGCTAAAAAAAAATATGTGTAGCACCCGAGCAGAAGAAATCACTGCACTGGCCGTCATCATTTCGTCTGGATATAAGTGGAACAACGCTTCATTGCCTAATTTCAACCAGCTCTTCTGCACCATCTGGCAGTCACACCAGTCATTGTTCTCTCGCCACCCGACTTTCTTGGCCGGGATCGTGTTCCAAACCACAGGTCTAGGTGAAATTGATAATTCAGTCATCATGAAATGGTCGGGACTCAAGTAATTATACTCATGTGTTACCCCAAATGGATCCAAATGGATCAGTAAACTTTCTTGTCAGTTGGTTGAAGCTGAAGCTACAGTATCGCTTGACTCATCCGTTAACCTTCACCCCGCTACATCGACTGCTCTCACACGTGGCTCTCATGCAGTGCGCCTGGCGACGGAGTCATGGATTGTGCAGCAGAATCTGTGAACTTAGATCAAAACATTGACGGCTCCATATCCAACAAGACAATCTCAGGCAAATCATCCCTCCACGCCAAATTCAGCCAATTCACTTCACCATCCATCTGGATAGTTTCCAACAAATCCTAAACCTGTTCAACGGCCTTTTACATAAAGGACTCCACCTGCGCTTTACCGTGAAGCCACCCGTCTCTTTTCGTTCTTCCCCAAGGAATCCCAGAGGTTTGGTGTCCCCAATTTCCCATTGAGGTTGATCATCATGTGTTCCCCGTTCAATCTTGGCGTCAATACCATGGTAGCCATCCGCACCAAAATAGCTATTGCTGATGGATGTGCATCCCCCCAACGTAGTTTCTGATATTTTAACATCTGGTTATTTAACATAGCCATGGAAAATCCACCCATTTTTTAGTTCGGTAAACCATCTATTTCTATGGGCCATCTATACCATGGCTATGTTAGTCATAACCAGAGGGTACATCTTTTGGCCAATCCCCAAATCTCCATCATGATCACCCCGCCTTCAGAAGGCTTGCACGAAGGCCTTCAATCGTGCATCCCTCAGCTTTAGAGCAGCGCCTTCCAACTGTGCGTTCACCTGGCTTGTTCAGAGGTGTTGACAACAGCCCACAACATTGACCAGTTTTTTTTGTAGTGGGTGGACCCATTTTGTTTTAGGGGGTTAATAATCTATAAGAAATTTGACCGATATATATATATATATATATAAATTGAAGGGATGGAAGATTGAATGGGAAGAGATGCTTGTTAAGATTGAAAGCGGGCAGTAGCTATGCAAATTCAAACATGTCAACGCTTCTGGCAACATGCTTGGGGCGTTCTCCAAAACAAAAAGCATCAACTGACCCATGCTGCCCTGATCAACAAATCCAACATGTTCATACCAAATGGTAGATATACTACAATGGGATAGTAGTGGATAGTACTAATAAAGCAACCTACTATTACCATTATTACCTATTAGCCTATTACTATTATGAAGCCTCCAAAATGGCTGCACCTTGTCCACATAGGAGTTGGCACTGCCATCAGAGGTGGCTGCGATGGATTTGATGCCCAAGGAGTCGGGCAAGGCATAGCCCACCTGCGGCGATATCAACGGCACCGGGGGCTATCACCATCCATCACGATCCATCACCATCCATCACCAATAATAGTTGGGATATGTTAGGATATGTTTGGGATATTTTGGGGCTGTTTCGTTTTAGAAAATTGGGGAAAATTCGGATAAACCAGGATCAACCAGGGGCCACTTTTGTGCGAAAGCTACGGATGTTTGGGTGCGACGAGACGATCCCTGGCCCTGGCACCTTGGTGTTGATGCTGCTATAGAGGGCTTCCAAACGCTGCAAGGCATCAGCCGGCAACTTGGAGAAGTCATAGTCCTGCGATGCTGACCATCTTGGAAGTTATGCGTCCCCAAATGTCTTAATCCATCCTTTCCTAGTCCCCCAGGATTGCTGGTACTCTTAGAATCTCTTCAATATGGACATGCTCGTCCTGACCGCTCTTGGCCTTGCTGGCCAGAGATCGCACTTCTTCAGCCTCCTTGGCTGTCACCATAAATGACTCCTGCCACGCTCCACTTGGAGCTGGGGCGTCCCCAGCTGGGTTGTGACTGGGTGGGGCAACAAGCCAAGCATGGGATGACAGGGTGCAGTATGTAGATGACCCCTCTGTGGAAAGCGTCCTGGAATTCCTTTTCCTTTGCCTGCTGTGCGAAAGCCACTCGCTCAGCCAACCTTAGATCTGACCTATTCATCTGGGAACGTCTGGCTATTCAACCAATGGAGTTTCTTCCTACATCTCCACAAACATGAGACCCAGGCTGAATGTCCCGCCATGCAAATTCAGAGAAGCCACCAGCTATAGGTGACCCAACCGCCTATGGTTGATGACCATCAGAGTATTGCACTTTGGTCAGACATCGTAGTTTTGCTGGCTTTGTCTCCATGTTCCCTGGTGGTGGAACCTAAATCACTGTTCGTTGCACCGTGTTCTTCTGCATCCCATACTTGCCCACTAGTGCCGGTTGCTGCATGTCCATGTCAGGCCAATTATGCCAGTAGGAATTTCCATATTCATTGGTCTTTGTCGTGGTAAACCCGATGGGTAACCTCCACTGCTGGGAAGGTCAATTTGGGGATCGTTGATGATCGGGTTTATCAGGCTTGGATTTTGAATCATATCCCTTCATTGGGTCATCCGTAAAAAGTGGTAAACCATATTATACTAGTCCCGATTTTCTGGATTGAAGTGTGACATCCCCAAGATTGGGTTCTTGGCACCAAGTGACGTACCCTTGGCATCAGCTTTGGAAGTCGCTAAGTCGACTCCCTGCAGCGATTGGAAGGCGTCCGCGAAGTGCTTTGCCACCGGGTCCTGGAGAAGCAACAGAAATTGGCAAAAAAAACGACCCTCTGGTAAACTAACATAGCTGAACATCACCATCTTAATAGATAAATCAACTACTAGTATGAGCCATTTTACTTAGACCAGTTCTTTAAATATGTTTATATAATGCAAACAAAATAGACAGGGAAAGACCTAAGCGTCATTCTCCCTTTTTTTCAGACATGGTCCTTGGAAGAATACCATATTCTCAGACAATAAAAGTCATATTTGCTGACGTGTTCAATCGGTTTCACCATGTTTCCCACATTCCTGGTTTTCTTCAACCGGATTTTCATGCATTTTCATGCTATAAATCCACATCAAAGCCATCATTTTCCCATCAAAACACAACGGGCTCCTCAGCCACTTCCACCTGCGCGCCGCTCAGCGCCTTCACAGCGGCGGAGAAGGCCTGGACACCAAGGGGCGAATGGGAAATGCCGGGAAAAAAGGTTTTACTATTGCAGTAATAGAAAAGAATGGATGGATGGATGGATGGATGGATGGACGGACGGACGGATGGATGGATGGATGGACGGATGGATGGATGGATGGATGGACGGATGGATGGATGGATTGACTGATTGATTGATTGATTGATGGATTGATTGATTGGGGAAGAATGGTTTCTTATTTGTTCTTTTATTGAAAAAAAATGGCTGACCGTTCACTTTAAACATCGAGCTGTAGTTTTAGAGGGCATAGGGTATGGTCATGGCTAGATTTGAAGAATGTGTGGAATTCTTAGGGTGTCATGTCAGCTTAGCACAGTAATGAACCATGCCTTAGATTTTAGCATCTGCAGGTGTTTTTAAAGTAAGACTTGACAAGACCGAGGGTGATGGGTGTACTTATTCTGTGTAGGTATCACAATGGCATATATAGAAAGGATGTTGGGGTATCATTGTGATTGGGGAATATTGGGGTATCATTGCATCATAAAATGAGTATAAATTAGTGTCATTGGGGGAATTTATCCCAAGTATATGTGTGTCATCGGGGCAAAGGAGAAGACCCATCATAAATCGGCTAAATCGTAGGGCGTCTTTTATATGATACCAGAGACATTGGTTCATATTGATTGGTAAGTGAGCAATCTACCCTAAGCATAGTGGTGCGTGGTGCTACCATCGTTGATCAAATGTGGCGCCCAACTATCACGGTCGATTGTGGTGAAGGAGGCGAACATCAAATCAGGCATTCCTTGGCGGTTGATTTCATTCCCTGGCGGTGAGATCATATGAAATTAATAGATATTGATATAGTGCTATTGTGTGGTGCAGCTGAAACAAATCAATGGCTGGCAAATCATCAACGTTCCCGCCTTGTCCTGCATTCCCTTGTCTGTGGGGAACTTCTCCTTAAAGGACGCTGCTGCCTGGCACCACCGGCGCAAATTGGGGGCTCAAAAAACCTCAAAGGTGGCTGGCAGTTGACATCATGTTTGGTGCCAACATGTGGCTATGAGTCATAACCCTGGTACCTAGTGAACCACAAAACAGCTGGTAAATGGATGTTCATCCCATTAAAATTGATACTAATAGGTTTTGACCCATCCCGATGTGACAACTTGCAGGATGAATGATGTGGAACATGTATGATAGATAGCTTATCCTTCTGTGCAATCCAGCCAGTTCTCAAAGTCTAATCTCCCCGCAGGAAACGGCCTCCCGCACCACCAAATCCTGCATGGCTGAGCCCATGTTGGCCTGTCGCAAGGTGATGCCAATCCCAACAAACAACACCAGCCCACACACATACATATGATATTGTATACAAGTGTCTATATACAATAGACTATTTGACAATAGATATACATATACATTCCATATTGAATTAATTATAGATATAATATATATATATATAGATAGACAGATAGATAGATATGATATGATATAATGTGTATATATATAATACTATAATTATATACTATATATATAATATTATATATAATATATCCACTGATGTTGATTCTGCCCCCCCCCCTGGTGCTACAACAAGTTGGCTCTGCACCTCAAAAGCCGCGATGGCTTGCAACTGCTTGGTGGCCCGCTCCGTCAGATCCTCCTGCATCTTCACCACCAACGCCTTGAAGGAGGCTGGCTGACATGCTGACATCTCCAATGCCCGGCTGGAGGAATCCCATGGAATCACCAAAATACAACAGCAAAAACGTGGTTCGATGGTGGTTATATCACTGTTATATGCAGCAATTGTGGTTAGATTAGATGGTGGATATATATATATATATATATCACTGATATATAAATCTCAATCTCCGTACTCCAATCATCTCCAATCACATGGGGATGGGTTTTTCAAACTTGGTGCCACCCGCACAATTCGTTGAATGGGCTGAGTGGGTCAGTCTTGGGACTTTCAAATCATCGATTTTCCGGGTGATACTTTTGACCTATACTCAGCCTATCTCAGCCTTCCCGCCCTCAAAATGGTGGTTCATGATGGCTTCATACTGAAGATGGGCAGCAAAATATACTGGTCTCGGGGTTCTTGAATTCTGACCCAGCCCCAATGTACAATGAACCTCTCTTGTTTTTGGACGTGGAAGGAGCGTAGTTTCTTTATCAGGATTGCGGAGTCCCCCGTGAATCTGCGGGGCTCACTACTTGGAGACTTGGATCATCTTGGATCATTCTCAAGACTGGAACCGTTTATATACTGTAGATACTCATCATGGTTACATTTTGTTAGCAACCTAGCTGCTGGATTGTCGTGAAAAAGCGAACGTCATTGACCATGGCTACCAACTACCAACGTGATCTGAGCTGGTCTCACCCAACAGCAAAAAATGGGGAGTGGTTTCGGCCTACAGCAACTATAAACTGGGAGATTCATGGCACTAAACATCATACATACGAGTATCAGCCAGAAAAGGATTACATAGGATGACAACATTCAAAATGTGTCCATATGGGACCTGCAAAACCAACGATTTCTTTAATCAACACTTGATCAAGAGGTCCTTCAGCCCTGGCCTTGCGGTACGCCGCAATCTTCTCCTCCGAGTCCTGTCATCAGCATGATGAGGATGATGCTCTGGACATTGCGACATTGATCTTATGAGATCTTATGATAATGATGGTATTTCATCATAGTTCACCCACAAGCATCCCACCCAAAACATCCCAAAACTGCCACCTCTTTGAAGGTCTTCAAATACTCCACGCACTTGGCGTCGTTGGCGAAACGCCGCATGGACTCCACGATCTTATCTTCGCCCTCCATGACCTACAGGTCCAATGGCTGATTTTGGCGCTACCAAATGGCACAGAATCACCTGCAAAACATCATATAACTATAAATATAAACTGATATATATATACAGTATATATATATATAACGATAAATATATATATATATATATATACAGTATATATATATATATAACGATAAATATATATATATATATAAAGGTTTGGGACCAAGCTTGCCCCACGCACGATCCCAATCTTAGCGGGTGTGGTGCCATCCCGCGGGCCTTTGGTTTTGCGCTTTCTACGGATCTCGCACTGGCCTTTGCTGCGCACGGTGTTCTCCAAGGACGCTGCTGTGTATGCCACCGGCACTTTCCTTCCTCTTCTACATTTTGATCCTGATCGTTGTGAATCTGACTTGCTTGCATTGCACTGGTGTTCTCGTCCGGGACAACGTGAACGTGCTTGACAATCAGGCCATTTTCCTTTCGGTGTTTGACGACGGCGAATCCCACGCATCGCAGGTCTCAGCGCCGACTTCGAGCTCGAGCAAGGCGACACTGGTATCTCTTCAAGAAAGGATTTATCCATTTGAGTGTCTTGCAGCTGAAGAAGATCAAATCAATTTTGCAGAAGCATCATTCGCTGGACCCTGCCTTTCTACGCAGGATCGAAGCAGCAATGACGTCACAGTCAACAGCCCCATGGCGTTGCACAGGATGCAGGCAGCTCCGCAAACACTCTGCTATGCACTGCACCACATGCAACCTCCCGTGGCAAATGGTGTTGGACAGATCCTACGTCCACGGGATGAAGAGCCCCAGACGCCAGCAGACCGAGCCAGAGAATTATCCCACCTCGTGGCAAGGACATGCTCCATGGCAATGGGACCAGCAACAGACCAAGTCTCCAAGACAGAAAAAGAATCGAGCCCGAAGTGCCAAGAGTTCGAAGCAACCTGGTCAAGGGCCTCCTCATCAGATGCCCATGCTGCCGGGGCCGCCAATGCACACGGCAGCAATGGCGCCTATGGCTCCTATGATGGCATGGAACATGCAGCCGACGCAGATGATGCAGCCGTATCAGCACATGAACATGCAGCAGCCTCTGCCACCACCGCCGATGCCGCCCCCTGCCATGGCCTCCAATGTTCCGCAGTCACAGATGACTTCTGTGATGGGGCCAAATTTTGTGATGCCTGTCATGCCCAAGATGCCGCCCATGCCGCCGCCAGCGGCGGAAACCATCAACACGGACCTGATGACGATGTTGCGCCAGGACGTTGCAGAGCTACCGCCCCACATACAGAAGGCGGTGAAAGAATCCACACTCAAGGAAGGTGTGAAGGATGGGGCAAAAGCATCCAAAGATCTACAGGCAGCGGCGAAGAATCTGGGTTCTGCGCGGAAGGCATACGAAGCCTCCATTTTGGCGCGGTCCCAATTACACTCCAATTGGAAGAAATTTCTTTCCGATGCCGTGAGCTTATGGCAGGATTATGCTGCTCAGTTTACAGCGCAGGAACGCAAACTGCAGGATCAGGTTGCAGCGGCCAAGGAGAACTTCCTGCTCGCCAAGGAGACGTCGGCACAGGCGCACGAAGCTGCAGGAGCTGTGCAGGAAATCCACTCGGACGAGGAGTTCGGAGATGTTCCCAATGCGCCATCAGCAGCAGCCGCCAAAATCACAGAGAGCATGAATGGTCTCTCGCAGTCGCTTCAAAATCTTCAGCAGCAAGCGGCAGCAATCGATGCAGAGGAAAAACAGCACCAGGCCAAGAGACCTCGAACAGCACAGGTTGTACCAGATGCTCCCATGCAAAGCGAGGCCCAGGATTCAGGAGCTGGTGGACAAAATTCTTCTTTTGGCCAGGCTGGTTGTTAGTGACCTCAGAGTACAACAACCGGGAGCCAGCATCGACGGCTTGCAGCCTCTCATCGGAATTGCTTGTAGCCAAATGGTCGCACTCAATCACATTTGAACCTACCTTCTTGACAGAGTGGGGAGCTGTCGAAAAGGCTAGGGCACTTGCTTTTGAGTTGGACACCTACAACGGCATCTTTGTATCCCAGCAATTGAACTGCAACAATCGATTTGCCAGGCCCTCCACACTTGAGAAGCGGGTGAGATTTTCAGGTGATTTGGACGTTCGGGTAGGCGATGATGATTCTGGTTTTGTGCAGTTCACTGTTCCATGCAGGGCTCTCAAAGGTGTGATGCTTCAAGGACACCCAGGGGATCTTCAATTTGACATGTGGCTCTATGCCAAAATGACTTATGATGATGACCCGGAAGCTTTTGACTCATCCAACCGGGGCACACCTGTCGTAGATCCACAGGCAACTGTGTGTATCTCTGGGACTGCCCCTGGCAAGGATGAATGTAGTATCATGGATGGGTTCACTCATTTTCCACAGATCCCACACGATCCTGAAGGGCACCACGAAGATGAACCAGATCGAGAACAAGGTAATCCGGGCCACATCCCGGACTTCACACACAATATGGTAGCGGCTCTGCCACCGTGGATGACACCTACCTCAATTTTGAGCAGCGGCATTCGCGTACGTACATGGTACATTCATCATGAACTACTGGTACGGAATGAGCAGCCGAGAGTAGTACAGCTGTCAGCAGACCGCACGCAGTGGATCCAGCAGATGTCAGCGGTGTGGAACGATGTCATCATCCTGGATGTGCCCACAGCCTTCACAATGCCAATTCCAATGCCTGCTCGTGGACCTGATGACCAATTCATTGCGCTGGATGTCATCTTATCGCAAGGGCTCCACCTTCAAAGGCTATCAGGGCTTGTGACAGTGCACCACATTGACGACATGGATGGACTTGGCTCCAGAACCAGTGCGGCCTCATTTCCGCCGTTTGTTAGCGGTTTTCACATTTTGGATGCAGCACAAGTTCGCCATATCTGTGCACATCCTGGAGGAAGAGTGTGCCACATTTTTCATGGATGGAATGCCATACATGTCGATGATACTGCTTTACATCGCATGCGTCCAGGACACTCCTTCATGATTCAAGTTCCACATGACCCCAATCTTGACAGTGTGCCGACCAATGCGGCTGCTGAGACTGGTAGCAGTGTGGCAAGTCATGGCCTGCCAACAGGTGGAGCGGAAGACCATTTTGCAGCAGGGCAAGGCAGTCATGACAATGAACAAGATGAAGATGACCACCAGCCCTCTGAGCCGCCATCAGCTGACATTGACCCTATAGCAGGACCACTTTTCAATTGCCATTTCTACAGACTCCGTCACCCGCCACTCCATATGTTCATGAAGAATGCAGCAGGAGTCCCAATGTTGACGGAGCTTGCCAGAAATCTTGACGTGGTCCCCGCATCGCTCTTACAGGCGCACGCAATTTTGGCACCTATGGTAGGAGATTGCCGCGATGACTTTTCTTTCATCATCCAGTCGATCACAGATTTGCCCGCAGCGTCGTCAGACGCATTAGTGGTCATCGATGTGGAGCTGCATTTCCATACCACTGCATCAGGAATGCAACCATTACCTGCTGCGACCCGCAGGGTTCACCGGGTGCCACGCCATCTGTCCAGAACAGGTGTCCTGCACTATGCAGGAGTGCGGCAATACTGTGAATGGCAGGACGATGCATGCTTGGTTGATTACAACAATGTGCCCTGGGATTTACGGCACCCAGCACCCAAACTGATGCGACATGGCACTTACCTCCATGTGACGGTACCGCCGCCAGCACAGCCGCTCAACACGCTCAATGCGATCCACGTGGCTGAGCATCCTGTGATCAATCAACCAGGAGTTCATGACCAAGTACCAGCGCCGGCACCGTCGGCTCCTGCTCCGTCGCCACCCGTGGCATCAGGGTCGACAAGAAGGACAACAAGAGCCGCACAGACGGAGCATTGGCTGGACCAACTCAGTCAACTTTATGATGAAGAAGCCATGATTGAGTTTGAAGACGAGGGCAAGATCCTGTATGTTTGGACTTGGTTCATTCACCATGACCATCACAAGAAATGTGGAGCGCCCCAAATTGTGAAGTTGGACGCTTTTCGACATCTCTGGTTCCAGGATCTTACTGACCCATGGCAAGAACTGATCCACCCTGAGGACCCCATTGCAATCGCTGTCATTGGGCACCGGCCACCGCATGCCACCACAACCATTGACACAGTTCATTTGATGATCGAACAGCAACCTCGGGAGTCGCGTGCTGCAGGAGTTCTATCGGCTGTCTTTCATGGGCAACACGAAGATCGGATACTGCAAGCAGCATATTCACTACCACGTTGGCTCTGCGTTGAAGACATTGTTGACATCCTCGAGATCAATCACATTTGTGAAGTGCAAGTTTGCACCGCAATCTCTGGTGTTGCGCACTTTCAGCGCTTCATACGACATGATATCCCTTCAGCCATCAGCATTGAACTTCATGTCCGACAACCAGGCTGCCACGAGGATCCGAGGGCATCAAGCTCCAGTGAACCTTTCCAAATGAGAAGACTGATGCCAACAGGAGCTCATTCACTTTTGCAGCAAAGCACCACTGTGGTACACCAACAAGCACTTGGTGCACAGGGACGGCATTTGATGCAGCTTCAGAGACGTTGGCA
Source organism: Cladocopium goreaui (assembly GCA_947184155.2). NCBI lineage: Eukaryota > Dinophyceae > Suessiales > Symbiodiniaceae > Cladocopium > Cladocopium goreaui. Next base: position 396,830 of record CAMXCT020003447.1, read on the forward strand.
TCGTCATCGAACACAACCTCGTGATTCTCCTTTGGATGTTCCCTCAGAGCACATCTCGGATGAGTTTCAACAAGTTCCACATCGAGTTGCGGCTTGTGCCAGCAGCCCTACACCATTACTGCCGACGATGGTACCAATGTGGCCTACAGAATGGACTACACTTTCTGATGTTTGGACATTTTACTTCAACCAGGCCGCAATGCCAGAAGGCATTTCCATTGTTGCAGAAGTATGGTACTCCGATCACAACCGTCGCACATGGTCTGAGAATGGACATGCAGTAACCCTTGACTCAGACTTCACGCAGTGGGTGCCTCGCATACTCGATGCATGGCCAGATTGGTACCTGCCCGACCTGCCGTATGACATCATTGTTGCGAGGCCTACCCCGCTTGGAGGCAATGACGGAGTACAATTTCATGTCCTGCTCCTTCAACAACCGAGACCAGATCACAAGACCATCTTGTTATCTGTGATGGATGATTACACAGATCCTTGGGTACCTGGTTTGATCTCAGTGGTTGTGCCGAACATCATCGACCACTGGGTTCTCCTTCAGCACGCCATCGTTGAATTCCAATGCCCTCCGAGAGTGGCGACTGCACGCTGCTTCTCCTATCTTGGCAACACTGATCTTTCAGCAGGCAATCTTTTTCCAGCCCAACATGGTTTATGCTTCACGGTTGTGGTGGAATCACAGGATCTTGGTCCAATCGCTGAACACCCTGACGGCACTGAAGAAGCAGCTGGCTTTGAAGCAGAAAGCACTAATCTGCTTCAGCTTGAGGCCAAGCGTGTGCACACGGATGAGCGCCTAACTGACAGACTGGTGGCGCACGGCTGTCGGCCATCCGTTCCGAGAGTGCTTGTCCTTCAAGACCTTATTCCCACACCTGAGCACACCACGATTATGACAGCTGTCCGACTGCACTCGGGAATTCATGAAATGCAAGTTCCTGAATACATTGAGGTTCCCAGCCCATGCACCTCGCAAGTGGTTGAAGAAGAACTCAAGCATTGGGGGCTACATTGTGACGCCATCCAATTTGGAATACAGGAGCGATTCCTGTGCCTGCCCAAGGGCTTCAACTATGGCGAAGAAGATTGCACCTATATGTTCTCGAATGACGACCCGACTGACATGCAAGGCTGCTTTCTACACAGACAAAGTGAGGCGGTGGATATGCATGGCGTACTTCGCCTCCTTGACAGCCTGGGATATGCCAGGGCAGTTGTCATTGAAGATGTGCGGTACCCATGTAAACTACGCAGGATCAGGTTCGTCAACACTGAGCCAAAGCAGGTCAAAGACAAGCCCAAAGCCCGCGTACCTACGGCATGGCCATCCAGGGAGGACTTTGTATGGCATGAAACGAAGTTGTACAATCTCCAACCAGCCACCATTGACACCCCCAAGCACAGTGTCGAAACTGGCTTTGATGTACAAGACCTACAAGAACTGATTGCTGCAGGCAACTTCCTGAATACGGGCTTTGAGAAGCTGGATCTTCCTGACTTCATCCGAGACAAAGTATGTCAAGAACGCCGATGCCAAGCATACGACCGCTGGTTGATTTACACAGATGGTTCGTCCCAATCAGCTCTACGCAGAATGGCACCGGAAAGAGCCGATGATCTTGGCAAGCCTGACACATGGGCAATCCTGGTCTTGGGTGAGAAGTACATGCCAGAAGGTGATTCTTTGATTGAGCCAATTGGCTGGTGTGCACATCCTGTTAGATATGATCCCACAGGGAGCAGTTTTACACATGCCACCAGAGTCGGTGCTGAAGTGGCCGAGCGTGATGCTTTGATCTGGGCGGGGATATGGCGACTGTCCCAGGACAGCATCACACCTACTGTTTTTTGCTGTGATTCTCTCACCTGCGGGAAACAAGCATTTGGGATGATTGGAACCAGCAATGCAGATCCCTCGTACAGATTGCAACGAAGCATTTTCCAAGCGTTGGAGCATGGGCTGCCACATGGACACCTTCGGCTACATCATGTGCTCTCCCACGCAGGCGACCCATACAACGAATTCGTTGACCTAGTCGCCAAGAGAGAGAGTCAACAGAGCTTTCACCACTGCAGACCCAAACTGAATATGCAGAAATGGAATGAGATCTTCCCGCATTTCTGGCTGCAGTTTGCCCAAAAGAGCGGCTTGCCGAGTTGGCAGAATGGACAAATGGTCACATCAGAACCTTCACTGCCCAAGAGCCAGCCTGCGAGACCTACATCCTCACCATCGCCTGCCGTACAAGCTGATCTCTCCCTCAGCATTGCTTCGGCCAATGTGCTATCGCTGTCACGTGGACCGGACGGGCACAGAGGCAAGTTGCATTACTTGTTCGAGCAGATGAAGGCACATGGACTCAACGTCATGGGCATACAAGAGAGCCGTGCGGAAGAAGGTGTTACCATGTCGTGCAATGTTCTTAGAATTTGTGGAGGACACGAAAACAAATCATGCGGTGTCGAACTCTGGGTAAACCTTGATCAACCCATCGGCACTCAGGCAGATGGCAAGAAGATCCACTTCCACAAATCGGATTTTCAAGTGGTTCATTGTGATCCACGACGCCTCCTAGTCAAGGTCGAGTGCATGCAATGATTTTGGATGTTGGTTCTTTGTTGGACATGGACCACACTCAGGCAGGCCTACGCATGAGCGCAATACATGGTGGAGCAAGACCACCGACACTTTGAACAGCTTCCTGGATCAACTCCCTTGCTTTTGGATGATGGATGCCAATGCAGAGCCAGGCGAAGCTGACAACTGCACGGTCTTCCAGAACGGATTGCGAAGTTCTCGCAACACCGATTTATGGAGAAGCTGCCTGCAGACATTCGACATGTGCCTGCCATCCACAACGTGTATTCATCAAGGGACCAGAGACACCTGGACCTCCATTGACGGCACTTCCACACACTGCCTTGATTACGTGGCTGTGCCCTCCACATGGTTGTCATCATGTACCTGGTCACAGGTTTTGCCGGATCTTGATCTTGCCACCGCACGAGATGACCATCAAGCAGTTGGCATACAACTATGCTGGCGTGAACTACGAACCATGGGCGAAAAGACTCAGGCACGGCCATTCATTGACTGGGCCGCACCTGGGATTCATGAGCGCCTCCGCTCGTCTCTCACAGGGATGACTGTGCCTTCCTGGCACACGGACATCGAAGCACATGAAAGCCAAGTGAGACTGAACTTCCATGATGCGCTGCGGAAGGTGAGTAGCAAGAGACTGCCAGGACCAAAGAAGTCGTACATCACTGACGACATCTGGCATGACAGACAGCTCATGCTCCAGTGTCGCAAACAGCTCAAACGAGGCCGTGCACTTCTTGGACGCGAGTGCTTAGTTGCGGCTTTCAAAGCCTGGAGTCATTGCAGCTGCCCCGTGGAGCAAGAGGCTGCATTCAACTATGGGAGCACACTCCGCACAGGCATGTTGCGCATCATGGCTAGCTTCGTGCGACATCGCCTCAATCTACGCCTCAAGCTCAAGGAGGCCAAGACTGACCTGATGAAGCGCAGACTTGAAGGCATCGATGCAAACACACCGGCAAGCAGCATTCTCAAACTCATGAGAGAGTTCACAGGACCTACCAACCCACGCAAAAGGAAGCAGGCCACTATTCCTCTTGTGCACCGACAAGATGGGATTCCATGCCGCTCTCCGAGTGAAGCTCTTGATCTCTGGATTGATTTCTTTGCCAGCATGGAAGGTGGATTTCGCCAGTCGCAAGATGCACTTCGAGAAGATTGGCTGCGATCCCTTCAGGAAAGCCCAACCGCCCAATTTCAGGTGGAGGCCAAACAATTGCCGACGCTGGTAGATCTCGAACTTGCTTTCCGGAGAGTGGCGTGCCACAAGGCCACAGGGCCCGATGGCATTCCGGGTGAGGTCTGCCACTTTGCGCCAGAGCAATGCGCACAGGCCACATTTGCCTCTATGTGGAAGCTTATTCTATTTGGCCACGAGTCGCTCATGCACAAGGGAGGCCTACTTGTGCAAGCCTATAAGGGCAAGGGAGCTACCACATCTTGCAGCTCGTACAGGTCTTTGCTGATTTCAAGCCACTTTGGTAAATCAGTACATCGAACACTACGTTCTGCCCAGGCGTCCATTTTCGAGTCCTTCTTGCAAGCGCAACAGATCGGAGGACGCAGAGCCATGCCCGTCACGTACGGGGTCCATCTAGCCCGGGCGTATTTACGCCAAGCCAAGGCTCAGAGCAGATCATGTGCAATTGCCTTTTTAGATCTGAAGGAAGCATTCTATCGGATCTTCAGGCCCATCTGCATGAAGAGCACTGTCACCGACGAGGACCTGGCCAAGCTGATGAGCCGGCTCAACATGCCGCTGGACGCCTTGCAGACACTCAAGATGATTTTGGAAGGCCCCACGGCTCTAGAACAAGCCCAACTACCTGAGCTGGAGAGACGAAGTCTCAAGGCAGTGCACCTTCAGACGCACTTCTGGATGCATAGACAGAAGGACGTCGTGCAAACAGCCCACGGTACTCGGCCAGGGGACCCATTTGCGGACATTGTGTTCAGCTACGTTTGGGCAGTGGTTTTACGCAAGCTTCAGTCATTCATGAAAGACCATGATCTGATTAGCACATTCCCACGATGGCCGCATCTTCAGCTCTTTGCAGACTCCAATCGAGAACCCAGTGGGACCGAGGACTTCATGGGGCCGACATGGATGGATGACTTAGCAGTCTGCGTTGAGAGCTCAACCGCTGCAGGCATTGTCACCAACATGGGCCTGGTCATGAGCAAGCTGCTGGAGCTCTGCCTTGAGCACTGCATGACGCCCAATCTCAACAAAAACAAGACAGAGGTCCTCTTCTCATTCAGAGGGGCGAACTCACGCCATCATAAGAGGCTTTACTATGGGCCGCAAGCCACAGGGAGTCTCCCAGTCATCTCAGAGTACGGAGTCCATGAGGTCCCGCTCACCGCCAGCTATTGCCACCTAGGGGGTATCCTGCATCATTCGACAGACCAGAAGGATGAGATCAAGAAGAGAGTTGGAATTGCGTTTGCTGCAATCAATCATCACAGCAAGTTGCTCTTCCGCAATTGGAGACTGCCGCTGCAGAAACGGACCCAACTATTTGAGTCGCTAGTCCTGAGCAAGCTGCTTTATGGCGCTGAGACATGGGTAGCATCGGACAATGCCACAGTTGACCACTTCCATGCGGCTGTCATCAAGATGTATCGCAGACTGCTGCCCCTCCCGGCGGATCAACACCTCACGGATGACGCAATCTTAGCAGAAGTCAGCATGCCAAGTCCGATTGAACTTGTGCGACGGGCCAGACTTCGGTATGTGGCCACGCTATTTCACTGTGGACATCGACGTGAATGGGGCCTCCTTGCACAAGATGCTGCATGGACAGCCTTGGTTGAGGATGACATGGTCTGGGTATGGAGCCAAGTCTGGCACAGTTCCAACCTGCCGGACCCAAGAGTAGACTGGGGTACTTGGCAAGACTTGATCGTGCATCATCGCTCTTATTGGAGACGCATAGTACGCAGAGCTTGCGAACATGCAGTCCAGCAACGTCGGAAGCTATGGCTGGTCCGCCGTTTTCATTTGGAAATGACAGGCATTTTTCGAGATCTCTACGACTATGATCCCCACAGCAGTGCATGCACGGGATGGTCGAGAGACTGAGGTGTATGGATGCTTGCGCTGTCGGAAACAATGCCGCAATCGTGCAGGAGAAGCGGCTCATATGTTCCGTGTCCACCAGCAGCTGGCCAAACGCCGCTTTCTGAGCGATTCCACTGTATGCCCAGCATGCCTCAAGGAGTATCACACGATGAAGAAGCTGACCGCCCACCTCTATTATGCAAAGACTTGCAGGCAATTGCTGCTGAGCCGCAACTACGCATGTAGCCCCACCCCGGGAGCTGGCTCGCAACAAGATCGAGAGCTGAGCGAACAGCATGATCGTCTCTTGCCTCCCCTCCAGACGGAAGGTCCACGTCAACAACAGCCACGTCTACGGGAAGAGCAGGCCGTTGACAATGAGCTTCATATGTTTTTAATGGAGACCTTCATTGATGCGGAGGACTTCGCCAGTGCTTTGCAGGCCATCAAGAACGAGGCGCAGCAGCGGCCTATTTCCTGGAGTATGTGGACAAGCACTCTGCGCTTCTTCATGGAGACGCTTGCAGATGCGGACGTTGAGAGGTGGAGCATCACGGTCCACGAAGTGCGTGATCGACTGGCAGAGATGTTAGCACCAGAGACTTGGGGTCTTCGGACCCAAACAGCGTCTGACAACACTGCCTTAGATGAGCTGGAGCAAGAGTGTAGAGACGTCGCTGTGACTGAGTGGACGAGGTTTGCTGACAGCCCAAGGCCCTTTGGACGCCATCGCATTCTGTTGCACATGTTCTCCGGCCGTCGTCGTGTCGGGGATGTACAATACTTCCTGGACAAGATGGAGGCGCCTGTGGAGTACGTGCTCCACGTTGTGAGCATGGATTTGGTGGTTGATGCTGTTTGGGGCGACGCAATGGCGCCGGGAACGCGCAACTACTGGCTCCAGGCGGCGAAGGCTGGCTACATTGTGGCATTCCTCGCCGGTCCCCCATGCGAGACTTGGTCCAAGGCCCGAGGACGAGAGATTGCTTCTGGGCGCGGACCGAGAATAGTCAGAGATGCTTCGAGCCTTTGGGGATTGCCAAGCCTGGCTTTGAAGGAAGTCGTGCAGGTGATCACCGGAAATGAGCTGCTGACTTTCACGCTACTGATGGCAGGCTATGTCGTTTGTACTGGTGGCTCAGGGATCGTTGAACATCCGGCAGAACCGGAAGCCCAGCAGGCGGCGTCCATCTGGAAATTGCCGGTCATGCTCGCGTTACTGCAAGCCCCAGGCGTACATCGAGTACGACTCAGCCAAGGCCTTTTCGGAGCGCCGACAGCCAAACCGACGGAGCTGATGACCATCAACCTCCCCAAGCTGCCTTTCTACCTCCGAAAGTGGCTCACCCGCTCCGAGCTTCCTCGTGGACAAGCCATTGGACTCACTGAAGAGGGTTTTTTTCGTACAGCACTCCTAAAGGAGTACCCGCCGGCCCTTTGCGGGGCGTTTGCGGAAGCCTTCCGCGACCGGCTTGATTCGCTGGCCGTGAAGGACACCGAAAAGCCACCCGAGGCCGACATTGAAATGTGGCAGGCAATGACTGTGACCACGTACAGCGGTCATATCGGCGCCGACTTTGCCGGGTGAAGACTGAGCAGGTGTCGAATTCAAAAGACCAGCGCATGGCCGCAGCGTACTGCAGCAATGGGCCGATGTGAAAAATATATATATAACGATATATATATATATATAACGATATAAATATATATATATATATATAACGATATAAATATATATATATATATAAGTATGTTCCATGCAATGAACATGACCACGGTCGTTCAATCCAGTTTTTCACCGCTCCCAACTCTGTGGACTTCCACGGAGTTCCTGTGGCCGCCAGCCTCCTGCGCTGTCTTTTGCGCTGCCATGTACTCGTTCCGACGGGTGGTCTTCGCAATAAAGCGATTCAGCACGTGCCACATGGTCCAGCACCACCTGGAGTAGCGCAGAAAAACTCAGCAAACTTACCAGAGATGGCTAGGTATGAAAAAACCATCCACAATACATCCACAATACAAGATTGATTTTGGATGATTTGGGGTTTAAACATGCTTAAACCACAATTATGTCTTTACATGTTACATCAAGTTCTAATGTGCGTTGCATGAACTGTGTACATGTACATGAATATATATATATATATATATGACTATTAATTTCGAGAAATTGATATGCATCTATCGCACAAACTGTGAATGAGTATCTGACATATATCTATCACTATCATATACAAGAAGAAATCAATATGACGCAATCGTCAGAGTTGAAGTCGCACCAGATAATCTGATTCCCCGACAAGTTCTTGAACGGAAGTCCTAGTACTCTATTAGCCATTCAAGTGCGCAACAAACGTTGTAAAAGGATGTAAAAGGGTGGTCTACACAAGACATACGGTGAATCTATTGAACCCTCCGCAAGTGCTGAGATTTTGGTTCTGGTCAAGGCGCATCGAAGTTCCAAAAACTTTCACGCCTCAGCACACGGCAGAAGTATTCTGCAAAATGTTGTGGCAACTTTGAACTTGTTTTTTTCATGTTTATTGTTTAAAAACCTAAGAGGTTCAACACTTTGAAGAATTGCAGTAACTACAGTACACTTTGCACCATCCATCTTCACTAGACGCTTGCTGGGTTTGATTTCTTGCAGCTGGGCTGGTGGTTTCAAAGCGACTGAGCTCCCAGGCCGAAATAATAGTTGAAAAATGGGAAGGTCTTGAAAATGAAAAGACCAGTGCCGAAGATCAGCCAATGGTCGCGGATCAAGCCCTCTCTCTTCACCTGGAGAAACTTGGACCAAAGACCCTACTGAACATGCCGCAGCTTTTGTACCACAACGAACACAAGTCTCATGTTACGAATATTGACAGGTTCAAGTGCTTTCCGAATGGAACGAGAAGGCGTGCAGCATCTGACTTTTCTGAAACGATATGTTCAAACTCTGACAGAGTTGGGCAGTGTTCAAAACCTATATGGATATATATATATATATATATATGTATATATATATATAATATATATATATAATATTTGTATAACAACCCCATATAATGATTAAATATAATTAATCAACGTGGGTTTTGAACGTTGCTGAGCTTGGAATGCTGGGTCCCAACGCGCGGAGCCGGTACCCTCTGGGTCAGCTTGCTTTGAAGCCCGGTCTTGAAATCGCCAGCCCTATCCTTTGTTTAGACTTGGCTCAGCGTTGCCCTTTGGCAAAACCTTAGTAGCGCGAGAAAAGCATCCCGCCGGATCCTTCACCGTCCCTAATAGATAGAGACCGTGGCTGTTTCGTCATAGCAAAATGGTGATTTTGATGTTCTGTAAGGCTACATAGATCTACATAGATCTACATAGATATCTTGTCTTGTTTTGGTTTCGGGGCAAAATCGCACCAAGCTGGCAAAGCACCTCGATTGTGCAAGTTAACAGGAACGTTACTGCCCCACCCCACCCCAACCCCAACCCTCATTTAGCAGCCCTCTGCAAAAACATGTCAAAAAAGATGGTCCAAGATGTTCCAACAAAGGAAGCCGGCCTGGAAATGAGAACCCCCCCCAAAAAAGTATCTGATTGGTCATGTACTACATACATACATACATACATACATACATACATACATACATACATACATACATACATACATACATAGCATTGCATGACATTGCACTACAGAACAGTGCTGTACATCGCATTTCCTTACCAAACCAGGTGTGCAAATTTATACAATGTGTCTGTGCATGTGCATGTGTATATATATATATATGAATGTGTATGTGTGTATGTGTATGTAGATGTATATTCTGCACAAACAGATAGATAGATAGATAGATAGATAGATAGGTAGATAGGTAGATAGGTAGATAGGTAGATAGGTAGGTAGATATAGATATAGATATAGATATGGATATAGATATAGATATGGATATAGATATAGATATAGATATAGGGATAGAGATAGAGATAGAGATAGATAGATATAGATATAGATATAGATATAGAAATAGAAATAGACATATATAGAGATAGAGATAGAGATATAGATATAGATATAGATATTAGATAATAGATATAGATATTAGCTAATAGATATAGATATAGATAGAGATAGATATAGATATAGATAGAGATAGATAGATAGATAGATAAATAGATAGATAGATAGATAGATAGATGGAGAGTCAAATAGATAGTCAATTAGATAGTCAATTAGATAGTCAATTGTAATAGTCAATTAGATTGTCAATTAGATTGTCAATTAGATAGTCAAATATAATAGTCAATTAGATAGTCAGTTAGATAGTCAAATATAATAGTCAATTAGATAGTCAATTAGATAGTCAAATATAATAGTCAATTAGATTGTCAATTATAATAGTCAATTAGATAGTCAGTTAGATGATTAATTGGATACTCAGTTAGATCATTAATTAGATAGTCAGTTTGATAGTCACTTAGATAGTCAATTCATGTCAATTCGATAGTCAATGACATAGTCGATTAGATAGTCAGTTTGATAGATAGATAGATAGATAGGTAGATAGTTAGGTAGAACGTACATGCGTAGGTAGAACCCCCCAACAAGAACATCTTTGGATCTGGCCCAAAAAATCCCGCATCCTTCAAGTCTCCAGCCCCCCCACCCATAGCTCTGCAACCGCGTTCTTCCAACCACGACTCCACCTGCATCGCTTTCGCTTGGTGACTGGACATTTCACCAAAAAAATATTCGTCCAATTTGTAGAGTTGGCCCTACAACAAACAGAATTGAACTGGTTTCCCTTGCTTTGCAAGTGGTGATTGACCCTGTAAGTCTCTGGCTTAGGTCATCCAGTGTATTCTCGGGCTCTAATTCGGTCCCATAGCTATGCCTCAAAATGATCAAAACTTACAGCCGCCCACTCAGTGGCCTTGATTGGGACCCGAAGAAACTGTAACCAGGAAACCCAATGACAAAGCCCATTGTCCAAAGTTTATAAAAAGCAGTGAAACGGTAAATGAGTCATTAGTTGTTATTGGGTGTATAATATGTTATACATTGATCATGGCTAGTCTTCGACACGCTCCAAAACGAGAATAGTTTAGCTGGGTGGTATATTCATCTACACTTAGAGCAAAGATTAAAGGATAGAACTACCCTGTAGTAAGGTTTGCCCACTTAAATCTGCCGTTGCTGGTTACATCCCATTCTTGTTGATTTTTGATGATCAATACCCCCAGTTTTGCTGGTTCATATTTCCCGGTCGCCCTTGATGAGTTTTGGGTGTTGGCACCAATCATGGCATGTTCAATGGACGGTCCCATCTTTAGTTAACAGCATGTCAAGTTTTGGGTGTTCTTACCATCAAGCACCTTCCATTAATGGTTAATATCCCCAGTTTGGCTGGTTGGTTACCCACCTAGCCATCAATAATCAAAAATGGGATACCGACTCCAGCTATAGCTGGACTAACACTACTTACCCTACTTACAACTGGGGTTATACTTTATATAACACACTTAATTAACTATAGTAGCCGGGGTAATCCACCAAGAAAGTTTGACCCATCGTAGGTGGCTGACCCATCGCCTGTTTCGGTCCCGCATCGTAGGTGGGAAGCTCCAAGGGCTCCAGCAATGCGTGCGCACGGAGGTCCGAATGTCTGGCCGTTCGCCCGGGGCAGAAACGGGAATCCATGAAAGGGTGGGTTTTAACTTCTAAAAATGTCCAAAGTTAAACATGTATTGAAACATATTTAAACTATGGAATCCATGGAACTTGAGGGTTTCATCAAAGATGTGGATCCAATCCTTTGAAAAACATAGGAAAAACAGGATTTAGCTAGACTTGAAGACGTCGTTCTAAAAACGGAAATAGGGGATGCACCCAGTTGACTGTCTACTTCTATAGAGGAAACCGTCCTGATTGGAGCGGTTGTGAGCTCAAAATTATTGAGTTATGCCCACCTGATGCAAATGAATGACTGGTCACACATTAGTTATCATTACATACAGTATGGAGGTTTACTGAAATGGGGGTACCCCCAAATCATCCATTCCAATATGATTTTACAGCAAATAAACCATCCATTTGGGGTACCCCCATTTATGGAACCCCCCACATCATTACTGTATGTATATCTGAGTATATCTGTATATCATTTATGGTCGGGGCTTGGGCATCGAGCAACATTGGCAGCAACCACCCCTTCCCAACTGCCAAAACCACTGCTCCAGGCTCACTATGCTCACTGTTTCCCCTCTTATAACCATTTATATGTTCAATATTATCTTATTGTAGTCACCTGCTAGCAGATAGAATGATCCAGAATTGAACCAATGCAGGTAGAATATGTTAGGACAATACGCACCCCCACTTATAATATTCTGAAACATTAGCAGTTAGAATATTCCAAAGTTGAACCCCCTTGAGTACGTAGTGTTTCCAAAATCACATTGCCATGTTTGCAAATGCCACACTTCAAGAAGCAATGTTTTGTTGATATCTTCATTGTCGAATATTCTAAGTGCAAAACAAAACACACGGAGATTTTTCATATTGTGGAAACTTTCACCCGGGCCTCGAACGGAGCACTGGGGAGCTCAAGGATTTAAACCAACATATTCCCAAGTTTGGAGGTCTGTGGTTTCACCCGTGTAACCTGTCACAGTGTGCCTCATCCTTTTCTCTGGAGGCTGCCTTGGGTCCCAAGATATCCCGGCTGAGGTCCCTTCACCACCGCTGCTATAGAGCACTCAGTGGGCAGAGTCAAGACATCCCTATACAGGTAAACGACAAAGTCACTCCTAAGTCATGCCTTGACCCAACTTGCATATCAAAAATCCACCAAACACCATGGTACTATCCAGTCATCGGAAGTTGGTGATCAAAAAGAGCAATTTATTTTGAAGTCAGAGTTCGCTTGCATTTTAGGGTGGAGGCACGACTTTTACGTTGACCGTTTCCCAAGCTAATTCTGGTGATTCCCACAAACGAGGCACGACTTTATCAGTTGTCTGTATTGACCATCCATGACCCTAACAGACCAAGGTCCCGTCAATCTTCGCCGAGACACACTAAGAGATGAACACCTGAAATGCTGCACATGTGGGTGGAACTCTGGTTTCACTTGGCATTTCAACCCTTTCCTGGCGATCCATTCCCTGAAGATTTCAGCCACCATCAAGATTTGTGAATGGTCCAGTTGTGTCATTTTCAGGCTGCGGCAACAAAACGATACTTCTCTCCCTGGCAGTGGCACTGAGCATGGAAAAACCCTGGCCATCGTGGCCGCCACTGGAGACATCAACTGAACTTGGTTAAGGGCTTAGTGGCTTAGTTAATCATAGTTAATCAACTGATCAAAATGCCTGTCCATCAACTTGTGATTCATCTGCAACTGTGGGGCCTTACGGCCTTATGGCTTTGGTAAATGTTGTTCATTCTGCTACTAAACATCAGCAATCACCCCACATTCGTTGATGAATCCAAAGTCCATGCCTGAAACCACCCAAATTTCAATTATAATCATTATGCGGTATTTGGAACATTTACCTTGAGGAAATTGGAGGGTTTCAAGCATATTAATATTTTAAAAAAATCCAAGAAGTTCCTCTAAATCCTTCTATAAATCCATCATGTCTAGTTATGTGTAGTTCATCATTTCTTGTGTTTTGGTGACTTTCATCGCGTTCCCCGCGTTCCCCGCGTTTTTTTCCGCGGGGTCACCGAGCCACAGTCCCGAGCTTCGGCTGCTTGCTGGGCCAGGTCGCTGGCGGAGACACCCTGGAAGGGAGGGAAGTTATCCTTAGTGACTCAAAGTGACTCAAGGGCTTCAAGGCCTCTATGGATAGAAAATGATAGATGGATAATGATGGATAGATTCGATTGGAATATGAGGATGATATACTGTATGATGATATGATATTTTCATGGGTATATCATGGTATATAACTGGTTGGGGCCCCATCATCGCCCATGCAGTACAGTAAACCCATGTAAACCCCACAATAATCCTCCATAATTGGGACAACAAGGCCAGCCGACGGCTATGGATTATGGATTCTGTCTTCAAGTTTTGTGGGGTGACATCTCCCGATGTTTTCTCAAACCATTTTACCATCAACCGGCCAGGATCCGCAAGGTCTGTCTCTGCCCAGAATCGTCCAGACACTTCCTCAGTAACAGCCAGTCGTAGAGATGCTGGTGCACCTGCGCGATGAATGAGGTGATCATGTAGGGATATGTAGGGTATGCTGCCAAAACAAGGTCTGGTAAACCAACAAACTTCACAAAGCCAGCCGGCATCTCATCGGCCTCCGGCCGAGGTTGCACAGGCGGCTGGGATCCAGGCATTCCACCCGTAAAGAGAAGCCACGTCAGCACACCCAGGGAATACAAATCGGCTCGCTCGTCGTGTGGCATACCACCAAGCACCTGATGACAGATGGAGATGGTTTTTGTCGCACTCGCTCACTGAATATCACCGTCAGATAATGAAACTGCACGAATCTGCACGATATGATGGTAATGCCATGTAATTAATACATATAGCTTATGAAGGGAAATTTGGGATTCTTGGGATACCTTATTGCTATTTATTGCAAATAAAATCTAATAAACATGCTTTGCTGTTGTCTTTGAAACTATGGTAATACCCTCACTGGCTGTGCCACCTCTGGTGCACAGTAGCCCACGGTGCCGGCCGGATGGCCGAAGGAGTAATGGCCGGCCGAAGGGCCCACCTCCGATGGGACAGTGACATGATGTGACATGGTAAGAATCCAATGGGCCACTACGGTTGGTGTCCAAGTATAAATGTACAGATGTTCGATTACATGCAGATGCATATGTTTGATTATTTTTGTACATAGTTTGTTTTTTTCCTGTACATATCTTGCTGTAGTCATTTCAAGATTTGGAGTCGCAAACCATGGTGATCCCATGCTGGGAGTCCCCATTGGGTCAACTCAGCCACAACAATGGCCACAACGGCGCACCCGTCCAGAACCGAAGTCCGCCAACTTGGCACACTGGGCGCTGTCCAGAATCACGTTCCTAGGGATCAAGCCATTGTATAAATGGATTGGTTCAAGGGAAAATCGATAGAAATCCATGGTTTTTATCCCCAAATATAAAGGTGTCCCGTAAAATGTCCCCATCATTCCAAGTTGTGAATCTATTTTGCGGGGATTGAAGCCAATGAACATACGAATGATAATGGATGATATCAGCGACGTTTTGCCACTCGATGGGAAAACATAAGTATACCTATATTAGCAATCGTGATCAATGGATATCAATCGTACATATTCACTTGCTCCAGTGAAAGCTTCACCATATCCACCCCCAAAATCAGCTGCGATTTCGCAATGGGAGGACGTCAGCAGCACTTCCCAAAGCGCCGCTGAGACGCCCCGGCTTCAAATCCCGAAAAAGGACGTTCAAGCGCTTGTGCATGTGCTCTAAACCTTGGTGAAAACATGGTGAAACCAATTTTGTTTCAACCACTGGTGAAACGGTGAAACCCCAACCGGGTCCAGGTCCTAGGTCCGGTCAATTTATGAAGTTCCTGCCAAGCATTGCTAGTTAATGCCTTGGAGAAAAAAATATATATATATATATATACTTATATACTGTATATTTCAATTCAGAAGTTGTTCTTGTCCCAACTTTTGTGAAACGGAAGTGACCATTTCAAATACCAAAGATACTTGGTCATCCTGGTCTCCGCTCATCATGGTGAGTCAACCTCCAGCACCAGGGTCCCACTGGGATTGCGGAAGTTGAGACCAGGAACCTAGAAAGACTTGTCCAAGCCAATCGAGCGTTTGTGGCGGCGGCTTGTATGTCAGTCCCTTGGCCATATTTTGCAACGTCGCGCTGTGCACCCGTTGAAAAAGATTGCCTGGGCCAAGTGGATCCAGGTGGGCAGATGTAAAGGCCATGATTTGTGAACAAAAAAATCAACTAACCACCCAAGTGATGGCATGCTAGAGGTAAAGACATGTAAAAACCCACTTGTTTGTAGTATACCAGTGGATCAGTGGATCTCGAAGATTCGCCCAGGATGCTTGGGCAGAACTCCATCACCAGTGTGTATTGCCCCGAATCTTCATCAAAGGTCACCATGTACAGCCGCACAATGCCTCAGTCGTCCCGGGGTCCAAAGAGAAAACATGTAACCTGACAGGGACCTGACAGTACTGCAGAAGGGGCTGCGTACCATGTCAGGTGTACTGAACTGTGTATGTAGTGACTTGTTGTACATTGTGTATGCAGGATCTTTACCTTAAACTGCTTTCAACTAGTCAATTGTGCTATTTGAAATGAATATAAAACTCCGCTTCTGAAAAAGTATTTGTCTCAGAAATCACACAAAGACGTCGATCTGGCATGATCTGGCATCTATTAAATCTATATTAGATGATATATGGTCATATATAACTATTATGTAATATATATATATATCATATAATTATAATATATTACTATATGTATCTTGGAAAAAGGCTCCAGCCATGCCAGGTGTGCCCTTTCACCAAGGCACAGGGATGCGGTGTCTGATGTATCAAGGTTCCCACATCGCATTCTCGCGCCACTTCCGGGGATGCAGGCCGATCGCGGGGCGTCTTGAAGACCTTCACGGCGTACCTAATCCGATCTGCTGGGCACCCTTGGAATCTTGATGCGTGGATAATCTTGGAATATCTTGGAATATCTTGGATATGCAAATTTTGGGATGGGAAAAAAGATCATTCAGGGGTTGAAATTGGATCATCCTGGAACTGAGCAAGAGTTCCGTGTAGATCATAGCCATTCATAGGCCTCGAATGAGAGGAATGGAACGGAATGTAATGTCAACCCCGGATTAATAAACCATGGCTTATTAATTAGGGGGGTCCTCCTCCAATAGTCATAATATGTCATAGTATGATACTCAAATGGTACCCTCCCGATTAAACAATCTAGAGGTTTATTAATCCAGGGTTGACATTATCAGGGGATGCAAAACTGGATGACTTTCGAGCGGCAAGACATCTCTCCGTCGATGCTTGGCCCGAAAGACCTGGCCGTAGGCGCCCTCGCCAATCATGGCCTCAGCGCATGGCCCGTCTCCACCGATAAAAGCGCGGGAAAACAGAGGGTCTAAGGACTACCGCAGCAACGACAACAGGGATGATGATATTGAGTGATATTGATCATACAATTGTTGTATCATTGATAATTATTGATGAATTCTTCTGATCACAACAATTGCATACCACTCGACCGGAGAGTCAATATTGGTTTGTCTAAAATGTAGCAGAAAAAACAGCAATTCATCGTCATTTTCCCCAGTCAAATTTCCCAATCTGTGGACAAATCTGCCTTCGCTGGCACCGGGCATTCCCACCTGAGGTAACGCCACTTGATTTCCCATGCGATCAATGGGTACCAAATCGCTGAGCACTATTTCCTGGGACTTGGCAGTTGCATCGTTGGCTGTATGGCTGTGTGGCTTTTCTCTGGTCTCAAAAAGTTTTCGGGTGACCAAATCTACCATGATGATGATCTGCCACCTCTGACGGTTGACTCAGCAAGGTCCAGCTTCACCCTGGATGTTCCAAGTCTGAAAAACGTCCTGTTTGAACTTTGAACATCCATTGATCCTGCATCCAGATCATCCCATGGCAATCTATGCTACAAAAAATGGTACTATCTGAATCTCAACAGGATGCCATCCAACCATGGTCTCAAGAATTCGCCATCCATCCATCCCCCATCCATCCCCCCATCCGGCCCCAGTCCAGTCCTCTTCCTGCTCTTCCTGGTCTTGTTGCGTGGTCAAACACAGGCGTCCCAGCGCACCGCCACAGCTGGCGGCCACGTAGGAACAGATCCCGGGGGCCACCAGGTGCACGCGCTTCCGCGAGATGTGGAGCGGCACGGAGAGCCATACCTTGGGATGGGGAGTTAATAAAGGCCATGGTAGGGACTCCCATCATCACCCTGATATGTAACATCAACCAGTGTGTTATGTGATGTTCTATGGATTTCTGGTGATTGGAAATTGATATCATAATATCATCTATACCCAGCAATTCTGGGGCTTTAATGGTGGTTTACCCTGTAAAAATTGCATGATGTCGTCCCGAGATCATATTGAATACCCTGAATAAGGACCAAAAATCATAGATCCCATTGCATTCATCATTCAACAAGGCTTTTGTTGAACTTTCCCAAGTGGTTACAGGCACCTGTTGAGGATTGAGTTGTACCCATGGCTGGCGGCCAAAATGATTTCTATGGAAACGACGACAAGGGAACTAGTTCCATCCTGGGGTCTGACCTATCTGGTCTATCTGCAATTTCGTTTTTCTGGGTGAAGTGCGTATCGGATCTCTGTGCACCTTGTTTCTGGATGTATTTTAAAATTTTGGTATTCTAACATATTCATGAATATTCTGAGTAACAATTTGAGGGCCCCCCATTGTTGGTACCTTGAAGGGAAACCAACATCTTCCGGAATGAAAACTGCCAAGTGGGACTTGGCTTCGCCGAGCATCTTGGTTGATAGAGACCCGGGAAGTGCTCAAAACCGGTCGAAAAGAACCAACTTGCGACTCCTGCGGACGCAAAACACCAGAGGATTGGTTCACACTGTGCTCTTTCACCATGCGCATTGAGAAATTGCATCCTTGAGGGAAGAACAACAGACCAAGACAAGAAATATCCAGAATACTGTACCTCTTCCCAAACTGACTTCCACTGACCGGCTGGCTTAACAGCCCCTGGGTTGATGGAAAAAAATGCATTTTAGCAATAGCAAAAGCTGTCATTAAGAAGTCAATTATTTGTCCTGACTAGGGTTGCAAAGTCTTGCCCATAGAACAAGGACTTTCTGAGCTGTCAGAAAGCTTTCCGCGCCCAGTCCATCCTCCACGCCGCTGGTACCGGTACCAAACCACGATGACCCCGGGGTTAGCATCCGCTGCAGCCCCTGGCCCGCAGTGTCCAAAAAAAAACTCTGCATTGAAGAGATTCTACATCTGGAAAGTGATGTATCATGATGTTTCCATTTGGGTATGGGCTCAAATCATTGGGTTCCCTTAAAATTTCTTTAAATTCCTTAAAATGCTTTCAAATTCCTTCAAATTCCTTAAAACTCCTTCAAATTCCTTAAAACTCCTTTCAATTCTTTAAAGTTCCGTAAAATTTCTTTAAAATCCTTCAAATTCCATTAAAATCTTTCAAAATCCCTTAAAATTCCTTAAATGTCCTTCAAATTCCTTAAAAAATCTTTAAATCTGTAAATGCCTTCAAATTCCTTAAAATTCCGTAAAATTCCTTTAAGTTCCTTAAAATTTGTCCAATTCCTTCAAATTCCTTAAAACCCCGTTTAAAAAAACCCTTACAATTCCGCAAAATTCCGTAAATGTCCTTAAAATTCCTTAAAATTCCGTAAAATTCCGTAAAATTCCTTCACATTCCTTAAAAGTCCTTAAAATCCCTAAAAACTAAGTTAAAATTCCGTAAAATTCCTTAAAATTTGGGTATGGGCTCAAATCATTGGGTTCCCCTAACATGGTTTCGTTTTCCCTTCGAGCTTTCCTAAGGCGGCGGTGCGTCTTGGCACTTTGGACATCTGATCAGAAAACTCAGCCACCACTTGGTGGGAGCTGATTGAAGCTGGAAGCGAATTAGAAAGGTATCTGCTCAATTACCAAGTTGAAGTTATCAAACAGCAGAAGCGTACTGGTTTGGCGGGCTCATTGGAAGGTGCTTTCAATTTAACATCTTTTAACCCAAGATCAAACCTATGCTCACTGCAGCCAAAAAGTCATTTGGGGAACCACCGGGGCCCGTTATCTTTGCTTCAAACCTCC
>CAMXCT020003447.1:418861-461361 GCA_947184155.2 Cladocopium goreaui
GCCACTGGTTGCGCAAAATAGTCTCTGTACCCCTTCCTAACCGGCCACGGTACATTACCTCAAATCCATTCAACTGATTTAAAGCTATTCCCTTCTGGCCTTTTTACTTGGATTTGTTTGGAAGATCGGCTACTGATCGATGGTCCTCAGTGCAAGCGCCATTGATCACTAAGACCTTGATGACTTTGGCGTGGTTATGCCATGCAGCCATATGAAGAGCCTCAGAAACCAGTCGGCCGACTGTCGGCCCATCGGCCGCTCTCCAAATGCTCTACAAACGCAAATGGCTGCTTTCAAGTACCCGAACTCCAGGATACAATGATATGGGGGGTTCTGAAAATAGCGGATCCCCTAAATTATGGCTTTTGATACTCGACGATTCTATGGTCGAATCGTGGATGATTTCGGAGTACCCTCAAGACCTCCACAGCACTGCCATGGTATGGCCATGGTACTGTCCAGGACCGACAGATGGCCAGACTGGTCCAATTTCGCATGCCTGGCTGTGTTTGAAAATGGGATATACCACCAATTTGATCCAATTTGTATCAATTTGTAGCAGTTTAACGGGAATAATGACGATCAGCCAGTGGATTTAGACCCAAACACCAAAAAACACATGGAATATCCACGGGTCACACATCCCGACTTCTTTTGAAATAGCCACAGCATCTTTGTGACCCAATTCGTCCATTTCCATCCGAATTGTATTCAAGATTTCAGGTATGTACCAGATGTCGGGGGTGAGCTTGCCACGATCACTCGAAGAGTTCTATGCGTATTGTTCAAGTTTGAGATCTCAGCATCACCCACGAGGTCAGAAACAAGAGCAAATTCCTTCACTTTCCAGCAGAAGAATTGCACATCCTACTGACGGTCTAGTCTAGGCCCTGCAATCAGTTGGGATGATTCATCATGGGAGTGTCCAGAACCAAAAAATCGAGGTGTCGTTCCGGAATTCCAGCATCAATGCGGTAGATAGGTGATGGGTGGTGATGGATATCACATTCTCGACACCCTCCAGATTTTCCCTCTGCCTTTGTTGCCCTGCTGAGTGATGCTGACGAATGCACCCCGATGCATCAGCAGCCTCAAGGCCCAAGGTCATTTGTGTTGACCCAGGGTTGATAAAACCCTAGTGCGATGTTACTTTCTGGGGCTCCCTCTCATCAACCAACCACGGTTTGTTGTATAATCCAAGCAAACGGCTCACGTTATCAGTGAGGTTTGAAGCACGAAGAATCAAGAGATGAACCAGAAAACATGCGGATTCGCATCACTATCGGTGAAAATCATTGGACATCCACTCAGCTTGGGCTTCACCTCTGAGTTCTTGGAGCCAGGATGCTCACAGACCTTGGCATGTCCTTGGCGTGTGGCCAGCATCAAGGGCGTATTGCCATCCACATCCGGCCTAGGCAAGGCAAAATCTGTGGCTTTTTGGGTTGAAATATTGATCTCATCTACAACAATTCTGGTTTGGATGACCCTCCGGTAATTCAACATAGCTATAGAAGGTTGCCTAATCAAAGATCAGTATCTATCAAACTTTGTGATTTTACACAGCTATGTCAAATTGCGTGAAGGTCCAGAATTCAGCGTCAGAGGCCAATCATCAAAGGTGTACATGCTGTCTCACGAGAGTGGACATGGCTTTCCCTGCCATTTCGGTTCTGTGTCACTGTCGCATCTCTGTAGTGACTCACCATGGTGGTTGAATCGGCAGTTGCTTCAAACCCACAGGTCTCTTCGTTCCCCCATTGTCGCTGAAGCTTGGCCTGTTCAAGTCGATGTCCGCCGAAGCCGCCCGGGTGAGCTCCCGAACCTTTTTGGGGGGCTTCCCATGGATCCCATCCCAAGGGATCGGCTTTTCCATGCTTTTCCCAAGTCAAAACATCTCAAAACTATGCGTTGCCGCGTTGCCATGTGTTTGATACATACTCCGATCATGCTCCGACCACGACCCGCAGGATCGCAGAAATTCGCAACGCAACCGTCTGGTTTTTTAGTCATCCATGCACCATCACAGAGGAGCACATCCTGTTGAGTCACCAACGAAAGCCCATCGGCTGGCCATCCTGCCTCTGCCACCAGCGCATCCATCACCTCTTGCACTTTCTCCTCATGAGTCATCAGTTGCCTCTTGCAGTGATGTTTCTATGGTGATTGAGGAGTGAAACGAATGACCAACCCCACTTATCACTAAAAAATGGCCACCTGACGGCCATTTTCACGTGTTACAAGTGAGCGTTTACACAAAATCAAGCACATTTTGGTCTGCGCTTCAGTTGTGGCAAAGTTTGTCCCAGATGTCTCAATTCCAACCTCTGGGAACAGGTTGTTTTAATCCTCCTGAGGACAGCCGGGTCGGCCCAACTGTCGGGCTGTCCTTGTCCCCCTCCTCACTGGGAGTGTAGATATCGATGAGGTTCATTTGCCTGTGGCCACATGGGTCAATGGTCACACATTCATTGGGGTTGGTCGTCCCACCCGCCAAAAATACTGGGTGCAAAAGCCTTGGATAACGACCAGAGTTGGGTTTTCCAGTTGTCAAAACAGAGAAAGCAGCAGTAGTTCCGACCATGATCAAGAGGGGGAGATCAGGCAGAGGGCCCAACAAGACCTTTCAACAGTCAGCCCAAAATCCTTCGCCGGTCACGTGGATTTGATGAACATTGCTTGGCTGGAAAAACAAATCCCATCACCAGGCGAGTTTCCGTGGCCCACTCTACCTACTAAAGCTGCCTGTTCGGGCAACAATCCCAGTTGCTTTCCTAAAACGGTACTGGAAAATCATCCGCCTGCAAAGGGTGTAGTGCATGTAGATCCGCAGGATGATGTACGACAGGATGGTAAAAATCCTCAGCTGCGACCAATCATGGCGACTGGGACTGATTCAGGTGTTGGTCATAGCCGTTGTTGTTGTTGATGATGATGACGACGACCACGATGAGGGTGCTGGTGCTGGTGATTTTGAACTTAGATGGTGGTATCTGATGGTGACAGTTGAAGTGGTCAACCATCGCAGTATTTACCATCCCAAAATGGGGATCAATACTTTTGATATGTACTCCTTTCCGATCACAAAGAAAACTCTTCTGGATATCCTTCGGATGTTTACTGGATGTTTACTGTCTATGCCATACCGCTCTGCCCTCAGTCTATGGCCGGCATCCAAGCAGCATTAGCTGAAAAATCCACAGATGCAAGGTGACAATCTTCTCCAGGTCGTCCACACGATCATGTGACCACAGCACAAAATATGCCAGCATAGGAAGCAGCAAGAGCTCCGAAAAGAATCGCGCCTCAAACCTGAGCCACTGGACCAACCAGCTGGAAGTGACCATATAGTCGGACCATAGTTCATGATCCTGGGACAGATATGTGATACAGATTGATACAGTATATGGCATGGAATGTCTAGGGTCAAGGGTCATTAGCAATTTACTGTGTGAGATGCCATCCGAGTATGTCAGGAGGTTGGGAATTTGATCTTTGGAGGTCCATCATTCGGCATTCGTCACTTCCGCCATCAATCTGCATTGTCGAAATGCGCCGTAGCACCAGGGAGAGTCCTAAATAAGGACAGCCCCATTCCCCTTTTGGTCAGAAAACTCTGAAAGAAATTGCCTTGTGGTATACTGTGGAAATCTAGGGGTTCCTGCAATAGAAAAACCCACCAACTCCCTGTTTCCCTGACTGGGGACTTCCAGTTACATACCGTGTTAGATTGCCAAAGGTTGTATCCCTTATTTTGTTGGAAATGTCCAAATGTTTGATAGCAAGTTTCTGGGCTAAAAAATAAGGATGTTGCCAGCTCTTCATTCATCTGCAGACCATTCATAAGTGCCATCGTCAAAAATGGTATATGTGGTACGGACATCTATCTTATAATGAGAACCCTTGAGATGGGTATATAAATCCTGGGTAAGGGTCATTCCTATCAAGATTTTTGTGGGTGTTCACCAGGATACTTGTACCAGGGTGTTGATCCACAACCATACCTTATATTCCTGTCGCGATATACATGTACACATAATATATATATATACAAATTAAATATTATATATATATGTGTATTAATATATATATATATTATATATATAGTATATAATTTAACTGTATGTGTTTGGGCATAGTGTAAATTACATGTCTTCAAGATTATATTACGATATACTTGCAGATATGCCTTAGCATTTGACTGCAGGGTTTTACATATACGTATATACACGTACAAATAATTATGTATGAGCATGTGTATGCCTACATATGGCATTACATCGAAATACGTATACATAAGAAACTATATATATATAATTATATATATATATATATATCCGCCGACCCCGCCGACGGCAAGGGGGAGCGCGTCAGAGAAAACATTACAATCAGCCAGGGGCAAGAAATGATGAGAGCAAACAACAAGAGCCAGAGAGAGGGAAGCAGAGAAACGAAGACAGCAAGGAGCAAGAGCATGCGAGCAAGGTGGCAGCGATAGAAAAAGCGACGAAATGGGACGAAAGAAACGGACCGTAGACTGGAGGGCCAGGAGCAAGAGCAAGAAGGCAGGAGAAAGCAGCAGCAAAAGCAAGAAGATACTGTAGCTAGTTTCTTGTAGCTTCAGAGAGCGACTTTAGGCAATAGAGGCCGTCGCCCGGAGGGCAAGAAGGGCCAGGAGCAAGAGCGGGTCATAAAAATGATTCGTTCACCACATGCTACCAAAAGTGTCGTGTGCTTATGTTCCCATTTGACCCTGGGGATGCAGTGCCATACCGATATCATTCTATCTTTTTCAGTGCCAAGATTAAATATATATATATATGTTATATATATATACTGTATATACAGTAGACATATAATACATATGATATATATCACATTCTAGATGTATATAGTATGTGTATACAGATAATTTAAACCCCCTCCCCGCCTCCCACCCAAAAAACACGAACATCATCTCAAACGAGTCACCAAAACGAGATCTTCCGTGCGGCGCGGCGCTTATAGGGCGAGTCCACGAAAAAAAAGATGTTCACCCAGGCGCACGCCAAACCTATGGGACTTGCCGCGGAGCTGGTCACTTGAGGATAATTACTTTGAATGGACAGAACAAGGGAAGAAAACAGCATAAAAAGGGCACCACTAGCACCATCTAGGGGTCAAAATTTGGGTGTTTGCATGCCATTCCCTCATGTTAACCATGTACTTCTTCATCTGGACTTAAATGACTACAGTATAGTTCAAAAAACCTGCAACAAGCCATTTCGCCAAGACACCGCACAAGAGTCGCACCGTTGTTTTGGACTCGTCCCCACCGTGGATTAAGACCTCGGGAGGTCTTAAAAAAATGAGGGATTTCCCATGATTTCCCCTCCAGTAAATGAGGCTTTTCAAAGCAAAATCATCAATGGCTGATTGAATCCAATTGAGATCTAATTGAGAAATGTACCAACTCTATAAATCGTACCTACTAAATTACTAAATCAAACAACTTTAAGCCAACAAGAAACTCCGGCATTTACAAATTGCGTATTGCGTATTGCCCCAATCACCAGTAGTACTGAAAGGAAAAGAAATCTTCCAGAGGGTCATGAATGGTCATGAGCTTTGGACCCATACCCAAAGATCGATACAAGATGATACATACTTGTACATTGTACTGGAGGCATGCGGGCGAAATGTAAGGCCACCAAGATCAGAAGTTGCTTGCCATTCCTGCGGAATGGCACGGCGGCTATGGACCAAGGTCATGTACTGGGGCACCAGCCATGACTCATTTGAATCCAAGTTGCTACCATGAACTGAAAGACGAGGTTGCCAAAAACAAAAGGACACCACCTGCAGTCAAAATCAGTGATAACTTGTGATATCGCCATATTCCCATATAAATACCACTCATAATATCTGCATTATATAATCTCCATAAATAACCATAAATAACCCATAAATATCGCCATGGCCAACCATGATCTCCATCGAAATATCGCCATGGTTGGATTATCCCCAAGTCCTCACGTCCTCCAAGGCATCCTCACGGCATCCAAGGCATCCAAGGTACCACCAGGACACCAACCACCTCGTCAACACCAAGAAAGCGACCTCGCGGTGGTGTCACGTTGGGCCAACAGTGATGACAGTGATGCTCCCATGATGACCGTGATGACCCATGAGGCTGAAAGGATCCCAACCCTTATCTGCTTTGATGATCTTTGATGATCTTTGATGTAGGTTGGTAGTTTGAAAAAGTGGCAAGGCTAAGCAAGTCAAGTCATGTCAAGTCTGAACGCACAACACCAAGAACACTCGTGACCTGCTACACTGGATCAGGTTGGTCTACTCAACCATTCAGATTTCAGATTTCAGATGTTCTACAGTGACATGATCAACGGAAATATCATCTTTGTGGTGGGGTTGGGAGTCATACCCGCTGCTATTTGCGCTGGAGCCACAGGAGGGTCTAGTCCCACCGACAGCATCCACAGCGCCCAGGCCGAGGAACATGCAAAAGAGTTCTGACCACCTGAGTTGAAAAGACCGGGTGTCAAGACTTTGGAATTTGCGGATGATTTTTAGGATATTCAATGATCTTAAGCAACACAAGGAAATCTTGGAACGTTGACCAAACTGAACACGCCAAGTCTAGACTGGAATCCAAGACTTGGGCAAGAGTTCTGTGCAGCGCTGCGGTTCTCACTTCCAAATCCACACACACAGAAATACCAACTTAGTTGCCACCCAGTCGCAAATTCGGAAACACGAAAATAGAAATGAAGAAACTCATACCACCTGAGGCTTCAACAGCTGCGACAACCTCTTTGTGTACAATGTACACCATAGCTCGCTATTGGGTTGGATTTTATCGTCCTGTCTGTGCAAGAACATTCACCCCAAAGCGCCCCAAAGCACAAGTTCTCCACCCGCCCGCCGCTCTCTCCAAGCGTCTTTGTCGTCCTCATCCTCTTTGATACGGTCTTGGAACCTGACACACACAAATGGATCCTAGTCAGAGGTCAGGTGTATATGGTTGAATATAATTCACTCCCCAAAAGTGTATAGTTTGATAGGGGTGCTGAAACTTGAAAATGACCTGCCATTTTAGGGTCCATTGGTACCCTGTCTTGAGAAATGCTGCCATGCTGCCATGCGTGGACTGTGCCCAATGGGACATGGGATCTACAGCAGCCACACGCCATATGGAGCCATGGACCCAAGAGGATAACGAAAATATTGCAATGGGTGATTCGGTGATTCATACCCCTTCCTCAAATCCTGAGCCTATAAACATTACCTGGAGCTTCCCAATACTGAATGTTTTTAACTCCAAACCCAAAAAAAACGATTTTGGGGGTTGGTGTGGAAAAAAGAACACCGGAGTTGGTTTTTGCCGTTCGGGACACTTCGGGCGTTCTGGAGTGGAAAAAACCGTTCAAAAAGCGTTAAAAAAAGCGTTCAAAACCGTTCGGAAGCGAAAGAAATTTAAAAAAAAACGTTCTGGAGTGGAAATAACCGTTCAGGAGTTCTTTTTCTCAATTTTCTCTTGAATTTGGCAAAATTGATCGATTTTGAAATTTCCACGATCAAGAGGATCCAGGTATAAACACATGCGTATGTCGAATTGAACGTCAATAGGATGGACCTGGCAAGGGTGGTAACCGAATCGGGTTATATACCTATTTCAACATCCACTTTGTAGCTGGTGATAATTCTGATCCATCACCAAATATGTAATTTTCCATTGCCTGAAATTGGGTACCCCAAATTCCTTGTTTTTATCATATTGAACAGTCTTTTTGGGGTATCCAGGATTCCAAATGATATGACTGTTTTAAAGTTCACAAGTCATAAATCAGCTATTTTGGTGATAACTCCCCTTACTAACCATGATTTATGAGGAACCCGTTGTGCCATCAGCATAGTTGATCCGCCAACCCAAGGAACAACAAAAGTCCAGCTCGACAATGCCGAAACCGCAGGAAAAGAACTCAATGAGGGCCATTGTACCTGCGATAACATGCACCCCTGAAATCTAAGATGGATGTATATATATATTATAATACAATATCATTAAATATCGCCTTATTCATGTCATTACTTATGTCTATGTATCTGTACGTTTGTCTATGTATGCGTATGGACATGTGTGCCTTCTTGTGTGTTTTTTAATATCTCGATCTATCGATGCGCGTGTGTGTGTGAACCATCTCAATCTCAATAGATGTAAAAGCTGTACCTTTTGAATTTGTCCTGCCGTTTGTTGTTCCTGAACTTTTATTTCAGGGGGCTGCAGGAAATATCATAGTTCTGCAACCAACGAAGACGGCTATGACATTCTGTGATTTCGATCTGGGACGCTGGATCGACGTACCTGCTATTCAAATCTCATTTCCAAGTCTGCATGGCAAGCGGCTAAGCCAAGAACCGCCATGTTGATTTTAGATGTACGGTTGTCGCCATCTTTTCAACCAATTTTTAGCTGTGACTACAACACTGGCTATGGCGATGATAGCTCCGACACCATGTTTGGCGCGTCATTTATTTCATTTATTTGGAAGGGGATGGGACAACTGCTGATATTACTGGACTTCATTTGCTAGGAACTTGTGGACTCTCCTGTTGTGTCCGATTTCTTTGATCCTGTTCGATATATATATATATTGTGTATATACAGTATGTATATTATATATATATATTAACATATTATATTGTATGAAGTGTGTTTGCGCGACTGATGCATTCCACATCCAAATTCGATAAGACAGTTCTGAGCAGGTGTGTTGTGTGTCAGCAGTGTGTCTGTGTCTATGTCCAAATAGGTCCATGTGCAGGTATGTCCATGTGCCTGCGGGTATGTGTTTGAGTACATATATGTGTGAATGATTGCACAAATGTATATGTCATGTGCAATGTTCGCATCCGGTCCATCAACCCGGTCACAATAATGACTTGAGAGGGGGAACACGAAAGGTAGGTAAGCAAGAAAGGAACCGAAAAAAAAATGAAGGGGAGAGGGGAGGGAAAAATACATAAAGTGGAGTCTGGTAAAAGCGACGCGGCCATTTTCTTTCCAAAAATATGAAGGGGAGTCTGGTAAAAGCGACTGAAAGGCTTCGGCGATGTGGTTGGGGTTGGTGGTGGTTGTGGTGTTGGTGGTGTTGGTGGTGCTGGTGGTGTTGGTGTTGTTGGTGTTGTTGGTATTGGTGTTGTCTGGTGTTGTTAGTGTTGTTAGTGTTGTTAGTGTTGTGGTTGTGGTTGGGTTTGTTGGTGGTGTTGGTGTTGTTGGTCGTGTTGTTGGTGTTGGTATTGTTCGTGTTCGTGTTGTTGTTGTTGTTGTTGCTGTTGCTGTTGCTGTTGTTGCTGCTGCTGCTGTTGATGGTGTTGTTGTTGTTGTTGTGTTGTGTTGTTGTTGTTGTTGTGTGTTGTTGTGTGTTGTTGTGTGTTGTTGTGTGTTGTTGTGTGTTGTTGTGTGTTGTTGTGTGTTGTTGTGTGTTGTTGTGTGTTGTTGTGTGTTGTTGTGTGTTGTTGTGTGTTGTTGTGTGTTGTTGTGTGTTGTTGTGTGTTGTTGTGTGTTGTTGTGTGTTGTTGTGTGTTGTTGTGTGTTGTTGTGTGTTGTTGTGTGTTGTTGTGTGTTGTTGTGTGTTGTTGTGTGTTGTTGTGTGTGTGTGTGTTGTGTGTTGTTGTGTGTTGTTGTGTGTTGTTGTGTGTTGTTGTGTGTTGTTGTGTGTTGTTGTGTGTTTGTTGTGTTGTTGTGTGTTGTTGTGTGTTGTTGTGTGTGTGTGTGTGTGTGTTGTGTGTTGTTGTGTGTTGTTGTGTGTTGTTGTGTGTTGTTGTGTGTTGTTGTGTGTTGTTGTGTGTTGTTGTGTGTGTTGTTGTGTGTTGTTGTGTGTGTGTGTGTGTTGTTGTGTGTGTTGTGTGTGTGTGTGTGTGTGTGTGTGTTGTTGTGTGTTGTTGTGTGTTGTTGTGTGTGTTGTGTGTGTTGTGTGTGTTGTGTGTGTGTGTGTGTGTGTGTGTGTGTGTTGTGCGTTGTGCGTTGTGCGTTGTGCGTTGTGCGTGCGTTGTGCGTTGTGCATTGTGCGTTGTGCGTTGTGCATTGTGCGTTGTGTGTTGGTGTTGTTGTTGTTGTTGTTGTCGTCGTTGTTGTTGTTGCTGTTGCTGTTGGTGTTGTTGTTGTTGTTGGTGTTGGTGTTACCCCTGCAGCGTTTTTGCTCGGTTCCGTAGTGGCCGAAAATCGTCAAATCGGTGGTGTTTTCGCGTGTTTTTGCAACTCTCGGAGCAAAAAACACCGTAAATACCGATGTTTTTGGCGGGTCGGAAGCCCAAAACCACGGTATTTACGATGTTTTTTGCCTCTGGTAGTAAAAAGCACGGTATTTACAGTGTTTTTTGGCCAGCACCTAGCAAAAACACTGGTATTTACGGAGGTTTCACCATGTAGCAAAATGTGGTTTCTTGATCCGAAAAGAACAAAAATACTGTAAATTACAATGTTTTGAGTCTGCTCTTAGGGTGCGTGGGAGGTGTGGAGGGGGGGGGGTACTAAAATGACTAGCAATCTCCTGAAGAATCAGGTAACGGGGCTGGCCGCCCTCCCCTTTACTTCGTAAAGTAAAACTCAAGGTAGCCCCTCTGGAGCTACCTTTCGTGATTTGTATGCCAAATTCCAAACAGATTGATTTAAAAATAAAACGCGCAAAAAAGTATGCCAACCTTCTTTCAGTTGTATGGTTTTCTTACCTTTCCCGTTTTTTTCGGGCTGCGTTGAAGTCAAAGTTGGTGTTCCTGGTGTTCCCAGACTTGAGGACCTGAAGTTTTTGTGACCGAATGAATTGGCAATCCACTGTATTTGTTGTAGGTTCTTTGGCATGCCTTAAGATAGTCCCCAAATAAGGCTGTTTATTTAGGTGCCTAGATTACCCCCTTGGCGATTTATGCTTGAATGTTCAAAGCATGCAAGAAACAATGTGACTTCAAGACCAGAATTCTTTTGAGGTCCCCCAAAAATTCCAAAAATGACTGCATACTAAAGTTACTAAAGAATGACTTACATCTGTGGTCACTTGCGGCTCAGACCTGGTCCCAACTAGGACACCAAGATGCTCAGAAAATACTGCTCCATCGGCCAAGATGTACTCATTACGGGCTTCTCAGGTGGATAATTCCTTGGCGGAGGCATCAGCATTCATCATCCCTAACACCGTACTGATCACGATCGTCACTTCTGCCATGATCCTAGAGACAAGCGGAATTTGTGCCAGGGCTCATCCGCCACGCAGCATAGATGATCGTGGAGAACACTGGCAGTCCCTCGCAGAGCGACGCCACTGCTTTGCAGTGGTATCGATTCCACTTGTCCTGCGCTGAATCCTAAGCCTTGATATTCTTTTGACGATGATGCCGAAATAATCCTAAAGAACCCAGCATAAGGGGCCTCCAAAGCAATTCCGATATGTCAACGTATGGGATGTGACCAGTTGTAGATGATGGTGCAAATGCCACAACCAGCAGGGTTCTCTCCCCGTTAAATGGGATGAAACCAATTCCAAGTGGTAGCACGGTCCACCAGTCCTGACTGCCTGTCTCGTGATGATTCTTGCGTTCCAAGTATTGATCCCAGGCCAGCAAAATAATGACGCCTTGCATGAAACCTCAAGCAGCCACTGACGTCACACCAAAAATGCGAATATAAATGATACAGACCAGATTCCCAGTAGATCCCCTGGCTCTTGGATTCTTGTTCGTACCCTTTTTAAGTGCTAGAGAAGCACGAGGTTTGTTTATTTTCATACCTATGAAATTTGCATGAATTTGCTGATGCCTGAAGTTTGGTATTTTGACCCATACCCTCGAGGGCACCCGTAGGTATACGTGCTTGACGAAATGCTGTGGTTTGGCTAAGCCAAGACACCCAGAGGTATGGAGAGGACAGCTCTCCTTAGGCAGCGCTCATTTGTTGGAGCAGTTGATGATTTTCACTGGATGGCGCGTTGAAGTTGTTAAAAGAACCGGATGGTTCAGTACTTGCATGTGACCAAGGTGGGCTGAGGGTTCAAGAAGCTTGATCCACGCCAGTATGGTTGTCACAGGGCTGTCCAATGTCCGGCATGACATAGAATGACATAGATTGCTGCGTGAGGATCTAGCTGTCAATCTAGGAAACTAACCAAACCTCAATGTAATCTAGTTCAATCTGATCTGCTCCAAAGACGGAAGCTGCAGCTTACCCAAGCTGTATAATCTGATGCAAATCTATTCATGCACATTTATTTCTACTTCTGTCTTAAAAAACATGGTATTTCGCCATCGCAGACCAAGCTGCAGTAGAAGTGGCTGGTCCTTCAGGGGCAATCCCCATGGCCACTGCAGCTGTGTAGGCTCTGCCCCCCATGCAGCATGAGTGCCTCATCCAGGCAGGTCAGGCTGGGTCAAACACCATCATCAACCATCCGTCCGAGACCCGAAAATTCGCCAATTTTCGTGGAAACAAATCGTCCAACCCCCTATCTAATAGGGGGTCCATGTGGGGAAGGGTCATATTTTAATCACCATCCTCATACAAATGGATATTGTTGGTGATATTCCCATGACATCAAAGTGATATCCAGATATATCCAGGTTTTCCTGTTAAATCACCGTATTGAAAATCCTTTCAAGTTCCAACAGCCACTGAGTCCGGCCCAAGTTGCACACCAAGCCTGACAGAATGATGGGACCGCTTACAAACAACATCCTGCAGCTGCACGAGGGACGGGTGGGGAGAGGCTTCAATCCTGGGGCTCTATCAGATCCCTGCAAATTTGCTAGAATTGACAGAATTGAGTGGGATTTCCATTTACTGTGAGATTTTAGCCCATTTCATGCTGGACTGAGGCTTTTACCCCCTTTTTTTTGGAGCCGATACAGCCTCAAAACAGAACACGAAGGCTGAGCCTCGAAATTTTGATGGGAATCCCAAATGGCCAAGGACCACGTGCAAAAAAGCGTCAATTGGTGATTTGCGCCGTAGAGAAAATCGATCAGCGTGGCCACATCTGCCTTGTTCGGATTCACTTGAGATTCTTTGCTCACTTCACACAAGCATGTGCTTCTCAAATTTGGGACCAGTTCAAATACTCGTGTGTTCTCGACTCAATTCTGTTCAACTTGCAAGGCACCGAGTGTATGATGTGCAGGGCCCCTCCTTCGTCATAATTACAAAGGGGACAGCAACCTATGCTCAGACTTATTCAGAGGATACTGGCTAATTGCGAAACAAATGGTTGTTTTAGTTGCAGAAAAGACACTCTTACATTGCGGAAAAACATGAAACACTTTCGCGTGGTTAACCAGGGTATACCCTCTGTCTTGACATCAGCGTCATCAGTCACCAACCACATTCTGCTACGAGTACCATCTGGCCCGACCTTCAAAGCTTTTGCATCGCTTGACCCAGCAAAAGAAAGATCCAGATCTTGATGAACCCGTGGAGTATTGAAAGAACATCCTGTTGAAGATATGGGTATGAGTTACAGTAAGATTTTGTACCCCAATACTTAGATGGTTAATATTGGTTAATGTTAAAAATGTACTAAAATATCTGGTCCCCTGGATCTTAAATTTTGACCCATTCCCATGTTTGAGAATAGGCTGCCTGTCGTAGCAGTTTCACCTGGAAGTCTTTTTGCCAAGGTGCAAGTAAGGCCAGGACCTTGACAAAGCTTGGTTTAGCGACCGACTGCACTGCCATGATAAGGCTCTATGGGCCATGGGCCTATGGGTCAAAATCAGGTTGAATTGGGGCACATGTTAGGGGAAACCATAGATTTTGAACTATCAAATGCACGGATTTTCTGTACATATTTCCTTGAAATAATTCTGGGATGCACACAATATCGCTCAGTTATTCAAAAGCATTCAAGCCCTAGATGCCAATTTTGCTGCCAATTCACCCACCAAAAACGTCGCAAAAATTTAGGGAACCGCCTCCTTACCTCCCAGCATCTCCCAGCGTTCACGTCGAGAGGCGTGCAAGGTCAGAAATCCCACCAGCCGCCGAAAAAGATTCTGTCCTCCTTGTTCCAAGCAGTCTCCCACAGCGTTGCTATAGGATACTATAGGTGATATTCAACAGTTGGGTACCAATGGACCCAGCCACAAAATGCTTGTCATGTCTCGTGGCGTATGAATATGTACAGAGACACTTACCAACCCCTTGCATCAGGCCATCTTCCGTAGCTGGGTCTTTCAGCTTTGGTCAGACCGTCAACCAGAACTCTCGGGGCCTTCGGAACTCATCAAATTGCAGAGGTTACCCTCTGGTAAACTAACATAGCTATGGAAAATCACCATGTTTAATGGGAAAATCCACTATAAATGGTGATTTTCAATAGCTATGTTAGTTTACCAGAGGTTAATGTTTGGCATCGGCTTGCAAATGTTTGGCATCTCTAGTTACTCACCACCACAGCCAGGAGTCCATCTCCCTCATCGGCTGTCGAAGTTGGAGAGGTTAAAGAACTTGTGGTGCTCTCTCTCTCCCCTGATGGGATGGGATGAATGGGGTCTGGTCATCCCACCATCATTAGGGAGTCCTTATAATGGGTTCATGGGGGGATAACCAAGGTGAATTTGCCGGAATCTGAGCCGACTGGCCGCCGGAAAAACCCTCACAGGTTGATTAAATATGATTAGAAAACATAAAAACAGAAAGCCTGTAGCCTGTACCTCATCCTTGTCAATGGCCATTTCAGGAACCTAAACCGGAGGTACCTACCATATATAAGGCCTATTTTTCAGGCCTAAATTTCAGGGAATATCTCCACAAAATATGGCCAAAAATATGGTACTAACGTACCTCCATCAATTGGATCCTGAGTCATTCCCATTGACTGAGTTCAGGATGTCTTTTGGGACATGACATCACCAATGGGTGTCGCTGGTGTCGATCTGATGCTGCCCAAAGACTTTTTTCCATGGCGTCAGCGCCAGGGATCGACTTGGTGACCTTTGCCTCTAAATCCTGGTGTAACTATGGGGAAGAGTGTTGACATTGCGAATCTTGTGAACGAATATCCTCTAAAATTGATTTCCAAAACCATTTTAGAGGCATCCATGAGCATCCCCTTTCATGTCCTGCTGGTAGTGAAAATAGTAGTATGTACAACTCGCGGCAGTTGGTAGGCTGCTTGGCAGCAGGACTGCATGTCTTTCAACTAGCCGTTGTTCCCTGATAGTTATGGCCTGGGGAGCCGGTAATATTCAGCAGTGGTCGCATCCCAAACAACTTAAAATATCCGAGTATACCATGTACTTGGAGGAGAGGTTCCATCGGGGTGAAGGAATCAAGTGATCAGTTTTGCTGCGAAAGTCATTTTGAAACTGACCTAATTATCCTCGGCTCGCAGTCTCAGTTTCTAGACCTGAAAGCCAAAAGTTGCGGAGGCAAGCAAGGCTAGTTGTTTTTCAAGCCCAAAGAGAATGAACTTATTTCAATTATTCAAACATCTCAAATGTCCCGGGTCCCCAGGATCTCGAAAGGATTCACTGGGAAACCACTTACAGTAGCAAGCCTTGGAGTCATGAAAACAGTACAAATGCGCACTCTGTACAGCAATGAAGCAATATGCTTCCTGTGCGACTACGGCTTCCAGTAGCAAACCTAGCTGCTGAGAGGCTATGTGAAAAGAAAACAGAAGGAAGCAAACAAGCCGGCAACCTTCTTCGAATTGGTGGCTGGCTTTGCCAGATGTAGATGTAGAGTCGAGAATTTCAAATGAAAACCGAAAACTGAATGTCAGCGGATATGTCAATAGCGATGGAAAGTAGCTATAACATGCTATAACATGCTATAACAGCTTGCTTGGATGATTCCAAGATGATCCACAAATTGGGACTCAACCACAAGCCTTTCCCATCCTTTCCCGTTGACGTCGCCTTGGAATGATCCAGTTCTCCAATATGGCCTCGGATGCCGCATGAATTGATAGGGCTTCTTCCCGGTCACATCCAAGCGATCCAAGAGCTGCCTCTACTTGGACATGGGCTGGACATGTCTAAGAAATATGAAATCTTATGAAATCTTATGACTACCCAAGAAGAATCCATCACTTTATCCTCCAACTTTCGTGCAGGAAACCAACTGTTGAACTGTGCTTTTTTTGTCGTTTCGAAATCTGAAACATTACAAAAATGGGATCATCATGTTCCCCATTTTTTACTGGCGATAAGATGCGTTTTTGCCCACCATTTTCTCCAGCACCATCAAGTGACTATCTTCCATGCGAGTGCGCATGCAGAACTTGTAGGTTTCCTCCTCTGGGATATCCTCAAATGGCGAGTCGACGAGGCGTCTATCAATGGTTTCCATTCCTCTGTGGGTTTAGACATTTTATTGGAAAATCTCCATGAGTATTTATAGAATTTTATAGAATTTTTATAGATATTTATAGTATTGACATAATATTGACATTGTATTTACCAGTCATTTTCATGAGGGTAAATATTGCAGACCCCCAGGTCTAACCTCTGGGAGATGTGGCTGAGAAACTCTACCATCCAACTTCAGGGATCACAAAGTCAAGACGCTGGAGTCAAATATGAGTTATGATAGTTATAATATAGTTATGGTCCTCCAACCGTCCAACTATTGCGATTTCTTATAAAAAGGTATGCGCAAGAATTGAGTACTGTACAGTACCCTGGCCTACTAGGTTTGCAGACTCTGTATCAATTGTGTGATGGCCGTCGTCTAAAATGTGGAAGCAAGACATGAAACAACCCTGCTTCGTTCTATGGAACACATCAGTCTGGGAATATCAATCCTGCACTCTTAGAGTCTCTAAATACCTCCTCTGGGTTGCCTTCTTAGTCCTCAGGCTTGGATAGCTCAGAGTCTGGCACAGAGTCGAGACCTTTCTTCAGTACCCCCGTACCCGAATTCGCTGGGCGAGGGTCGAACATGGCTGACAGTTCCGGGTAGTGAAACTTGTAGTCGTTGGGGAAGGTGAACCTTGGCTGATCGACTCCCATCTGGGTATAGGCTCACCTCTGGGCAGATAGGCAGTTCCTGGTAGTCTGATGAGTCTCCCAAAACTGAGCTCTCAAATATAGGGACAGGGATAGGCCCCGGATAGTGGATCCATGTGGATCCTATGAAGGGATTCCATTGGCATCGATGAATCCTTCAACATTATCCAACATTATCCAACTGGTGTTAGCGATATTTCAGAGGAACACCCCACGTATCCCCACATCATCCCACATCTAGATAGTAACGTGATAGTACCTTCATGTATCTTCGACCATTCTTCAGAATGTCGCTTGAATCAACTCAGCGCTGCCACTTCCTTCATGGGATGATGGGATGCCAAGTGGCTGAATCGCATTTCTCTCGGCATCCGAATAGCCGTTCTTCCACATCACTGCCTGTGGCCAGGCCGAGAAGGCCCGAGAAGGGACTGTGGACGAGCTCAAAAAAGGACTAATCCCAGGAACATTTACCCGGTAAACCCAAAATGTCAACATAAAATGTGTTTAAAGGACACCATCAACTGTTGGAAAACTCCTGAATTTGTGCCTGGTGAGTCAGAACGATCCTTTTTGGGTGGGGATGAATTGAGCATTCCAAATCCACTGGCAAGGGGCGAGCAATTCCTCCGCGGTGATATAGACGTCACTCTCAACCTCGCAACCGGCTGCCCAGAGATGAGGACTCAAACCCCTGGGCTATCGGGTAAAGCCACCAAAAAAAAAAACAGATATGAACCAATTTCTTCAGCAAAGAGAAATTCAGGAGCAACAAATGATTTGGGGATAGGCGGGATAGAATGCAATGATAATTCAGAAATGACAGAAATTTCTGGTCGGATGTGCTGGATGATTAGTATCCTTATGAGCCAACCCTCAAAGGAATGTCCATAACTTACAGCTGGTATCAGCTGGTCAGCTGGTCATTTCAGGTGAAACGCTTCGATGCACCACACCAGAGCTGTTCAGCTCTAGCTGCCTGCGTGGAGAATGCTGAGGTCATTGACCATGAACTTTGACACGTGGCTTGATTTGATCCCTCTCATCCGCAGATATGGGGATGTGTCAAAACCTTGTACCCCTGGTGAACATCAAAATAGCTGGTAAATGGATGTTCATCCCACTAAAAATGTATCTATAGGTATTGACCCATATCCATATCGTTCAGTTGAGCCTAGATTCCTAGATCCCACACCGCCTCTCTCAAAACGAAGGAATGCCAAACCCTTGCGATGTCCTAAACTTCGGGACCAAAACAAACAGTGAATCACATTGCAGGGGAAGAAATCGCTTCCCGGAAAAATCACATTGCAAACCAAAAAAAAACACTTGGCAAAACTGCCCCCAGGGCCAACCGTTGGCCAATCCTTGGCCATTCACAGCCCAGTGGCCACCAGCCCCGTCTTCGCACGCTCCAAGAAAGCCTTGAAGGCCTCAGCGCGGCCCTCCTGGTCGGTGACCACCTGGCGGTCCGACTGCGGTCCAAGGGGGATACTGGGGATACTCTAACAAGATCTAACAAGCTATTCATGAGTACTGTATGTTTAAATGTAGTATGTTTAAAAGAGGAGTCTACTTCTGGAGAGTATGTTTAAAAGAGGAGTCTACTTCTGGAGAGGATGTTTCATTTTTTTCTATCCAATCTCGTCGTCTACAGATTCAACAGTTCTCTCTGATGTTGTGCTAAACGATCTCACTTGTCTTGTCATGCGCTACAAACACATCCAAAGCTGTGCGTGTCTCCGGTGTTCCTGGTCTCAAAAAAGAACAAGTACGAAAAATGAAACGGAAGAAACTCCGGCTGCGTGAACAGTGGCATATCAAAGCACCTGCCCAACTTGTAGAGAACATTCCATAAATCCACCTTTTTTCCCCTTCATCCACTCCCATGCCTTCAGGTAACGCAAGAAGAGTGGCACTTCCTTCGTAAAACTATTGAGGTGGTCTCGTTCCGGCAGGGCCACCAAGAAGTCATCATAGTCCACCTGAGTTCCGGCGCAATAAAGGGGTCCCCTGGGTCACAGTTCCAATAGCATTTCCTCTTGGATGTGCATCTCGTGTCCTACTTTAGTGCTTAATGATCCATATCAAACTGAAAAAATCCCACAGAAAGCAAGATCAAGAACATCATTTTTTGAAAAAAAGCTTGTATTTCCATGTATTTCCATGGTCATGCACCACTTACCTAGGGATGCAAATAGCTGGGCATCCGCACTCCATCCTTGTAGGGCTTCACAATGTGATACTTGGTGATGTGGGCACCTGGAAGGGCATGTCCCATCTGCAAATGTCACCTCTATGCCTCTATGAATCAACAAATCGACTCAACAAAATCATGGCGCTGCACTCATTGCCTGTCAAGACGGGCAGTTTCACCTGGTTTTCAGTGTAGGACCTACTTAGAATGCGCTTAAGACCCCAATGGTGTGACCGTCACACCCAATTCCCACGGCACTTCACCCCGTGAAATCATCAGCATCTCTGATGGCAGCTGGTGCCCTACCAGGGTTACCAGGCGACCTCCGGGACTTTGCAACACGGGCAATGACCTCAAAACGGGGAAGGTAAAACCCTGCGGATTGAACCGTCGACGACGTTGGGGGATAGATCTGAAAATGTGCTTCGGACCCGAGAACAGGGGATTACTTCAGAAATTGGGCATGTTTATAAACCCAACGATTATATAATATAAGGGTGTAATGGCGGCATAATATCCATAATATAAATATATATATATATATATATGAGGTTTGAAAATGGTTTAAACAGTATCTGTTGGATCAGAAGAAAAATGGGCACCAAGTTTTGGTTTGCACAACTGCGTTTTCCGGGAACCCTAAGTTGCATCCTGAAAAAGAATGCTGCCCATAATGCCCATATGTTCCCGGTCCCTTTCATGAGACAATTTGAGGGAACATCAGCATGTGTCCCAAAATACGATAAGCGTAAAATCGTAAATTTAATGGTTGATCATCATCTATTCCGATTCCATGTTCATCTGGGAAGAATGGCAGCAGTTCGCGTTTCTTCCCCTAGGCTGCCGGGCACATTCCAAAAAGCCCGCGCATTCTTGGCCACCACTCCTTGGCCCGTGATCAGCATCATCCAAAAACTCCCCAACAAATCCTCAGGTCTTTTGAGATCTACCCCAGTTTTTAAAAGGTTTTATATGGTTTTATATGTGTTTTTCATAATACAGCAAACGTACTGGTATATCAAGAAAGATTGGCTGCTCTTCGTTCACTGATGCTGGGATTAGGTTGTTGATAGAAGTTTATGGTCTCAAGCTACCGCACTTTTGTAAACGTTATAATCAATGATTGTGGGATGTCAGGATATCCCAACATTAACATCATCTCTTACTGGGGGCGCAGTTGCAGTTGGGGTTTTTCGTTGTACGACCATGGTTGTACACAACCCCCAAAAGTTGGCATACACTCTCAATAGCTATGGCCGTTTATTTGCCTGCTTCTTAAACGAGCTGCATCTACATCGTGCAGGGGTATATCCCACATGTCTCAGCTAGAACTAGGACAACGGTGCATAGACGGCCGTGGCGTTTTGTGAGTTTCAATGTACTTCGGCACTGTTTGAAGTACACCGTTACAGTGGTTTTTACATGCATCCAACTTTTCTTGTTTTGACAGTGGTTTTTCCATGCTACAAGTACAGTTGCAAAACATGTAG
Source organism: Cladocopium goreaui (assembly GCA_947184155.2). Lineage (NCBI taxonomy): Eukaryota > Dinophyceae > Suessiales > Symbiodiniaceae > Cladocopium > Cladocopium goreaui. Next base: position 439,547 of record CAMXCT020003447.1, read on the forward strand.
TCTTACCACAACGAGGTGTTAATTTTCAGCGTTTTTGGATTTGACGCAGCTAATTCGGTTCCGCATGTTTTGTTCTTCATGGCGTGGGTAACAGCAGTTCTTCGAGCTTTGCTAGAAATTTCTTGGGTGTTGTTGTTCCAAGTAGGCTTTCTCTCCAACACCATCTATACATATATATACATATACATTATATACTCAGGAACACTGGGGAGCATCTTGCTTTGCCCTTTGTCTTTGTACTTAGGGCACATTGGCTTTGGCAAAAAAGCCTTGAAAATTTTGCCAAGTTCTCTCTAACATCTGTGTCCCTGCAACGTTGGAAACATTTTTCCAACGAACAGGACATACCGAACTGAAATTGTTAACTTGAGGAGTATATCTGTGGAATTGCAGGAGAACGTATCCAGGGCAGCATGCGTGTGAGCACGCACAGCACATGACGTTATTAGCCCCACCCCACCCACCCCACCCAACCCACGTGAAGATATGCTCAGCTGGCATGATGCATCCGTGGAATTGCAGGAGACGGTACACTAGGCCAGCATGAGTGTGAGAACGCAAAGCACATGACGTTATTAGCCCCACCCCACCCCACCCATGTGAAGATATGCTCAGCGGGCATGATGCATCTGTGGAATTGCAGGAGAACGTACACTAGGCCAGCATGTGTGTGTGTGTGAGAACGCAAAGCACATGACGTCATTAGCCCCACCCCACCCCACCCTACCCCACCCCCCTCCAGAATGTACAAAAAACTACAAAAAACGCACGGCCGTCTACGCGCCGTGGGCCAACTACATTGTTAATATTATCATTACGTCTTGGAATTGTCATCATTATTCACTTGACCTGCGTCAAACACCTAGTTGCGAACTGGTTCTGCTTGTTTATGGTTATTGCAATAATGGACTGTATTGATCCTTTTTCAATAGCTTGGTAGAACACCAACACATAGGTTTCCTGAAATGGGGGTACCCCCAGATCATCCAAGTCAATTAATATTGAAATTCATGGTGACTTGATGTGACTTGGGATCCCCCAGTTTAGGACACCTTCATATTTACGATAAACCAATGGGTTTTAGTTCCACCACTCACTTAGGAACTGGGATGCACCCCACTCCAAAAAACCCGACGCCAAGCAGCTCTTGGCGCCCAGCGCACGGAAGGCGTGTGAGGCCTGGGCTGTGGGCCATAGGTTTTTCGAGGTTGGGATGGCACCGAAACATATCCACTTGGGGTTCTAGGGATTACGGAAATTTAGGGCTGATGAAAATATCATTCAACCCTTTGGGGTTTGATATGGTTTGATTTTCCTCCCACAACATCCCACAACTAATTATATCTCATGCTGGTGGCTCCAAATGTTTCTGCTTGAGCACCTCTCACCTAAGGTGGTTTTTCAAACTGAAGGACGCACCCAAACGGTAACTCCCATCCCATCCAACTAGACCCTGAAAAACGGGCTGGATCAAGTGCAGTAGTCAATGGTCGAAACACCAAAGATGCCTCTTTCCTCAGCCCAACAAAAAATTGGGTGTTTGGGACTTTGAACATCTTTAAACACACCCATTGGCTGGGGATGTTTTTGGGACCTGGAAGTTATCCATTGGGATGTCTCGATGAGGCCACCACAAGCATCTCCTTGGCTCTGCCTGATGGAGGAGTTGAAATGTTCACTTGCCCACCGATTGCATCTACATGGAAACGTCAAACACTAAGAATGATACATAACAATAACAATGACACTCGAAATCACAATAAATGAGACAGCAATAATCATAACAATTAAACAAACAAAAAACACATATAATGACTAACAACATAGACATAGATCAATAAAGTACATAATTTAACAAATGATAACAATGGCATACCATGGCAATTCCGTTTGACCCATCCCTGCATGACATCCTTGTCCGATGCACCTTGCCCAGCTCGCAGGGCTTGGCTGCAGCTTGGAGCCACAAAAGAGCAGCGTGCGGCGTGCGCATGGACTGTGTTCTTTTATATAACTGTACCGACCATCCGATTGAGGAGATTAGATAATAATTAGATATATTATGAATTATTATGATATATTGAAGATGATTCATCCGGACATATTCAAGATAATTCATCCGGGTATCTTTTGTATGAACTATCCAATTTAGGGGCTGCCCAATGACATCAACTCATACCAAACTCTGGATACACAATCAATACTCCATTTTCAGAGATTCACTGCACTGGCTGCACAGCTGCTTTATTGCCATGGTGAAAAGTCTGTCACCGCACTGTAGGTCCAACAACTGAACAAAACAATTCAAATCCAACAATTTGTTAAAAAGGCGTTCAATATACCAAGAAACATCAAGCAACCAGTACGAGACAATATGGTTTTGTCTCAAATTTCCCCAATATTGTTTCGGTATCATGGACAAACCTTCGACATACCAACCTGGAGCGGATCCAAAACTCTTGGAAGTTGGACCCCAGCGGCTCATTCTCAGCGCTGCGCGGTTCCGAATTTCAGTTGCGCCCCCAGAGTTGTTTCAGGAACCTCAGGAATTGCCGCAGGAAAACACAGGTGATGCAGTAATTATAGAGTTTGTACACTCAATTAAGCTTCTATATATATAGATTATAGATCTACTTCATCCGGACCTTGCCCACCTCTCCAAAGTCCTTCGTGTTTTCACCCGCACCTTCACCCTGTGCCGGCCCTGTGCCCATGCGTAGCCCCTGGCCCAATATGACCCACCTCAATGGGACGTCCCGAAGGCTGAAAAGGCATCAATCTCGACCTGTGGCCCAGTGCCCAAAGGTGTGTTACCTCTGGAATACGGGATAGGCACGTATCAGAACTCAAGTATACTCAAGTCCTTTCCTTTGATGAAATAAGATAAAATAAGATGAAATATATAAGATCATACGCAAAGGGTGCCCCAAGGTATGCCCCTCTGTTTATACCATCACAGCCACCTTGGAGGTGCCATCCATGGGGGCAGTGTAGAAGCCATTTCCCTCGGCGTCAAACATCACTGGATCTCCATTGGGAGCAAACTGAAAACCAAGCCTGTCATGGAACCATGGAATTGGAACCAGGCTGTTGGAAAAGGTGAAGTAATGATAGTAATGTGAATTATAAATGAATTATATGTGGAATTCTGTTGACACCCCGTTGTTGTGAGCAGTCTCGCTTGGACTATCATGCTCCAACCAGACATGCCGTGATCAATTTGGATTTTCCAAGATCTGCTCGGATTCCCCACTGGAGGATTCGGATTTGGCGGCGGACCGGCCTCAGTGATTGCGAAGCCTTGAAAGATTCTCAAGAAGATTCCCCCAAAACTAGGGAACTATCCAAAACTATTCAAAACTCATCTTCTTTCGCATCACAGCTCTGAAGGCGCACAAATTCGAGTAACCTGAAATTCAGCTCAAATCGAACTGAAACTCGCCTAAGGCCATCTGAGGCATTCTGAGGCCCGAGGGTCGTGCGGATGAGAAGGAGTCCAATGCATTTCGCATTGCTTGCGCATGTCCATCGCCACCTGACATGCTGGGTGCTGGGCACATCTGGGCACCAGCCGGCAGGATAAGCTACTTGAAACCTCTTGAAATAACATCGGACTGCAAAGAAGTGGATACTTGTCGTGGCCGGTAAGCCCCCTGCCCTGGTGTTATTCCATGCTTGCTTGTAACCACATGATTACTCACCAGTATACTGGAACAATCCTTCAAGCTGTACTTGCAAGTCGTGTCTGTCAATCATCCAAACCGGTTGCCAATCCAGCCAATGAAGTTTAGGACAGGTTTGGGACAATCAAAGACCACCTGTATCTCCACATATCAAAAGGCGAAGAGGTACATAGCAAATCATAGTATCATACAGTTGCCTCTAGGCCCATGCAATGTAGAGTTTTGTCAAACATTCCACCAATCAAAAAATGAAGGTCTCTTCAACCATCGCCGGGAGTTGCTGTGACGTACAAAAATATGAGTTAACTGGGGATCAATTTTCCACTTCTGAATCGTGACATTTAAAGCCGCCAGCCATGGTGCTCTCCAGTTGTAAGTTGGTTTATTAACCCATCTAACTGTAGAAATACCATGATACATCTGCCGCAAAACCCTAGTTGATCTACTTACGGACCAACCTAGCTAACTATGTTTTATACCACCTTGTATGACCACAGTATACACATATATAGTCATCAAAACCTGACTGAAATGGGAATTGTTTTGAACATCCCGTATTCTATCTACTCCAGGATGATCATAAATTATATGTATTGTGTGTAACTTATATATCATATTATGTATGCCTATATGTATAAATATATATATATATATTATTATTATTATTATATTATATTATATTATATTATACTATATTATATTATGTTATGTTATATTATATTATATTATGTTATATTGTATTATATTATATTATACTATATTATATTATACTATATTATATTATGTTATGTTATATTATATTATATTATGTTATATTGTATTATTATTATTATATTATATATATATTATACTATATTATATTATGTTATGTTATATTATATTATATTATGTTATATTGTATTATTATTATATTATATATATATATTATACTATATTATATTATGTTATGTTATATTATATTATATTATGTTATATTGTATTATTATTATATTATATATATATATATATATTATACTATATTATATTATGTTATGTTATATTATATTATATTATGTTATATTGTATTATTATTATTATTAAATATATATATTATACTATATTATATTATATTATATTATACTATATTATATTATACTATATTATATTATATTATACTATATTATATAATACTATATTATATTATATTATATTATATTATATTATACTATATTATATTATATTATACTATATTATATTATACTATATTATATTATATTATATCATATTATGTATGCCTATATGTATAAATATATATATATATACTATATATCCATCATATGACCCTTGCGAGTCCCAGATGTCCCAGCCCCACCCCTGCCATGCCGCTTGCCTCCAACCTGACAACCCTGACAACCCTGGCAGCCCTGGCAGCCCTGGCAGCCAGCGGCCTCGGGAAGATGATGATGATCAACCCAGTGGATTGGAGATATTTGGTACGTCCTATGTTTGCTCCACAAAACTTCCAGCAGATTCACTAGATGTTTCATGATGTCCACGGAAAACCCCTTGAAGTAACTAGATGTAACTAGTATGTATGCGCGGCAGTTGGAGGAGTCACCACTGAACCTTGCTTGTTTCGGACCTTGATCCGTGCTGGAATCATATAGTCCTAGTTTTGAACATGTTTGAGCCCTCAGTTGTCACTTCTTCCAACCATCGTACCACCATTTCTATTCCAAGGAACTTTCAAGACACAACTCTACTGTTGAAACTGCATTTGTTTATCAAACCCAGCTTTACACAACTTCACTCCGACTCAGCCTAATCTCGCAAGAGAAAGAAACACCAAAATCCTAGAAACCCTTCTGTAAGCTGCTTCTTGAAACAAAAACTACTGTATCTTGGGCACCAAGCCATATTGCCATAGCCTCGCACAAACAAACAACATGCCATGGTGCTGCATGGTGCCGGAACTGTGGCTCAGCGGAACATACCATGTCGAAGTTGACGGACGTTTGGAAGCCAGGAGGATGGCTGAGCCCAGCCAATGCCAATTGGATTCAGGTCTAACCATCATTTCAGGATCCTTATATTTCACATCATTTGGTCATTAATTGATTACGCGATGAAAATGTGTGCAAGAGATCTTGGTCCTGGTACTAGAATACATTGCCTCCAGTCAACAACAAAAATGCTGCAATCGCGAGAGCCTCCACAGCCACAGCCGCCAAAATTACAGCCGCTGCCGCAGCTGCCGCCGCAACCACCTCCACAGCCGCAGCCCCCATAGCAGCCACCTGCGCAGCCTTGATTACAGCCACCGCAGCCAGTGCAGCCACTGCAACCGCTGCAGCCTCCACAGCCGCAAGCACTGCCACAGCTTCCGCTGCCATTGCATCCGCCGAAACCACAGCCACTGCTGCACCCACTGCCACCGCAGCCTCCGCCGCAGCCTCCACATCCACTGCAGCCACTGCAGCCACTGCAACCACCACAGCCACCACATCCGCAGCAACCACCGCAGCCACCACAACAGCCTGCACACCCACAGCCGCCACAACCGCCGCAGCCACCGCAGCCACTGCAGCCACCGCAACCAGTGCAGCCACTGCAGCCACCGCAACCAGTGCAGCCACTGCAGCCACTGCAGCTGCCACAGCCGCCACAGGCCCCACACCCACCACAGCCACCGCAGCCACCACAGGCACCACAACCACTGCAACCGCCGCAGCCGCCGCAGCCGCAGCCGCCACAGCCACCGCAGCCGCCACCGCAGCCGCCACCACCACAACCTAACAAGAAGCGTGGCATCGTACAGGGGTCAGCTGGTGCGTGTGTGTCTGCGTCTGTATATGTATCTAGCCTGGCTGAATGGCCTGTCAGAAGCAGTGTGCTGTCATGAAAGTTGCCACAAGAGCAACCCACGACTTGCTGCCACAAAAGCATGCTGTGAAGTTTTCCAAAGCATTCAAACACTCTTAAGGCAAGAGTTCAAGCAACCTGAATCCTATCTCGAAGGTATGTCCATTGGGAGCTTCTAATCATGCCAAAGGTGAAGGCAACAACACTAGTGCAGCAAATTTTGATCTGAAAGCAGAACCTTCATAATGAGAGCACCTTGCATGAGGGCCTTTTCAGGGATACCCCGACAGCTTCGTCAGACTTTGTGAAGGACTGGAGCTGGTAGGGAGCAGCCCATAGGTATTTTCTCCCAACTGCCACTATGTCTCTACTGGTCTACTCGCTTCATCTATGTCTATTTATGATATATGATGCTGTATGTGATTTTTTTAAAAAATGCCCTTTATCCCTTTCCTCCAATAAGTTGAAAGTTGCCTCCTGCAATTCCTTGCCTGGTAAGGAAGCGTAGCGATTCTCCGGCTGGTACAGAGAGGCCAAACCTCCAAGTAGAGTGACAGGCTGTCAGTGGAATCAGATTTTTTCTGGTCTAAACAGTCTAAACTGTGCCACCATGGCAGCCACAAAAGTTGTCAACTTCCGTCAATGTCATTCTTCAACCGTCCAAATTCTTGGGCTATCCCCGCGACGAGTTGCCTAATTGAAAGTCCGTGTCAAAGCTCAGGATTTTTTTCAAATCCTTTTGGTTTGATCGGGCAAACCAGCTTGCCGACAAATGGATCGGTGACCAAGCGACCATTGAGGACTGAGGAGCCCTACAGTTTTTCATGTAATCGACCTTCTGATCCTGCAGCTTCTCCTGCAGCGCCAGCCCCAAACAGCCCCAGGCCCAGGGAAATGCTATGAACTGCCATGAAATAACATGAAATGCTATGAAATGTGAAGTTAGGACCTCTGAGACATATCCGATTTGGGAGACTTGTGTTCAAGAACTCTGAAGTCTCCAGTAGCACTGAGTCAATCGTTGTCTTCTCCAACAATTTGTGATAAATCGAAGCGAACCATCACATCATGATCTTCAAAGTTTCTTCAATATCTTCCACATCGGTCCAGAAAATTGATATGACAGTGACGTTTCTCGCTTGATTCAACTAATAACAGCCAAGGAAGGGCACTCTGCTCCTTCCTAAAAGCACGGCAAGCAAGACCTCCAACCTTTACCATGGGAGCCAATAATCTCAGCTAAGTCCTCAGCGATGCCTACATATTATATATGTATATATACCTGGCTGTTAGTTATAGAAAATTATATCTGAATATCTATATTTGTTTATTTATGTATATATCATGTATATAGCCCCACTTGGCCTCATGGCAGTGACTGGGTATAGTACTGCACCAATGGCGTACTAAACCAACCATGGGTTGTAGTACTTGTCATCCCTTCTCCGTTTGAATAATATCCAAAGAAAATGCGTTAGCATTTGGAGCTGTTCATGTTGGAGTCACATTCTAGGAAGGTTTAGTTATGGGGAATGCTTTCGAAGGTGAGTTTGTCGAAAAATCCCTGGTTCGAAACTTATTTTCCCCATGAACATTGCCATCGGGTACGCGAATCACATATTGGACACTAACCCACATCGATGGCAGGAGTCCTGCGGGGCTTGAGGCCTGGCGTGCAAAGACGTGGTTCACTTTTGTCAGGTCTTCAAGTTTTACCCATGCCCAAGTCTCGATGAATAAAGAGATTCTTTGGGACGCTGCCGTTGCCAGTCTGTTCTTCCCAACTCAGCCCATCACGCCATTTGCTGCATCTGCTGCTGCTGCTGCATCTGCTGCTGCTGCATCTGCTGTTGCTGCATCTGCTGCTGCTGCTGCATCTGCTGCTGTTGCTGCATCTGCTGCTGCTGCTGCATCTGCTGTTGCTGCATCTGCTGCTGCTGCATCTGCTGCTGCTGCATCTGCTGTTGCTGCTGTATTTGTGGCTGCTGCGGCATCTGATGAGCCTGTTGTGGCCTCAGAGCCAAGAGGAACAGTCGGCAGTTGCAAAAAAGGGACCCGAAAAAACCGTGCATCAACCTGCATCTTGACAGCACAGAAATCCAGGCTGGATCCAAATACCTTTGACATCAAAGAAACTTTGAAGATTCACTGCGATTCCTCTTTCCTATGTCCTATGTTACACTGCCATAATTTCAATCTTGTACTGTAATATGCTTCTGAACTCATTCTGGTGGAGTAGCCACAAGACTGCACACTTGGGGTAAGCCGGGTAAGCCATCTGGGCTGCTTATTTGGCTTGTCCGGCGGTACCCTTCATCTCTGCCCAGCGGCTGGTTGAAGATGTCTGGAAAGCCGCCTGCACGTCTTAGGCTTCTGTTGCCATGGTGGGTCTTGGGATTCTTTTTGGGTTTCTCTTGGGGGATCGAAGTGGAAGCTCCAACAAGTGTTATGTTCATATTTATCTACTTGATTTCGAGGAAACTCCGAAGCTTCCTTTCTATCCGCCATGATTGGTATCAAATCATTGAAATGTTTGATTCTGGGGAGACCTGGGCTTGTCTGAAAATGGGTTGCATTCAATGGCCATAAAAGTGTGTAAATCCACTGTTTTTGGACAAAGTCAAGTCAGATTGTTGGTTGTAGAGTTGTATAAGTATGTATACATATACACTGTGTGTGTGTGTCCGTCCCATTACAATGATAATATATCCCATTATCATTTTTTCTATGTTATTAGTTATTATTAGTTATTATATCATGGTGCTATGTCTACATCATCTATCCTACTATCATCTACATGAGATCCCCAGTATGGTTGGTTCCGTCCCCTCCACGGAAGGCCAGTTTCCCCCAGGGCAAAGGTGGCCTTGCGATTGATGTGACGCCTGGGCAAGAGATACCCTCCAGATCCCTCCATCAAATGTGGCAATGGAAAACCCGATATCAAATGATTACAAATGGAGGTTGTACTGGGAAATGCATCTATAAACCGAGGATTTCCAATTGCCATGTTTGATTACCAGGGGGTAGGTGTTATGATGTGTTCAGCAATGACAAGCCGTACTAAAAGTACTGCAGTGGAGTTTAGTGATCAATCCTCTCTGCTCGTAGCATGCATCACACGCATATCCGTATCAGGGTTTCAAGATGTTTCAAGGAAGGAGCACTGAAACAATGCCAAAACAATTTCTAGTTGAAGGATTTTGAAGGGATCAAATCTTTGGCCTTGATTTCCATGATTTCGGATATATGGATGCGACCGGGCTGAAACCCTGTGTATCGACATCCAGAGGTTGTACTGTTCATGGTGCACAAAAAACCGAGTGAAAGATTCAAGGTACAAATGGACAGTAGCCAATATCATCCAATATCCATCTCCTCTATCATCCCCTTCTATTGAGGATATCATCGGTACACATGTTGTGGTGCCCACCGAAGCACCCAGACAGAAACCCCACCTGCTGGCTTGGCCTGAGGGATGTGAAACAGCCATGGGGCATGGATGGATCCTTTTTCGAAACTGCATGAGCTATTTTTCTATTCACATCTAAGTTTATACATGATATAGTGATATACTAGATATACTAGATATAGGTACTAGATCTATATATATATAGTTTATACTATCTATATATATATATATATGATATAGTGATATACTATCTATATATATATACACTACTCAAATGAGTACATCAGCTATTGTTTCAATGACCCAAACGCCATCGGCAAGTACTTTTGGTCCACAGCTGTCATCCCTGGGCTCTCAGACGAGCTGAACCTTGGCGTTTCCACTCTATGGATGGTGGAACAAATAAACATCTATACATGTAATACATATATGCATATATGTCATGATGTGTTTGTATATGTGTGTATATGGTATTTTTAAAAAAATGACTTTTCTATGATATGATATATGAACTGATGTGTACAGAAACACATTGAATGTCAGGTATCAACAAATATGAAAGCAATGGATACCCACCATCAATCAATCAATCAATCAATCAATCAAATGTAGATATGACTTATAACTTGCAAATATATCATACTATGTCCAACAATGGATGTCCATCTCCTACTACTGTGAACCTTACGACTGATGAGATCTTGAGTAATTTGCGTGCAAAGACCAGGAAGGGAGGAACACTTTGAATGTGATCGCGTACTTTTCGCAACATCAACTGATACAGGTATCTTAATATATATATATATTGACAATTACGTACAGGGAAGCGACAATGTCACGCCTAAGTCATGCCTAGCATGTTTTTGAATGGCATTTACCATTGTAAACGCTGTATCCAAGAAGTCATGCCTAAGTCATGCCTAAATGCTTTTCTGCATGGAACGCTGTCCTCAATAAAAGTGTAACCATGCATTTTAGACATGAAAAACCAATAAAACACAATGGAACGCGATTGATGAAAATATTGATTTTCTACTCTCTTGTAATGTAATTATCGTGTGCCACCTGCATGTCAACGCTGGGATTCTGCATCATTATTTTTCTATTCTCTGGGTCACTTCCCAGTACTACTTTGTACTACAAAGCTTGCACAAACTACTTCCCAGTACTACTTTGTACTACAAAGCTTGCACAAAGCACTTCCCAGTACTACTTTGTACTACAAAATCATCAAATCACCAGCTCAACGCCATCTTACCTATAACTAATCAACATACCCACAACCTGGAATTCTGCATGCTAATAGTGATCAGCTACGTGATCTCATAAGAAAACGGGTTACATATCCAAACTCCAGAGTTCCTATGCGTTCTTGCTAAAGGCACGACTTTTGCGAAACACACTTCCCCAAGGCACAACGTTTTTTTCCTAAAACAGGTACGACTTTGTCAGATGCCTGTAATTATGTATCTGTATGTGTATATATATATAATTATATATAGGTATAGATGTACATCAAAGCATAGCCTCACTGAAAATCAACATAATTTCGAATCATTTCCCTTCAACTCTCTGAAATTCATCCCAACCAAAGTCTGAAGCCAAAAGAGATGGATATCGGTCCAAATTCTCAACCCCTAAAACTAGATTGTCCTACAAATATCTACAAATCACCAACGCGAAATTGAGACATGTGGATAAAAAAATTATTCAAAATGCTTCAAAATGGATCAAACTATGATGAAACATGAAGAAATATGGTGGATCCATTGCTGCCTCAATGACTTATCCCAGATCTTCTGGGGCAGCCACTGCGCGAAGCTCTCTGCAGGTGCAGGCGCGGGGACCGCGGGGGCTGGGGCCTGGAAGTTGTGCATTGCTAGGCTCATATTCTGTGACTATGCTGAGTTAAAGTTGATTACACTATACTACACTACACTACACTACTATACTATACTACACTACACTATACTATACTAGACTAGGCTACACTACACTACACTATACTGTACTATACTACACTACACTATACTATACTACACTACACTACACTATACTACACTATACTATACTAGACTAGGCTACACTACACTACACTATACTGTACTATACTACACTACACTACACTATACTACACTACACTACACTAGACTAGGCTACACTACACTACACTATACTACACTACACTACTATACTATACTACACTACACTATACTACACTATACTATACTATACTGTACTTTTTTTCTGCTGCCAAGGCACGAGGAAGAAATCTGCAGGTTCTGAACCAAACATTAAACAAAAATAAAGCAAATCTTCCATGACAAGGGCCCGTTCGGCACCTCGAGGTGTGCAAAAAGAAAATAAAATTGTCTATCAGGCCTGCATGTGGCATAGTTTCAACCTTTGGTTGAAAATAAATCTTCTCTTTACCGATTGAAGAACTCTACATGTAGTAAAGGACCAAAATAGGCTCCAACATCAGCAACTGAATTGCAAATATTAGCGAAGGCCACTACAGGCTGCCGAAAGGAATGGCGAATAATAGCGAAGGCCATCACAAGATGGCAAAAAAAAACACAATTAGAATAGTCTTTGCCTTGCTTCAGCCAAGAGCTGTCGTTGCTGGATGGAGGAGTTCGTATAAGGGGAGTTGTGGCATTTATTCCAACAAAGCTCCAGAGATGAAATCATCCAATTTTTGCGCTGTCTACCAGGCCTGCAAAACAATGGCAAGTAGGGGGAAGCGCTGTTATTCTGAAAGCTAACTTGTCGCATGGGATCCGAATCGTCGGCTCTCAACAGATGGCCTGTAAGTTTGATTCTCTTCTCGTCAATACTATATTGTACAATATTATCCTATATTATGCTATATTATGCTGTATTATGTATTGTGGATTATCCTGTGATTATACGGCTGAGTCAACGTCAAAGTTGACTTGTTTCATTATCCAAAATGGTGGTTTGTGCATACTAGTAGATATAGAATCTTGATACAGAGTCTCCATGGGTGCCGGCTATTCGGGATCCTGTACATTCTTCAGAATGACCGCGAATGGACCATCAAAAGTTGAAACTCAGCCAATCGCCATGTCACAACCTGAACCAAGGATTCACCAACCCAGTGCTGCCAAAGTGGCATCAAAGCTATCCAGAAGGTCCACAGATGCCTCAATGGGGGAGCAGATCCATTGAAACATCATCAGAGGGAACAATATCAAATCAAATCTCAGTGTGGTTTGTCATGGTTTGAATTCCAATCCCATAGGATCCATGTATGGTATATATACTAACATTGGGGATATAGTGATGGTAAATGCTACCATATATAGCATACATGGATCCTATGGGAATATGACTTTACCAACTCCTCTCTATCGCAAAAGGTGACTTGATGATCTCAACCGAGATCCGGACTGGCGCTGGGGCCTTGGGGGAAGAAAAAATACGAACCGAACCCCAAATCGAACGGTTTCTCCTCATTCTCTCGAGTAAACATGCCTTTTAAATAGGGGCAAAATCGTTCAGTTGAACCCCCAAAGTGCCCAGCTCTGGCCGGCTTCTGCTTGGACGCCTGAACATGGCCGTGCGGAAATCCCAAGTTTGGGTTTGATAATAGTCGAAAAATGGTTTCTTTCCATTAGCATCTTAATGATCTGTATGTATATATATATATAATTAGATAATTATATTAAATTATATATAATTATATTATATATATATGTACATGTGCGTGTGTGTGTTTGTTCATTTGTTTCCAAAAAATATGGATCTTTCTAGGCCCCTAAACCCAATCCGCCACAGTGTTTTGATTTTGCAAGGAAACCCTTTTGGCGGTCCACAATTGACATAGCAATGTCATTACTCTGTCCTGTGGGCTATAGGTCTCTGGCTCCAAGTTGCCAGATATCCAACCTCCACAGAATTTCCCAAAGAGTGGGGGTAAAGCCTTCTTAGTAACTATCTTGAGCTAGCCCAAAAAAACATTTAAAAAAACATCAATTTCATGGCTTTCCCATGCTTTCCCTGCTGATTCAATTGGGCAACGACTCCTGGCCTCGGGGCTTGGCGCGCGCCGTTCGTGGCGCCGCCGCTCGTCGTGGTGCCGCCGGTCGTCGTGGTGCCGACGGTCGTCGTGGTGTCGACGGTCGTCGTGGTGTCGACGGTCGTCGTGCCGGCGGTCGCCTCAGTTTGTCCCTGGATGGTGGATCGGTGGATCACTCTAGATCCAATCAAACTTTCAGCATTTCTTCTTTGCCAGGCAGGACGGTGAAATGCACATGTCATGTCTGTGAATATTGCTATTGACCCTGGAAAAAAAAAAGTGTGGCTCATCTTGGAGGCAGGATGAGGCAGGGATGCACTGATGAAGATCCTGAAACACAAGTAGTTTTGCCATGTTTTGCCATTTGGATCCTGCTGCATTGCCGCGGGATGATCCCTGGCAGACTGGAGAAGTTTTTTCATTGCCGATCTCCAACCCCAAATCTCCAGTCCAATGTGGTCCAAGTGCTTTTTGCACTTTTGCAAAAACCTGAAATGTCAATTTCTTATATGATTACACCCCCAACGTGCAACACGGAAACAATCAAGAGATGGGGTAGTCTAAGATTTAATGAAAAATTAAGAATAGTAAAGATTCCATAAGATTCCTATGGATAATTGGCAACGACAGCAAGATCTGAACCACTTTATCAACCACTCAGCATCACTCAGCGCCCAGCTACGCCGGTCATCATGCCGCCGCTCATCATAATCATCACGGCCTGGAGTATGAGGAGATTGGAAGGGGCCCACCAGGCAAAACCATACTAAGCCATGCCCATATTAAGACCCTATACAAACCAATCGCCAGTGGTATATTATGGTATATATTCCATGGCTCAACAACCTCAACAGAAGTGTGTAATATTCGATCTTCATACTGTTACTACATCCCTCAAGATATCTGCAGATATCTGTTGGGATGTCTGTGCCATGCTTTGCCTGCCCAAGTACCCCATGAGCAAAGATTCGAACAGATTCAAACATCACATTTCAGTATTATATAATATTATATATATACATAATATTATATATATATATATATCATGCGTGTGTCAACACTCAGAAAGTTGG
The DNA here is from genome assembly GCA_947184155.2 of Cladocopium goreaui. Lineage (NCBI taxonomy): Eukaryota > Dinophyceae > Suessiales > Symbiodiniaceae > Cladocopium > Cladocopium goreaui. The sequence goes on from CAMXCT020003447.1 coordinate 454,601, forward strand.
AAACAAGATGAAACAAGTCGAAATTTCAATCCGTTAGAGAAGCGCACAATGCTGATATATGCTGATATATGCTGATATATGCTGATATATGCTGATCATGTCTTGTATCAACCAGCCAGTTTTGGGAGTTTCCCCATTTTGAACCATCCCCAGTGTAGTGATTTAGATACTTCGCACACCTCCACGGCGGTCGTCCCGACCTCCAGTTCAGTTGACCCACGTTGTGGCTTGGTGCCAAGCCAACCCAGAGCTACAAGAAGAATCACAAACTCCCCAAGTCCCCAAAGAATGCAAAGATGTGGTTGTGATTTTTTGGATTCGGCTGAAATGTTTTGATTGTTTTAGTGTTGGACCATTCCATTTGGGTACCTCATGAAGTGAACAATACCCAGCATGGGTCAATCAGTTGTTTATGGACCAGCTTTCCGACTGGTACTGCCAATGCCACCAGTTATGTCTTAAATTCACGTGAATGGTGGTTAGCAACAAAAAGAGCTTGTCAATGGTGGTTTAGATTGAATCCTCGCCCATGTTTGGGCTTGTCTCAAAATGCCTCAAATTTCCAGTGGTCAATCACTATATTCCCAGGGATTATTCCCATAGAAGTGCTATGAACTGGGGTGGTATACTCCAGTCTGCCGACATATTTCCGAGTTAAAAGGACACCGTTCCATATGACACCGTTCCCACCGTTCCGTTCATCCCCTGGGCCGTTGCGGCGGTCATCATCGTCATCCCGGCCATTTAAGAAGGACTCGGGGTCGCGGCCCTGCCACTATTGACAGAAATGGAGAGGATCGTTCAATGGATATAATGGATTGATTCAAGGGAAAACTCTTGAAGGAACCATCAGGAAAGGATGTTTCAAAATGTATCCTTTGAATATGTGTGGTTCCTGTAAATGTTCCCTTCAGCCAATTCTAGGATTCTGGGAGGCAATCAACTTGATGCAACCAACAAACTGCAGAGAGGACCTATAAAAAGGGCCCGCCTGAGCCAGCAATTCGGACGGGCTGAGCTTGTTCCGCGGCGCCCAATCCTGCAAACACTGTTGTGTCCGAAAGGACAATGTCTTTGTGTTTATTCATGACAAAAATATTGAAATGTTGTGGAAAAAGTCAGTTTCCCCAACACTGGGGTTTTGGATGATGATCAGCATTTTCTGAGCATGTGGCATTTACCTTCATTTAATGTGGGGTTTACCTTCATTTCGGATCGTTTCGGCCCGTACCCTGTAAGCGCAATCATCCAGTGGTTGCCCCAAGCTAGAGCTCTGGATGTTAGATTTCCGGGCCTTTCTCTCGTACTTGTTCCTGATCCAATTGGCGATCCTCAGTAGGTTTGGGAGCTGCCCTGGGTCACTCTCGAGATCTCTCATGAAGCTTTCAAACAGAAGGGACAAGGCACATTTCCGACAAACCCTTGCAAACTGAGGTTGGGATATGCCGGTGACATTCATGGGGCATCACCCACAGGCTTTGCCATTTCTAGATATTTTATGATATGTTTTGGAATAAAATGTTTTTTTAGCATCCATTCAAGGGGTCTCAAAATTTGGAAGCCCAAAATCCCATGGCATCACCATTTCAAGAGACACCACATTGCAATCTGTGCAAGGTCCAGCATGGTCCAGCTGAGGCGCTTATCTTTGCTATCGCCCTCTTGTGGCTGTTGGACGTCCTTGCGCCATGATGGCTGCGCGCACGACCAGTCACTTTGATGGCTATCGGTTTATACAAAAATTGCAAAGTTGCAATCTTAATAGGGAAATCATCATCAACGATGGGACTTGTTGGACAAAACCTTGTCAGTCCATTGGGATTGGACACCCACAAGGTTGTTGAAACATGTTGAAACAGGTTGAAACCACCAGCCAGAACCATGCAGGACTTTGGACGAACCTTAGGAAGTCTGTAGAGGTAGTAGTCATTTCCAATGCGGTTGCCGATTTTGCTGACCTCAGCAGTTGTGTTTTGGCTGGGTCACAGTTCTGGCGCTTCACTATCCGCAACAAAACATGCAACAGAAAGCTGGGTTCTAGGGTTCTCCGAAATTCTAAGAGACATGGTTTAGTGTACCTTGCACTGCACTGCAAAAACATAAAAACAAGGTTAAGGGCAGCGCTGTGTCAATCCATTTTGGTTGCCACTTGTCAAGCGTCACACTCTTCACTACCTGGCAACAGTGACACCTATAGGCCAGGTACCCAGTGAAGCTCTGATCTGATGGCCAGGTGTACAGTGAAGGAACATAGCATCATGTCATCATGTCCAAGCAAGGAGAGATTTACAAACATCCAATCCTGGTTCAAAATCATTGACCCAAAATTCAATTTGGAATTTTCAATCGTTTCAAAGTCGTGTCAATATTTCAGGTCCCGGACCGAGACGTGAACTCCCAGAGATCGGTGGGTTCCGCTGCAGTCGATGCAGACCAAAACCCCCAGATTTACGGCGGCCTTGGAGGAAACAAGGTGGTTGAGTCACCGAGGTGAGTTGCATGAGTTGAGTTGAGTTGGAACTCCTCTCGCAGTTCATTCAGCTTCGTTGATCTTCATTTTGTTGATTTGTGGGTTTACCATGGTTTACCATGGTTTACCATGGTTTACCCATAAAAATTTTCGGTGCCTAAGAAACCTGCTGCTTTCACAAAACTGTGCCACCGGGCCCAGCGCGGCGCCTTGGCCCCACAGTCTGCGCAAGCCCGGTTCCTTGGTGAATTTTCATGGCCACATTTTGATCCGATGGGCACCGCTTCAGCGGTTGGTCAAATTTTGACAGAGAAATCGGATTGAGAATCATGACGTTGAAGGCAAACAAGAGGAACTCATCAACAAACATCTGAGGCAAAACCAATGAAAATGCCTGGTTCTAGCAGGTTGGGGATGCCCTGAAAAACCCATCGTTTCATGGTTTATTTTACTACTTAAACCATCCTGGGGCGAGATGGTTAGTCGATCAGCTGCACATCCAAAGCCCCCATTCTATGGCAAGCGGCTCCGGGCGCGCCTCAGCGGCTCTACATCCATGGCGATCCAGGCACACAAAGGATCAGACATGATCAGACGGTCTGTACGGTCTTTACTGGGATGATCCTTAACAATCCTTGACATAGAACAACAAGGATTTAGCTGTTGATATCCTGGGGTATCTGGTGACTTCCATTGGCTCCCCTTGGCTGCCCGACAATGACCTCATCCAACTCTGGGTTCACCGAGTTCTTCGGCATCCAAGAATCCTCGAGCGATGGTGCTGGTACGGACCTCACATTCGACCCTACCGCAGCCTCACGTTCGACCCTACTCCAAAAGAACCGCACGCACCCTCACATTCGACCCCACACTAACAAAAATACGCAACCCTTCCGGGAAAAAAAAACAACATTTCCCGGTTCACATTTGACCCTACCCCACTTTACCCTGCCTCAAACCAGACATCCGTGAACCAACCCCCCTTGAACAATCACATTCATTGGTATCAAATCAACCAGCCACCCTTGAACAATTACATTCATTGCTATCAAATCAACCTGCCCCCCTTGAACAATTACATTCATTGCTATCAAATCAACCAGCCCCCCTTGAACAATTACATTCATTGGTATCAAATCAACCAGCCCCCCTTGAACAATTACATTCATTGCTATCAAATCAACCAGCCCCCCTTGAACAATTACATTCATTGGTATCAAATCAACCAGCCCCCCTTGGAACAATTACATTCACAATTGCATTCATTGCTATCAAATCAACCAGCCCCCCTTGAACAATTACATTCATTGGTATCAAATCAACCAGCCCCCCTTGAACAATTGCATTGCACAATTATATTCATTGGTATCAAATCAACCAGCCCCCCTTGAACAATTACATTCATTGCTATCAAATCAACCAGCCCCCCTTGAACAATTACATTCATTGCTATCAAATCAACCTGCCCCCCTTGAACAATTACATTCATTGCTATCAAATCAACCAGCCCCCCTTGAACAATGACATTCATTGGTATCAAATCAACCAGCCACCCTTGAACAATTACATTCATTGGTATCAAATCAACCAGCCCCCCTTGAACAATTACATTCATTCATTGCTATCAAATCAACCAGCCCCCCTTGAACAATTACATTCATTGTCATCATGATCATCATCATCATCATCATCATCGTCATCATCATCATCATCACCATCATCATGATCGTCCATCGTCATCATCATCATCATCACCATCATCATCATCATCATCACCATCATCATGATCATCATCATCTCCGGGACCCTCTTTTCGCAGCTAAAAACGCTACTTTCTCACATTCGACCCTACCCCAAAATGGGGGTAGGGTCATATGCGAAACCATTGGGGTAGGGTCAAATGCGAGGCGCGTACCATGGTGCTTCGGGCGAACTTAAGACATTGGCATCCACAACTTGGGGATTTGTGGAATCAACCCTGACTTCCGTGATTGGGGATCTCACCAAATCCAAAAAAATAATTGTATGTATATATAACTACATTCATATATATATATATACACATAAGTAAATTATAAAGTCAATGCACTGATACGTCCAATCCTTGCAGCCACTTCTTCCTAGCATGGAAACCTTTGGCTGACACACAGACTCTGAGATGGCCCTGCCTCTCACCGCTACAAGAAAAAACTAGATTTAGCCACTCCAGTGAGCACAAGCCGAGAAGTGGCTGCAGACCAATCTGGATCAGTTCAAAAGTTCAAGGGTGTTTGTTTTGCAGCGAAGTCTTTGCGGGTTCCTGCATTGATTGTCATATGGCAACAGCCAATCATGCTGTGATGAATCTTCTCATTTCTGGCAAACCAGGACATCCTGCATGATTTTCTTGCAACGCGTTGACGGCTTCGAACGGTCGTAGCAACCGGGCAACACAACGCAACTCCCTAGGATGAGTCCATTGGAGACACGGGGACCGTTGTCATCTCAGTCCTCTAAGACGTTCCAAGTGGATCAAACATCTCCTGGCTTTGATTCCAACACCCCAATCATGTCTATGTCGATGTTGGCAGTTGGCCTTCCCCAAGAGCCCCGAAAGTGCTACCGCACTGACCACTGAAGATGTTCTGATACGTTTTGCATCCTTTTGCCTTCTAGCCGGACCTCAAAAAGCATAGCAAGGGCAAGACTAATGACTAAGGAACCACATCTGTGCTGCATATTCTACGTATCACGTCAACCTGCGGTACAAATAATTCTTCCTGCCATACGCTTCAAGCGCTGCTACCAGCCGTCGGTTCCGGAAGCCGATTCCGGCCAACTATGCAGTCGTGCATTCTGCTGTTGCGATCCACGCAGTGTTCCAAGCACGCTGCTGATTATCATCTAGATGCCAATTAATAAAACAACGGATCAACTAAAAATACACAAATATATCAAAAAATCAACAACGAAGTGAGTTGCCATGAGTAGAAAGGAACTTGTCTACTTACATCCATGCAAAGAAAAAAACAATCCAATGCGCTGGCATGTATCAAAGTATGTCAAGAACTATGAACCATCGCCCTTGGTCTCCGAGTCAATTTAAACATATTTAAACCATCTTTAGAATGAAAAAGTCAACACTAACTCCACACAACTGCAAGGATCCCTGAGGGACTCTGTGGTGCCCCCGCTGTCGACTGTAAAGTGGCCACATTCAGATCTGTACATAATTGAAATTCTTTGAATATATTTGACCGAGAGTCGGACTGCCACTGCCAGACCTTCTCTATACTTCAAACGACCGCTGCCTCCCTTCTAGGAGGTCGACTTCTGCGGGTTGAGCAGTTGAAAAACGGCTCTCGACATTTGAAGGCCCGACTTGTGCGGTTTGACAAAGGAAGGCCGAATTTGGGGCGCCGCTGTACGCATGGTAGGTCGGCTCCCTTGTGGCTCCCTTGGCCCCGACCATTTCAGACCAGTCCTGGAAGTTTAGAAAGTCGACCCTGGGTAAAACTTCCCAGGGACTCAGTGGGTGAAGCCTTGAGGGTTGAAAGACACACTACACCATGGGAGTTTTTGCATTGCCCGAAAAGAAGACCCCTTGAAGGTCTCACCTCTTGATGCCTCAGGGTCCTTCGAAAAGTGACGAAAAGTCCCGACACTGATTCCTGGGGAACTTCTTTTTATCGTTTTCATCTCCAATTTTTTCTGAAGACCCTGCATTCCAAGTGGACGGAACGGATGGATCTGCCTGCATTTCCTATCAGACAGGCCCACCAAGTGCACGACGCACCTCAAAACCTGAGCAAAGTGCGTAGACAACTGAAACCCAGTGTTGGACCCTCAGATAATCTCAAATACATCCCAACACCATCCAACACCATCCCAACACCAACCAGCAGGTCCACAGCTGAACGGTTTGGGTTTCAGGTCTGAGCTACTCTGAGGGATTCCGATGGATTCCGAATCCCCCGACGACTACAGTGGAGTGGTCTACTGGCCACCGCGACACTAAGTGACTTCTCAGGGGGCTTCATTAAAAGAACGGAAAATGTCAAGAGCCACTGAGGGTGATGATGCGGATGGTCCTCATTAAGGTTCAGTGCACTTTGAAGGTTCAAGAGGGTGCTTCCCATATGGGTATAGGTCAAAACCCATGATGCCATATAAACAGGGGGATAAACGTCCAATAACAAGGAGGTAAAGCCAGGATACCTCATGGTCATGGTACCTGAGTGTTTTTTCATCCATGGCATTATTTCCTGCGAACCGATATGAAGGTCTTGGCTCATGACCAACTTTTGGTATG
>CAMXCT020003447.1:466361-501361 GCA_947184155.2 Cladocopium goreaui
AAATAAAAACTAGACGACGGATGCCCGAGAGCATAGAGGAGCAGGGTCTTCTGTTGTTAGTATTGAGACACTATATTACAAGGCAATGAATTAAAGATGTATTATAGGCAGACGAGAAGAGTAGTATCAAGACAATATATTACAAGTACAAGACAATCGTTTGCATCGTATCCTTCGTAAAGTTTTTCACGCACAGAACCCTTTACACACACACACGTTTTTGCACACAGAAGTTTTTACACACAGAAGCTTTTACACACAGAGACTTTTACACACAGACGCTTTTACACACAGACACTTTTACACACAGACGCTTTTACACACAGATGCTTTTACACACAGACGTTTTTACACATAGAAGCTTTTACACACAGACACTTTTGCACACAGAGACTTTTACACACAAACACTTTTACACACAGACGCTTTTACACACAGACGTTGTTACACACAGAGGCTTTTACACACAGAAACTTTTACACACAGAAGCTTTTTACACACAAACACTTTTACACACAGACGCTTTCACATACAGACACTTTTACACACATACGCTTTTACACACAGATGCTTTTGCACACGGCACACAGGAGCTTTTACACGCAGACCCTTTTACACACAGACGTTTTTACACACAGAAGCTTTTACACACAGAAGCTTTTACGCACAGACACTTTTACACAGATACGCTTTTACACACAGACACTTTTACACACAGACGCTTTTACACACAGACGCGTTTACACACAGACGCTTTTGCACACAGAGGCTTTTACACACAGACGCTTTTACACATAGAAGTTTTTACGCACAGACACTTTTACACACATACGCTTTTACACGGAAGCTTTTACGCACAGACACTTTTACGCGCAGAAGCTTTTTACACACAAACACTTTTACACACAGACGCTTTTTCACACAGACACTTTTACACACAGAAGCTTTTACACAGAGAAGCTTTTACACACAAACACTTTTACACACAGACACTTTTACACACAGAACCTTGTACACACAGAACCTTGTACGCACAGACGCTTTTACACACAGAAGCTTTTACACACAAACACTTTTACACACAGAAGCTTTTACACAGAGAAGCTTTTACACACAAACACTTTTACACACAGACACTTTTACACACAGAACCTTGTACACACAGAACCTTGTACGCACAGACGCTTTTACACACAGAAGCTTTTACACACAAACACTTTTACACACAGAGACTTTTACGCACAGATCCTTGTACACACAGAAGCTTTTACACACAGAAGCTTTTGCACACAGAAGCTTTTACACACAGACGCTTTTACACACAGACGTTTTCACACACAGACCCTTTTACACACAGACGCTTTTACACACAGACGCGTTTACACACAGACGCTTTTGCACACAGAGGCTTTTACACACAGACGCTTTTACACATAGAAGTTTTTACGCACAGACACTTTTACACACATACGCTTTTACACGGAAGCTTTTACGCACAGACACTTTTACGCGCAGACGCTTTTACACACAGACGCTTCTACACATAGAAGCCTCTACACACAGACACTTTACACACAAACACTTTTACACACAAACACTTTTACACACAGACCCTTGTACACACAGACCCTTGTACACACAGAAACTTTTACACACGGAAGCTTTTACACACAAAAGCTTATTACGCACAGACACTTTTACACACAGACGCTTTCACACACAGACGCTTTTACACACAGACGCTTTTACACACAGACGCTTTCACACACAGACGTTTTTACACACAGACGCTTTTACATACAGACGCTTTGACACACAGACGCTTTTGCACACAGACGCTTTTGCACACAGAGGCTTTTACACACAGACACTTTTACACAGATACGCTTTTACGCACAGACACTTTTACACACATACGCTTTTACACAGAAGCTTTTACACACAGAAGCTTTTACACGCAGACACTTTTACACACAGACGCTTTTACACATAGAAGCTTCTACGCACAGACACTTTTACACACAAACACTTTCACACACAAACACTTTTACACACAGAGACTTTTACACACAGACCCTTGTACACAGAGAAACTTTTACACAGGGAAGCTTTTACACACAAAAGCTGATTACACACAGCAGCTTTTACACACAAACACAATGCCATGTTGTCATAGAAAAAGTCGCATTTTACCGCAGTTTTGGACGATCAAAGCTCATTTCGTGCGAAAGGATTGCGACCGACGCTGCAAAATCGCAATTTTACTGCAGTTTTTGGCGATCGAACTTCATTTCGCGCGAAAAGCTTGCGACCGACACTTCAAAATCGCAATTCTACTGCAGTTTTTGGCGATCCAACCTCGTTTCGTGCGAAAAGGTTGCCGCGGAGGTTGTAACATCGCAATTTCACCGCAGTTTTTGGCGATCGAACCTCATTTCGTGCGAAAGGGTTGCGACCGACACTTCAATTTTTACTTCAGTGTTTGGCGATCGAATCTCATCTTGTGCGAAAGGGTTGCCGCCGAGGTTGTAAAATCGCAATTTCACTTATTTTTTTGGCGATCGAACCTCATTTCGCACTTCAAAATCGTAATTTCACCGCAGTTTTTGGCGATCGAACCTCGTTTCGTGCGAAAGGGTTGCGTTTCGTGCCATCTCGTTGGCACTGCCCCGCGCCTTAAGAGAGAAATAGAAAAGAAGGCAAGAGGGCAAGAGAGAATGTGAAGATGTGAAGATGTGAGGATGTGAAGATGTGAAGATGAGAAGATGTGAAGATGAGAAGATGTGAAGATGTGAGGATGTGAAGATGTGAGGATGTGAGGATGTGAAGATGTGAAGATGAGAAGATGTGAAGATGGGAAGATGTGAAGATGAGAAGATGTGAAGATGTGAAGATGAGAGGATGTGAAGTGAAGATGTGAAGATGTGAAGATGAGAAGATGTGAAGATGTGAAAATGAGAAAATGAGAAAATGTGAAGATGAGAAGATGTGAAGTGAAGATGTGAAGATGTGAAAATGTTTGACACACCCCCACTATTAGAAGAACCCTTCGCTCAAACGCTCTCGGGAAAAAGGGGAAGGAGAAAACAATCAAGCTGCACGAGCAAGGAGCAAGCACGCAAGAAGCAGCAGAAGAAGAAGAAGAAGAAGAAGAAAAAAAAATAGAAAGGAAGAAGCAAGCAGCAAGAGGCAAAACAAAGAAGGAGCGGGAGCAAGCTGCGCGAGCAAGAAGCAAGCAAGGAAGAAGCAGAAGAAGGAGAAGAAGAAGAAGAAGATCAAGAAGGCTCAACATGGGCCAGCATAGGCCCAACATAGGCCAACATAGGCCCAACATAGGGCCAACATGGTGCCAAGATTGCTTGGCCGGCGCCCGGCTGTCAGGCGTAAGCCTTTGAATCATAACTGTAGAAGCAACAAGACACATAAAATGTGTATGTTTACATATATATATATATATTAGAGAGAGAGAGATAGAGAGCTCATTGTGCTTCCGTCGAACTTGGAGTGTGTATACTTTGATGAGTGGCTCCTTAAACTTTGGGATACCCCAAGATTTGAATGGTTGTTACATGTGTTTACCCACAAGAGTGAAATGAAATGGTGATTTGGAGTAGCCCATTTGGGAAATCAAGGACAAAGAGAGGCTAGTGAGTGTTGTCAGGATGCTCTTAAAGATTCTTAAAGTTTCTTATAGATCTTGTAGACTCTTATAGCTTCTCTTAAAGTTCCCAATTCATGTTCAGTGCCAGGGTGAGTGAGTTTCGGCGATGGGACTGGAAAGGATAGGCAGCATAGGTGTACTTGCTTCCGTGAAGTTGTGAAGTCAGCCACCATCGGTTTCTCAGCTCATACAAACCATTTTGGCGGACTTTGGTGGGGCCCCATTTCTCGATATTTTGGTTTTAAACATACCAGTACCTGCACCGACCATGCTCAGCCAAGCATCTCTTTCCCCTGGCGCAATCATAAATGTCGCGCCTGGAAAGGCATGATCGGGGCAAAGGGGTGTTTGGATCATGATGAATCCACACGGCATCTGCTGATTTGTAGGCTTGTCTTAAAATACTGCACTTCAGGCTGCTCCAAACTACCTGTTTAAAATTACTTTTCTTTTCCCCGTTCAACTTCATACCATGTGGGGCTACTGTACCTTTCATCTGCAAACTACACAAGGCACCTGGTACACCCAGACCGTTGTGTTCGTGCTGTCGCATGCTGCTGCGCCATGTGGCACAGGTCTCTCCACTGAAATCGGCGATGACCGTGCAAGTAGAGAGGGACACCACCAGGAACCTCGGCCGTTGTGTCCCGATGAAACATGTCAGGGTGCTTCTTAAAATTGGATAGAGAATGAGAATGATGAGAATGACCAGTTTTTGATAGTTTATGATAGTTTTGAATGATTTTTGGGTTTCCCTGGTTCAAGAAGCCCCTCATGCACTATGATGGTCACCCCACCCTCTATGAAGGAATTCCTGGAACCATCTCCTGATACAAGAACATTACAAGAACTACCCGTGTTTTGCACGCGCACATGTGCCGGTACAAAAGCTTCCAATGCAACCATGGGAACCCGCCCTGGCGTCATGGAAATCCCAAGTGGCTGCCATGCTGCTTGGAGCCCAAAATGTGGGACAAGGGGCTGTAAGGGTCGAACACCTTCGTCACCAAAGACCTAGCATGAGTGGCCAAAGGCGGCCAAAGCCCCCTGTAGCCAAGGCCGTAACCAGCAAAAATATGCAAAAATGTGAATTCAGATGTCAACACCAACAATAACAACCAATGAATGACCAATGAATGACCAATGAATGACCAATGAATGACCAATGAATGACCAATGAATGACCAATGAATGACCAATGAATGACCAATGAATGACCAATGAATAATGCATCGCCATGTTTGCCGGACACTTTTTTGGATGGTACAATTTAAAACTGATGGATGGATCGTTCATTAAAATAAAGATTTTTACTGATGGGGTAGTACTCCCATGGAGGATTTCTCACCAGCATCAGCAGTAGCATCACGGGTACCTGCACATCGCACTCAGGCTTGGATCCAACTGCCACAGCACGGTCGATGAGCGATCTGCCTGTCGCAATGGGTGGCCCAGGATGCTTTCCCCTACGGAAACATGCTAAAGAAGAGACAAACACGCCGCAATTGTGATGGATTCTACCCAGATTCGTTCATTTTATATGGCAAATGCCCGCTTTTTGCTTGTGTCAGCCCTGAAGAATCTAACCTGGCCTTTGAATCAAGACGTGAGACCAAAATGCCAACTTTCACTATCTTTCACTCTACCCTTGTGTCCTCACTTGCTGGCATGGCTCAAGGGTTGATGCAGCGCACATTTACAACGACTCATCAAACACATAGAAATTGAAAGCCATTTCCCATCACCAAATCCACCCAGGCGCCTACCTTTACATGGACCTGGCCTGCGGTGCCTCTCACTTCCACACGCAGGACGGGGCGGGTATCCACCTCGCTAAGCTCCTCCATCAGCAGGGATGAAACAATTCAACATGGACCACCCCCCAAGCCGCTCTGCAGGCTGAGGGAAAGCTGTTGCCTCAAATATGAGCTTTTGTGCTTGAGCTGCTGCGTCCGCTTTCACGGCCATTTCCAGCTCCTGAAGCCAACAGAACAGAGGGCAGCGTGCAAGTTGGATCATTCACTCGATGACTTGGTGGGGTAAATACGTGGATTCCTTTCATTTCAGGGGGCAATGGCCAGACTCAAATCACACAGCCTTGGCACCAGGATAGTCATTTTCACTGGAAATTTTAAAAAACAGCAAGGCACCTGCGTTTTTGTTGGCGACTCTCATGTTGAATGCTGGTTTCACTTTCTTGGTAACGTCAACATACGTCAGTCATATACCGTGCCCAAATTTCTTTCTTAATATTCCAATATAATATATATCCCATCAATTACAGGGGTTGTTCCAGCTGCACCCCGCCACCTCAGCGAAAGCTTCGCGTATGGCTCGGCATCGGGCCTGGTGTCCGACAGTCAAAAAGATCCAATCGATTGTGATGCATAAAATTTACCACATGTTGGTAGATCATAAAATTGGATAAAAAATACATGTTATCATGTTTACATAGATTTACCATGATTTGCCAAAAAGATCCAATAAGTGCATAAACGTGCATTACAGTGTATGGTCTTCCCAAACTGAGCAGCCATTTGTGGCTCCAAAAAAAGACGAGACGGTTTCGGCCAGTTGTGCGCACCTGCGCTTCTTCGCTGGCATCAGGGCTTTCCGCCAGGAAGGCCTGCTCGAGTGGCACGGCCAACCTGGCTGATGTTGCTGGTAGGTAGGAACAAAAGACTCAACAGAAAATAAACAGAAATTACAGCGTGTATTTCTTCAGTGTAAAAGTACAGGGACCGGTGACCGGCTGGTTTCGATATCCTGAAACGATTTCCAAGGCAGCACAGGATGGCGAGCAATACAACTCCTTTTCAGAGGTCTCTGGGGTTGCTTGTGAACCCCCTAGCGCAGTCGTCTAGCCCTGGCGCAGCCACATGCTTTGCGCCAGGTTAAGACACCAGAGGGACAAACTCCCTGGCCTGGTGAACCACTGGCCGTATCCGCAAGTCAACAAGGAGATGACTTAGCCAATCACTGAATCTGAAGGAACTCAACAATGAGACGGGTTTGTGGGAAGACTGCAAAATGTTGCATTCAGTTAAGATGGTAATCAACAGTCACGATTTGGAGTTGGCTTAGTTACAGTATATAGTTTTTCCCCTGCTGCGCGGATGGCCACAGCATGAGTTCTGCCCTGATCTGTCTAAGCTGGGGAATGATGAACACACAGTATGGAGGTTTCCTAAGTCATGGGGGTACCCCCAAATCATCCATTTTAGTAGGTTTTCCCATTGTAAACCATCCGGCTATTGGGGTACCCCATTCATGGAAACCACAATATCTGGAATGTATCTCACACAGCTGACACAGCTGTTTTGCGATAGTTTCCCTACCAAGGACGCAGGATCACGGATGGCCAGCCCTGAAAACAGGATGGGTCCGCGTCCATATGGCACTGACTAGGCATATGGGTCTAGGCATATGGGTCAATGATTGGTGCAACCCCGGTAACTTGGAGAGTTTAGCACTCTGTGACACCAAGAATATTCCTCAAATCTTCACCCACCTCAAATCTTGCCCCAGCAGCCCGCCACTTGCGTCACTTGCAAGTCCAAACAGACGTATCCTGAAGGTTTGCGGATTTCCCCGCAGGTGCATTGTGCCAAACTTTCCTGAAGCTGCACTCGTTCGAGCCAAGGGGAAGAGACCAATCCATGGCCAAAGGAATTAAAGGAAATTCCACCAGCATCAATTCCACACAACTGAAGCCAGTGATTGCCAGTGTATTTTTCAACAATATCTGGATGATTGTTGATTTGAACTCCAATTTGGCAGCAACTGGTTTTCAAAGGTGAACCTGGTGGATCGATTGCAGATTCCTGTCGACTGCCCATGGCAGTTCAACTCTCCAATTTTTCTGAAACAACAAAACCGTTGTTAACTAGTTATGGATCTGTGGGATCCTGGTTAACCGCCAAATAATTGGCAAATGGATTTGATGTCCTAGAGGTCTTTTTCACCCATCCCCATGTGGACAAAACAATGGTCCCAATTTGTTGCACGACTACTCTACACCAGCAATTTCTGCAGGCCAAGCTGCTTTAGGTCCTCCTTGCTGCCGCAATAGGTCCCCAGCCATTTGTCAATGGGTACATGTTGCGCACCATAGTTGCAATCAAAGTGTTCATGATGAAGCTGATGGAAGTAGTCCTTGGCAAAGTTTCCCGGCTATGCTGATCATGTTAAGCACTAAGCACACAAATTTCCAAAGTAAATAAACCGATGTTTTACGCAGCATGATTTAGGTCCACTGCCAGTTCAAAGAAATGGTTGAGATTTGCCACAACCTCAACCCTTCCATCTCAAGAAAAACTCCAGCCACCAGCCCACGAAAAAGTGGAACCCTGAAAAAAAAATCGAGGGGCTCCAGCCCCCGGCCATCGAAAACCATCATGCCCAAGCCAGGCCCCAACAGCGCAATCGATCATGCAGCCCAACGGGATGGCAGGGTGAAGACGCAACATGTAGGCCTTGGAAGATGTGGCCATTTTCAATGCGCGCATGTTTTCAAAAGTATGTATGTCTGTCTGTCTGCCTGCCTGTCTGTCTGTCTATGTAATGTAATGTAATGCAATGTAATGTAACGTAATGTAGTGTAATGTAATGTAATGTAATGTGATATCTGTGTGTCTGTGTGTCTGTGTGTCTGTATGTATGTATGCATGCATGCATGCATGCATGCATGCATGCATGGATGCATGCATGCATGGATGTATGTGTGTATGTATGTATGTGTGTGTGTATGTATGCATGCATGCATGCATGGATGTATGTGTGTATGCATGGATGTATGTGTGTATGTATGTGTGTGTGTGTGTATGTATGTATGTATGCATGCATGCATGCATGCATGGATGTATGTGTGTATGTATGTGTGTGTGTATGTATGTATGCATGCATGCATGCATGTGTGCGTGTATGTACGTATGTATGTATGTATGTATGTATGTATGTATGTATGTAAGTGTGTGTGTGTGTATGTATGCATGCATGCATGTATGTATGCACGCATGTATGCATGTATGTATGTATGATTATGTATGTATGTATGTATGTATGTATGTATGTATGTATGTATGTATGTATGTGTATGTATGTATGTATGTATGTATGTATGTATGTGTATGTATGTATGTATGTATGTGTATGTATGTATGTATGTATGTATGTATGTCTGTATGTATGTATGTATGTATGTATGTATATATATGTATGTGTATGTGTATGTGTATGTGTTTGTGTATGTATATGTGTGTGTATGTGTATGTATGTGTGTATGTATGTGTATATGTGTGTATATGTGTGCATGTATGCGTATGTGTATGTGTATGTGTATGTGTATGTGTATGTGTGTGTGTATGTGTATGTGTATGTGTATGTGTATGTATGCATGTATGCATGTATGCATGTATGCATGTATGCATGTATGTATGTATGTATGTATGTATGCATGCAGACATGCGTGCATGGATGTATAGATATATGGCCTTTTGAACCTTGGTCTATGGGCGTTTCAAAGCGAGCAAATGGGCACGACCTAGCTGCCGTTCGAGAAGCCTTCCGTCCTTCACTGTTTAAATAGCGTGGCGAAGGGTGCTTTTTCCCGAGCTGCCGGCTGCTCTTGGCATTATTGTTTGACCGTTCGGAAAGCGACGTTAAGCCTTCAGCCCTTCCGGAGCTGGCGGCTGCTTCTGAAATCGTTTTGGACCCATTTTCAGAAAGCGATGTTAGGCCTTCAGACCGGGCAGGGGCGTGCCGCCTTCCGCCCTTCTGCCGCCATGCTCCGGGTCGGCGGCACCAGGGCGGTAGCCCTACTTATTATATCATATACATAGCATGCACTACATGCATGCATTACATACATACCATACATCCATTACATACACACATCCACGCATACCATGTATGCATTACATGCAAAACATGTATTTCATGCATTACATGTATTTCATGCACTACATGCATATCAAACACATCACAAAGAAGCAACATGTACTGTACAAACCATATAAATATAATATATATATATGATATATCATGCCGTACATTGACATGCCAAACATGCCAAGCTTACCAAACATGCATGCATGCAATGCATTACGTTACATCACATCGCATCACATCACATCACATTACATTACATTACATTATGTACATTGCATTGCATTGCATTGCATTACTGTACATTACATTGCAGTACCTGAAGCAGGAGAAACGAAAGCCAGCAGATTTTGTTTTTCGCAATCAATCTATGGCCCATTCCGCGCATAGTCTTTACCACCTGTCCACTGTTATGATTCCTATCATGAGAAATGTTTATCACCAATCTATGATGAAGTTTTCTGGCTATTTGGAAAAAATGGAAGTCTACTTTGAGTAGCCCGATTGGACAATCTCCTCCCAAATATTGCCCTGGTGGGCTTTCTGTAACCGATGATTGTGTAGTCACATTCCAGAAAGCCCTCCCCCAAAACACAAGTTCGGCCCCTACAAGTTTTGAAAATGTGCTGTTTGACCAGCAAACCTTTAGATACACAAAATCAAAACATACAAGGTTTCTTCGGGGTGCCCCTGAGCTGAAATAGCACAAACAAATCTTCTACTAAATAAGGATCCAGGGTTGGCCCCTCGAACAAAACAACAAGCAAATGTTGCCTTCAACGCCACTGCAAAAACCATGACAATACCACATACCCATTTTGTAAAATTGGAAGTTTTTGGTATTTTGGCATCTTCAAGACCTCGTAGATACCCATGACAACCGATTTTGTAGAGGCCACCCACCTTCTCCACAGTTGCTAAATCATAGCTTTATTATGCTTTATTCATTCAATGATTCCCCAACAGCGGGAACTTGTTCGGATGGTGCATGGTTCCGGATGTGCATGGTTGTTCCGGGTCAGTTTGGGGTTTGGCTTTCGTTGGGTTGGTGGGTTCTGGTGTGGATTACGGTGATTGAAATTAATTCGATGTTCACTGATCACTGGTTGCTGTGACACTTTCGCACCACCTTTGCTGTTGGGGATACCATCTGGGCTTATTATGGCATGGTTCTAAATCGAAACATCCGAAACTAATTTAGGGGTTGAATATCCATATTCCAAGCCACGTTTCTCTGCAAAGCAAGAACAATCCTCAAAAGCAGGAACCTGGTGTGAAATTCCATAATACATCAAAATGCTATCTAGGTCTATCTAGGCACAGCAAAATCTCTTCACAAAGTCTCTCAAAAGAGCATCCCAAAAGTGCCTCTCAACAAATCACAAACCTTCGCGGAGGTGCCCCAACATTCCCATCATGGACTCACAACAAAAGTGAAGGCAGCACATGACGTTTTTGATTTTGTTTAGGAAACTTTTGGAGCCACTTTCAATATGATCTGTTCAATTCATCTAGCCAATCCTCTCCCGGCCTCGAATCTTACTTGCCTCACCCCAGTCATCTTGATTCGCCCAACCTAACAACTCCACCCCTGGAACCCACCCGGAACCCTGCCAGGTTGGAACCCTCCAACCCTCCAACCCTGGAACCCCCCCTGGGCCCCAACCTTGGAAGCCTGGTGGAATCCTCCATCCGTGGCTTGGTGAGCAGCAAATGGCGGTAACAAACGCTATTACAAAGGCCGGCGGCTAATAAGACAGCCGGAAAAGCCGGAAAACCTGTAAATTCTTCATTTGAATATGAGTAGGTATTCTTACCTCTAAAGACTCTAAAGCCCACGCGCCGGGGCCGCCCTCCACCTTTAACGGCTACACATGGCTACTATATATATATATATAAATATCCATATATCCATATAACAGTACAACGGAGGCATGCCTTGGAGATTCCTCCGATGGCCACTCCGTCAAATGATTCCCACAAATATCATACATCAGCGGTCATCAACGCACTGGGGAATGGAAGTAATGGGAGGGCGACACGGTGACATCCAATATATCACCTCCAAGGGGCCATAAACAGCGAGGGCATGAGACAATAGAGAGTTGCCTCAGGCGGTGCAGAAAGAATGCATGTGGTCTGCATCCCCACGGATGTGGGATGCTTTCTCGGTCAAAAGGCCAACTTGGGAAAAAAAAACATGCCGTAAATGCAATAACCTGGATGCAGTCATGGGCCATGGGTTACAAGTGCCACCACGCAATCATGCACATTTGATGAAAATAATTGTCTTCAAAACAGATTCCTCCCAGAATAAGAACCACTTTTTCCAACCTCAAACGGTTTGGATCCGCCCCGAATCAACAAGTGGTTGTCGTTCAGGACGTGCCTCCACTGGATGCATGTTGGTCCCAGAGAAGGCCGTGGGTAAATAGGATTTGTGATGCTGGGCGTGCACGTGGCGGTACAGAAACTTGCCGACATCGGGCACGTGTGTAGTCCTGACAGGAGAAGTTCGACCAGGGACATGTGTTGGAAAGTGTTAATCCCATCTAATCCCAATTATTGGTATAATTTGGTATAATTTGGTGTAATTATGTATCTGTATAATTAATTATAATTATACATGCAGAATACATAGAATACCCTCTTTGATGCCAGATTAGATCCCGTGTGGAGACTCGCAAACTTCCAAGCTTTCTCATTGCACAGCTAGATAGTACACAGATCCTCTGCGCAGGACATCCAAAAAGTCCACCTCCCAGATCCATTTGGTTTTGTGCTGAAGCAAACCAATGAAATCGTTGAAATTAAGATTCCAAGTCCAAGTCGATCTTATCAGTTCGAGCCGCGCATCCTTGTTTTGAAGCTGTGAATCAATGCAAATCCCTCTTGCTCCTTACGTCCAT
The DNA here is from genome assembly GCA_947184155.2 of Cladocopium goreaui. Lineage (NCBI taxonomy): Eukaryota > Dinophyceae > Suessiales > Symbiodiniaceae > Cladocopium > Cladocopium goreaui. Next base: position 478,818 of record CAMXCT020003447.1, read on the forward strand.
TCATATCACTCATATCATTCATCAATAATTATCCACAAATTGATGGCTTCAATCCGCAACCCATTGGGATCACTTTGTGACCGCGAACCGCTTGTGTCATGTTCGGTCCTCCACGGATGAAGCGCCCTGTGCATCAAGTAGAAGTGAGGGATGCGCCAGTGAACAATCGTGGCAGCCCAAAAAAGGGTCCTTAGCACATCGCAACGACCTGCAACGACTGGAAACCCAGCGGGCCCCAAAGTCTTGATCCGACAGAATTGGGATGCCGGAAACATGCTGTCGTCCCCCAGCGACAGAATTCACTTCCCTCTCCACTTCGCAGTTCCCCTCCCAGGATTGGTTGATCCTATACAGTATTTGGGGATTAAATGAACGCTTTCCTGATAAGTCTCCCATCATCTTACATCAACCCATTGACAGTAAGGGTATCTTGTGGCTTTGGACTTGGCCCCTTCCATATTCATACTTCTATGAAATATCAATTGTCTCACCATGAGTCTTACAATGTCTTATGAGTGAATATAGTACAGTAAATAGAAAAACGCATGGCAAAATCTATGGAAAATCTACGGAAAAACCATCAGTGGGTTCTCCCACTGCTCAGTCCCAGGGGCCACAAGGGCGCCTCCTGCAGGGTCGGCTGCATGGCCAGCTGCCCAGTGGCCCAGGCGCGGCACAGAAAGATCTCCACCGCAGTGCCGCAGCAGCTGGCGACGCTGGTGGCCACGGCGTCGTGCCGTAGCTGGGCCACTGGGGGATACTTCCTGTGGAGATGGGCTGATGGCAAAACCTTTAGAAACAAAAAAACAAGATGAGAAAAAACAGGGGATGAAGATGGATGAAAGTTTCTGGAGTATTTGGAGGCAACAGCGACGCCCTGTCTTTTCAAAGTGCGGCTCCCTATTTGAAGTATAGGAACCACCAGAAAATGGAAAAAACACGCACACTAAAATGAAGCTAGCTCCAAGTCCAAGTCCAAGTAGCGGGTTCATCTTGAAAGGCCGCAGCACCTGTCAGCTTCTGGGTTTAGCAACCCTGGAAGCACACACACACTAGATTAGAAAGGATCATTATATGATCCGGCAGGAACTGAATCCTGAAACGTGCAAACCAGCCTAGATCGTTAGATTTACAGTAGAGCCCCTTGAGGTACTTCACGAAAACGATGTAGAGCATCCAATATTGTCAAATAGAGTTCCAACCAGAATCCACAACGTTTGACCCGCATGTTGAAATTCCAAAAAATAATGATGTTTCGGCGATGGATTCCCAAAATAGTCAAAGATGCATCGGCGACATGATCTCGGCGACATGGTTTCGGCGAAAATACAGATTGTGGCAACCGTGAAGAATTAACCGCATGTAAAATAAATTGTTTGAGTAACGGCTTGGTGGTTCTCGGGTTAGCCACGTCCCATCACGAGGAAAAATTGCAGGTACGTTTTCACCCCCATACTGTCTGGTCTTCGTTGGCCAGGACAGACAGTGATGGGTTCCTGGCCCCCTGCATAACTAGTGAAAAACCAAAGCCGAAGTTTTACATCTTTACAGATGAGACACACACACACACCCAGTGTTGCGCTTGGAGCAATCAAAGATCATTGTCAAACATTACATCTTGAAACAAAATAATACGATTGTGTGAATGGTACATAGTGACGATTCACCTATCAAAGCGAAAATTGTTTTGGCAGCCCAAATGGATTGCACATGCCCAGCCTCCTTCATGGGAGACAAGTACAGGAACCTGATAAAGGCAGTTCCCAATGCAACATTTGAGTGAACACTCTTGCTCCCAGTGGGTATCCGTATGGGTCAACAGTTCATACATGTTATATTGATTCGTAGCGAAACTAAGACTAATAAGACTAAGTGATCCCAATGTTTACCTCTCACCGCAGAGTTTTTGCAGCCAGGGAGCCAGTCCCAGAATCCACAGATCACCCAAGTGGCCAGCAGATTCCGAAGCAGAATGGGCCACATCCACTGGAAGCTCCACTGGCTGGCAGCGCCAAAAGCAGGATAATCCTTGGCACATCTTGGTTCCATGTTGAGCTCACAGGATCCCAAGATATCCGAGTTGTGAAGTGGGGATCCACTCACAGGATGGAAACGTGGAATATCAACGGTCATCGAGTCATCGATCATTCATCAGTTGCACCGCAAGATCCGCAACCATCTGTCCCTCCTGCCCAGCTTCTGTGGCTGTGATGGCCAGGTAGGCCAATAAGAAGGAACGAAGGGATGCCACGACAGAGGTCAAATGCCCGATGAAATCCAAGTCAGGCGTCGCCTCAGGGCTAAGGGGACCACAAAGCCAATGGCCCAGTATGACCAAGTGTGCTGAGTACAGTATGTGCCTTGGACAGACTGAACATCACTGGGAATGTGGCTTGTGGTATCATCTAGACCATTCTAGACTGCCGTTTTGGATCCATGAACTTCTTCTCTTGCCCGCATCTCATGTTGAGCCAACATCCCCAAACCCACCTTGCAACAACTCCCAACCCCTCCAAGGCCTGCAAAGGCTCGAGCGCCTGAGAGGTTACGGACAACCTCAAAGCTTTGGTGACATGGCCCAGGGGCCAAAAGAATGGCATGTACCATGGCTGTTTCTCCATCGCCCCGGGCTGCTTCAAAGGTAGCACGGCAGCCAGGGGAGGTTCTATTTGATACGCAGCTGCGGGGCGGGTCAGCAGACGAGGACGTCGAGTGGCAGGATTAGACCCCACAAATTTGATGGATTTTTGGCGGGGAGACACCATCCTGTGTTGTCACCAATTTTTGGGCTAGTTCAAGTCATGGCCACAAGCATGTCAAGTCCTTTCAAACCGGAACATGCAATAGAAATCAGTAGAACATCATTCATAAAAATAAAAACGATTCATAATATTGGGGATCCTCCTGTGGTTCTTGGCTCACAAACGCTCCAGCTGGTCCAAGCTAAGTCTCTTGGCCCCAACCCCGCCTGGTGTCTTTCAAAGGCTTTCCTGTTGCGAGGGACTCTGCCACCGCCTCCAGCGCTGGGACGCTAAGAGTTGGCTGCAAGTCCCGACCAAAGATGGGTGTGTGTGTGTGTATATCAAAAGATTGATGAGGTTTGCTGGAGTTGGAGCAGCCCCAATTTTGAGATACGCAAACGTTTCAGGCTCTCTATGCTTTCCAGGTTCAGCATGATGTCGTGTGGATAGCCTGGCGTTGCTGTTTGCCTGCAAGTTGCGGGATCAGCACAAAATTACAAGATGATGATCGTGTTCACTTGATTTCACTTGGATTGCCACATATGGGTGTGTCTGAAAATAGTGTACCCCAAAACCCAATGGTTAATGATCATTATCCCTATTAATGGCTATAATTGGGAATATACCCTATTTTCATCTGGGTGATATCTGGGTGCTAAGGTGGTGACTACAAGCCTTCCCCCATCGCTGCTCACCTCTGCTCCCGCACGAAGCACTGGGCTCACCTCTTCCACGGCCTGCCATGGATGGGCAAAGATTGCGACTGGGGGTAGGGTGAATAGGGTAACTTGAAAAATGTCTTGAAAGGATTGGAAACAAACAGTTTAAACACCTTGATTTGACAAGCAGCTGTTAAGTTTGTTAAATGCTATAGGCTATACACCTGTTCAATGCCATATGGATTGGATCCAAAACCGCAGGATATCGCAGGATTTGCTTGAAATTCAAGACCACGTAACCCGGGGGGCCTGCTCTGGCGTCATTTCATCCCAGCGGTTGCTAGCGGCTCTGCGCAAGGCTTCCCTCATTGCCAGAGGCTATGGATCCAAGAGACAAGGGTTAGGGACCGTGAAAAGCTTCGCTAGTGCAAGCGAAAATAAGTCACTGTTAGAGTTTGAATAGATTAGGAGTTTGATAAATTGCAGAATAGTGCTTGAAATACAATGATATAGAGAAAAATGAGTTGTCAAGTTGACAAAATGCGCACGGGCGCTTGTGAAGCACTTGATATGGCACCCCCCAATGTGCTGCCCAAACAAACCTGGGGCTTCCATGATCCGAATAAAGCTGAGCCAGCAACAAAGTTCAAGCATTCCAATGAGCAATGAGGCAATGATGGTCAACAAAATGGGTTTCCATGGGTCCTTTCATTTCCCTGGTTCCCTGTGGTTTGTAGGAAGTGGACGATGAACCTCGCGAATCCTGTCGCAATCGTAGTGTCACAGCTTCATTTTTCTCCCTGCAAATTAAGGTCTGAGATGGTCTGAGATTCTAAAAAAGCGGCAGCTACTGCTACTGATCTTTGGCAGTGCGCTAGCCTCGAGCCTTGGGCCAAACATCCCAGATTCAGGGGACGACTTCCTTGGGAAGGCGTCAAACCTCATGACCTGGAAGCTGCGCAAACTGAAGATGGCGAAAATGAAGGAATGCTAAACCATTCAAGATTCATCAAGATTCATCAACCAAACGAAAATCAGGACTTGGAGATTTCACTGAAGGGTGGGAAGTCTGAATCCCTCGCTCCTCGAGAAGTCGACCTACACGGAACGATCCACTTGGGATCAGTCTAAAGACCTATCCCAACCAGCCACCAAGATGAGGGGATTCACTTAGATAGTTTTAGATAGTTTTAGTAGACGAGTTTTAGATTCATCTCCAAAATGGGAAGTGAATGGAAGTTAAATATCATGTCATATCATGTCATTTATCATGTCATTTATCATGTCATATGAGTCATATCTGCATGTTGGATCATTTTGGAGGGTTCTCCCGAGATGCACCTCAGCGCAGGGTTGACTTCTTGTGCTGCTTTGCGTTCATCCCACTGGGCGGAGTGCCACGGGCTGCTTCTGAGAAGGGGCAGCTATGTCTTTCCAAAGTGTGCTGGAAAACTGGAAAACCCTATCTTTGGTGAAAAGAAAATGCAGTGTCTTCTTAATTTTCTCCTAAATCAATCTAATCAATCCATTGGGAAAGTTAATGACTGTTCAGAGAAACTGTCATGGCTTTGGACTCGGGCCCTTTCTACACGGCCTTTCTACACGGACATGCCGACTGCACGGACATGCCGACTGGATCAAGCTTCAGCCCCTAAAGCTGGGGCTCAGGACATCCGGCTGGGTCGCTTCTTTCGTTTCTCAAGCTGCCTCAGTGAGCACAGCACGTGAAATGCACAGCGGCTCGGGGTCACAGGCCACAGATTGGGGCATGTCCAAGCTCTGGAGGGTTCATCAACAGCCGAGCCAAGCCCCACATCCCACGGTACCGCAAAAAAACGCTTCCTTGGGGCAGGACGCGATCTCCTGCACCCCACAGAATGCAGACTGGGGAACCAGGGCATAGGAATATATCATCCAGGCAGAGATCTGCAGAGTGGATGGGAAGTTGATGGAGCAGATTTCAAGTGAACTGCCTTGGAAACAAATAGAGAATCAGAATGCCGTACTTTGTGCTGTTGGGAGCTGGGAGGTGGCAGGACTAGTTGCCTTGGGTCTTTATAGATTCAAGATGTACAAGCTGTACATGATCATGAGGTCCAAGCTTTAAGGGTTCAGCCGTGGTGGCTTTCGTAATTCAAAGTTTGTGTAAAGTCTCTTGATTCTGGAAGTTCTCCATGATGCTTAAGGTGAATGTATCCAACATAGCGGATCCCTTGAAATTTCATGGTCATCCACCCAATGGTTCATGATTCATGCCCCATCCGGAACCCAAAGGAACCAATGCCCTCTAGCGCCGCTCCCTCTCAAGGTCTTCGATCTCACCCTCTATACGTAAGTTGGTCTGCCGCAAGGTCTCCTGAAAAAATGCCAGTTGCAAAAGGATGCACCCCCTGATGACGGGGTTGAATGGGGATTGAATGGGGAGGTCGGCTTTGACCATTGGCAGGTGCGAACACCTCCAGCTGGACAAGAATCACCTGAAAGAATCCGATCATCCAAGAAATGGATAGAAATGGAAGAAATCACCACCAAATTCCTCACAAGCTGCCTCAAAACAGCCCGAAAGGTCCTTCTTTTGAAGGTCTGGTTGCAGCAGTTCCAACTTCTCTGTCAACTCAACACATCGGTCCTGGCAGAATGGGTCAAGATTTTGTTGACCAGCTGGGGATATAAAGAACAAAATTCAAATTTCATGCATGGGATTCACGCAGGGAACCTCTTTTAGAAGAGTTCCTATGTCTATCTGGCTGATCAGGGCTAGCGGTGCTCCAGGCTGTTGATCTCACGGTTCAACCGTTGAAGCCCCTCCCTCCTGATGGTTTCAATCCCACATTCTGTGGCTTGGGATCATGGGGCCATATGGGGCCCCACCCTGTCCTGTGCCCGCTGCCGGGGAGCAGCCAAGGAGGACATCTGTTCTTCCAAATTTTCCAACTGCTTCTCCAGACTCCAGCGCTCTTCCTGGACAACAGCCCCAAAATGGGGAGTTGGGCCTCTGCAAAAACAGAAAGCAGTACATACCCCAGTGAAAGAAAGGGCCTAAGGGCCATCGTGAACTTCATGCATTTTCATAGCTATTATATGGCCAAAAACAACAAAACATAAAGGTGGTCCGGCCCACCTCCAACTGTTGCAACTCGGCTTTCCAAAGCCGTTCAGCAGCAAGCGCCTGCCCGCGTGGGTGCTGGGAATTCCACTCAAAAAAAATGGGGATGCTCTGGATGGATCAAAACGTCTGGATAAGCAGTACCAGCTATTTTGGATTATTTGGGGGTGAGCAACAGAGAACCATGGGTTTTGAGGGGCACTTGGGAGAAAGAATCCCCTCAAGACAATGAAGATTCTCGAAAGAAATTCCCAAAAACTTCCCCTGCACACCCGTACCCTTCAGGCTGCACTCCTTGGTATTGTGATCCATTGTGGGGGGTGGTTGGTGTTTTCCTGGCTGGGTCCCGGGCACCAGTCGCAGCCGCCACCCTTTTTTGCTTCACGTGTCCGTGGCACGGCCAGGGACTCCAGAATCCGCTCAGGCAGGTGGACGTCCGCCACAATGCCTGCGAGTGTGCGGGCTGGAAGCGCACCGGGAAGAAATTGTTTTCATCTGTCAATGATGTCAATGTAGTTTGATTTATTTGACTTTATGGTGTGTTCTAAATTCAAAACTTAGAGGACATTAAGATCTTGTCTCACTCTTTTTGCCTCCATATCTCCGCAGCAACGCGGTCGTAGATCTCCCGCGCGCGTGGTGGTTGGGTTGGAAAGGCATGCCCCTCGCTATGGCTAAAGATGACGGGATCCACATAGTACTCCTGCAGCCAAGAGATCCAAGAGACGATAAAGAGATGCTTTGACGACTTCGGAGGTTGCTTTGTGGATTGGGCTTGGAGTCAGTGCAGTGCACAAGGAACACGGAAGCGTCTCTAGACTCAATCTTGCCACGGGTATAGAAACTCTTCCATGAAACACATGCTGCACAAAATTTCATACATTCGAGGCTATTCATCCTTGACCAATTTGAAACGGGACCAAGTTTGGAAAAAAAATCTTCAGTTGATCACAAGGTGTTGAGGGATCATGATATTTAGTTTATATAAACATGTTTTACCAATGGACCAAAAGAAAAAGATCGTTTGTGGCCCGTTCTTTCTCTGCATCCCTCCTCTTGAGGCTTGTAGCCAAAGCCATCCCGGCCATAGTCATAGAACTCGTCCGCCTTGCCAAAGACGTGCACCTCGATTGCTTTTGACCAGAAACCCCAGTCGAGTGACTGGTGCCGCCTCTCCCAGTGGCCGATTTCTCCGAGGCACCGTGGGATGTGGCGAAGGAGTATCGAAGAGATCCATGTAATCCTGCAGTCAGAGCATTTCAAAGCCAGGGGCCTGTTGAAGAGGCACCAAACCTTGGGTTTGTCTCAAAAATGGGGGCAGGGCCCATTTTACGGAAATTGAAAAATGAGGAAATGGTGCTAGGGAATTAAGTGTTGGTGTAGGTATCCAATTTTGAGACAAAGCCAAATGACTAGTCAGTAGATCTTCGATTGATTTTGAACCATGGCCCATATCAAACATGTCAAACGCTGTTTGCAGAGCACGAGGCAAAGTCCTTGTCTCGGATATGCATGCCATTGAAAAAGACCTCAGGAGTGGCTCAAATCATGGAGGACCCTTATGGCACTGGGCACTGATAATTTCGACATATTTCGACCCCCGAAACTTAGGAGATCTTAGAGATTTTAGATAGAACCCAAGTGTGGGTATTCCTAACAGGAAGATCACCGGCGTAGTTCGGCCCCCCGGGCCAGATTCAAAAGGTCAATTCCTCTTGGCAAATAGGATACTGTATCCCGGCATCGGTGTAAACCCCCATTGAAAAACAGCATTATGGCCCATAACATGGGGCATCATGGGCATCAAAAAAAACTTAGTGTTTTCCCCAATGATGTTTTACATGTTTAAAAAAACATACCAATGTCCAGTCACACTCACGCGCCATGGCATCTCTTCAGGCTGATTCCGCGTGAAGTGCCAGCGCTTGGAAGCTGCCTGGGAAGCACGGTCCAAATATGTCCAAATCATGTTAATGTTGACAGTACCCAATTTCTGTTGGAATAGACAGTAATTGCATGGCTTAGATCCCAGACAATATATGGCAGTTATGAACTATAGAGTTATATAATACATCGATGTATGGATCCGTATGCATCTACGACATCTACTTGGGGTTGGTCGAAACCCTTGTGTTCTTCAGTGGCTCAATGGCCGGCCTGCGTCGCAGGCTCCTCCTTCCGCAAGTGCCCAATCAAGAGATGCGTCATGATGCAGCCCTGGCATCGAACGGGGGCCAACTAATTCATCGTCGCAAAGGAGAAAAACGAACTGTGTCAAGAGCGCCTGATATCTTTGGGGATGACGAGAAGTAGCCACAAAAAATAGGAAAAGGACTGTCAAACTCAGGATTGAACATGCGAGTTGCAAGCTTGGTTCACTTTCCAATCGATCAGAAATTCGTCCTTTCCAGCATCAGAATCCCTCCACAAACCACCAATTTGGACAAAATGTTGGACTCCAGAACGACCAGAAGTGCGACAAAGACAAGCTGCAACTCTGACTTCACTGACTTCCAATCTACCCACAAAAATCATCAACGTTGTGGTTCCCATTGTCTTTTCTGCCAAAAAAAACAAACAAAAAACTCCCAAAGTTCATCACAGCATCCAAGCCATGGGCCGGCCTGGGAGAAGGCTACCAAGACATCAAAGGGACCTTCGTCGAAGATCAACTCCTTCAGTTTTTGCACCTTCTCGGGGATCTTGTGATACCTCGCTACGCTATGCCGCTATGCCACGCATGCGATCGCATGCGGTGGCACGGTGGAGAAATCACCATCCGCTTGGCATGGAGAATTCCCCATGATACTCTGATGCCTTTCCTGTTTTTTGCTTCTGATGCCTTGCTTGTTGCTTGCATCTCACAAGAATGATGAGAAATGATGAGAATAGATGGATGGATGCTTTTCTTGGACTTGGACTTGGAGTCTGACTTAAGTCATTCCCTGAACACAAAACGGTCAAGAGCCAACCCAAACTTTCACACAGTACTCCCCCACTGCAGCTGAGGGGCTCAACGCCTCAGAATGACAAGGGCTCAGGGAGAATTGCTTCTGCAAACCTCTTTGGGGTTGATGGACTTTGAAACTCGAAGATCAAACCACAGAAATACTAAAGCCAGAAGCACAACATGAATTTCTGTCCCCTGAACAGTGTCATCCTTTTCTTTTGCCGTTTTCCAAGGATGCGTGCCACTACCACCACTACTGTAGATTAATCTTTCGAAATAAAATGTCAGGATTCTTCTTGAAAGCCTGCTTACCGGAAAACCATGGGCTCCAAGCTACAGAAGATGAAAAACCGTTGACCTTGCAACGCATAGCGATTTTGGGCCAAATCGTTTGGGCACCGCGGATTGACTCTGAGGCCCCCACGAGACTTGGGGTCAAACTGCTTCTCACGGTTGGGTTTGTCTGTGGGCGTCTCCTGTCAGAATTCAAACAAGGTCTAAGATCGACTGGTGTGTCCCTTGCCACGATGAGTGCAGTGAGAAAGAGCCAAGGGCATCAGTAGTGGTCCCTTGTTGATCTTCTGCATTGCAGCACTGATTTTTTTTTCTGTAAAACTACGTATTGATGTCCCCAATCTTTTCAACCCATTATTGAATGCTGTCCCTTCCTGCACAAAGGCAATGCTGCAAGCCTCCCTTTCAAAACTGAATGAAACTCCTAAAATTCTTTGGTTGTTATCCCCCTTTGTTCAAAAACAAAATCCTCAGGGATCCTTGATGCTAGCAGTTGTTAACCCCCCTTTCTCGCCTCCGTGATGGTGTCCATGTACCAATTCTTCAGTTGCGCACCTGCAGGCTCGCGGCGATTGGGAGCCTGAAACGTCTGTCTAATTTATACAAGTATTTGAAGGAAAGACTCAGTGCCAACTCAATCCAATTCTCAGATCTGAAGTTGGAACAGCAATAAATCAAACCCCAGAATCAGCCTTGGGTCAAGGATGATCAAAATTAGGCATCATCAACTGGTTGTGTATCCAAAAAATGAAGATGTCATGCCTTGAACCATGATGGTAAACTTAGTAACATACAATTATCATATTTAATGGTAACTGGGTATGCCATTGGTTTATCCAAAATTGATACCCCATGCCCCATGTTGGGTCCAACTTCCACTCAACCGCCTTTGGCCAACTTCTTTTCCATGTCGCTGACGATGGGTTCCCCCTCAAACCTCAGAACGGTGGAGCGAGTGGTGTCCCATCCTGATTGAATAATCTATGTGTGTAGCATGCGTATGTCATATCTACAGACAGCACAGATATGCATAGACTATAGATATCTATAGATCTAGATCATGCATCATAGAGTCATAGATCTTGAGGTTGAAGCAACTCTCACATCATGCAGTTTCCAGATTGTTTCCGGTGACTTAGTGTGATCTCAAGTCGAGAGCCCCTTGAGCCCGCCACCAGTTCCAGTCCTCAGTGCCTTCAATGAAGGTGAACTCCTCAGGCCGAGAAAAGTTGCAAAATGTGGGTTTGGTACCCGTAAAATGTGAAAGCGCAAAATTCACGAAATGTTGAACATGTCCATCATGTTAGAATCATGTTCCAATGATGTTCCCTTTTAGTATTGCTACTTTGAGCGGTATTCCCCATTTTTCCACAACCCAGCGGCACCTCTGGAATTTCCCAAGGCGGATCATGCCACCCAGCTGCCCAGCTGCCCAGACGACCAGATCGCAGCTGGGTCTCCGGACGCAGAGGTCTCGGCCAATGGCCTGACGGAGTGGGGCACTCTGATATTTCAGCACCTCGGTGCAGCTGTGACCTGCCAGGGGCTGCCGGGAAGGCCAACGGGCTGATAACTGATACCCTCTGGTAAACTAACATAGCTATTGAAAATGGCCATTTATAGTGGATTTTCCCATTAAAAATTGTGATTTTCCATAGCTATGTTAAATTACCAGAGGGTAACATGGATGGGGATGGGGATGGGGATGGGGATCCGAAAAAGGATCCTATGTTTCAAACGTTTCAAGTCACACTGGTACTGACTTCATTGAGCTCCGTCATCCCGGGTCATCCTGGGTCATCTCAAGGCCAAAAGTCCTCCCCCCAAGCCTCCAGTGAGCGCCAACACCCGCAGCTTCCGTGGCATCATCCTCAATGATATGGACGATAGTTGCTTCACCAACCATTGCAGCTAGCCACCGAATACGCAGCCAACTCCAAATGACTGAGTCTCAGGAGTCAATTATTCAGCCATTTGATTCAAACTTCCCTTCAAAGAGTCGAATCGCACAGACTTGTTTCATTCATCACAGAAACAGCTGGGAACCTGCTCAAGTCACGGCTGTGTCTCCACACATCTCCATCTCCAACAAGGGGGGTGCCAACGGCTTGGGAGGCCGCAGCGCCTTGCGCCAGGTGTGCAGCTCGTTGAAGCCATCTGCAACATGCGCAGAGCCGGAAATCCAAAATTTGGTGTAAGGGAATTTTTCGAGGAAACTGAGGAAACCATAAACCATAGATTTGCCAACCAAATAGTATTGGATAATATGTGGGTGTCCTTTGAATGTTAAGCCAATTCGGGGACAATGGGTATGACGCCAAGAGTGAAACCGATTTTAGTAGGGGATGAAACTAACAATACGGGCATTTGTTTTATGGGAATTGCATGGGAAATAATGTGAATATAACTTAATATAACCAACAATACGTGGGGGTGCAAGGGTGTGGAACAAGTCGTTAGCATATCAGTGGACCTACGAATTGCCCGTCATGTTTTATATGAGACAATCTATGTTGGGGGCTCAATCCTTTTGACCCATCCCAAATATTGCAAGGCATGGTAGTATATCCACCATCATGATCATCATGTCTTTTTTATTTGGACGGTTTGAGAAACAAATACCATAGGTTCTGTCTATACTTCGAATTGATCATGATGTTCTAGTAGAAATTTGGAAACAAATACACACAAATAAAATATGTTTTGTGTATACTTCGACTTTATCACGATCTTATGAACTTATATAATATAATTTAAAGGTATAATTTTCCCGAACCCCAAAACAACTGGGCCATGGTCGTTGAGAACATTCCTCAGATCACTTCAAGGTCCAGCAGAGCCACACCTTTCACCGGGCGGCCGCAACAGAGCCGCACTTCCCGCGCTACCCGTGCATACAATTCTCCTTTTGGCCCACCAAAAGCTGGTCATATCCACCACGAAAATGAATGAACATGAGATATCAACCAAAAAAAGCAGCTGCTTTGCAAAACTTGATGAAATATGATGAAATATGATGAAATGGTGTTGATCTAAGTCTTGGAACTTGGACCCTAGGCCCTAGGCTTAAGAGTTCCGCTGCACACAAGTCCTGCTCGCGGCTGCAGCTGCGGCAAGCGATGGCCCTCGTCGTGTTCCAGCACCAGAGAAGCCTCCGAATGTGGAATGACTACGTCCAAAAATGAAGGCTGAGAAGACCAGTGATACCATGCATATGATACCAAGATTGGGGTGTCCCTGCAATATCCGCAATGTGTTCTTCACTTTCACTTGCCATCTGGCAAGAGCGCTCTTAAGGCATGCAGCGATCTTGGAAAACCTGGCTGCAGCTTTATGGTCATTTCTGAGCCAAGTTTTAGTGATTTTTTCTGGAGAATTCACAAGAAACGATTCTTGAATATTCTAGACGTAAGGCCATCTCTTACGGTTTCTCCCAACATTGTGAGCCTCATAGTAGTCTTCAGGAGCAATTCGTCCAGCCGCCCTGGGGCATTGGCATCCGGCCATGCAACTCCCAGGAATTCCAGCTTGGGTCAAAAATGGAGCACCAAGAGACAGGTGGTTTCGTAAAATGGGCCAGCATTTTGGGGTCCACAAATTTTGGGGTCCACGAATTTTGATCCATCCCCAGAAGATGGATAGCGAAAGTGTGATGCCTGCGACCATAGTGGTAGTACTCATCGTAGCGACCAAAGATGTGGATGCTGGGGTGTTTGGCCTGGCAGTACCAAGAAATCAGGTGGCAGGTGTGCCACATATCATGGGAGGAGATCAAAATGGGGTGGGGTTTACCGGGTTTACCAGTAAAATTGCAGACTTAAATGGGATGATGACGATAAGCCGGATTTAGGAAGACCCTATTTTCAGGCACACTCAAGAGATGAGCCATTTGAAATTCAACAGGACTCTGGTTGCAAACACCACTTTTGCATACTCTTGCAATAACTACGTCCAAACCTAGCAAACTTCTGCAAAGTAAAATTGCACAAAGCGAATTGCGCTGACCTGTTTTGCAACAGACTTCCCGCATTGTACATACGCAAAAAGCGCAAAGTTACATATTCGCAGCTATCTGTCGTCTGGCTACCTCAAGTTTCTAAACTTGTTACAAGCTTCTGCACAATTTGGTTGATGACCGAAAGTTACGAGTCTCCAGTTTCTTCACTATCTCATTGGCAGGTTTCCACTTGCTCATCCTCCCAACCTTGGCACCCTTGGAGAATGGCGCCGCCCAGCTATCCTGCCAAGTTGCCAAGGCATCCGGTTCCGTGCCAGACCCCAAAATGGCCACAAGATGGCGGCCAAGTTCCCCTGTTTCTTGTGCCGCAATCCCCAATTTCTACAGCAACCCAGGTCCCCAACCCAGGTCCCCAACCCAGGTCCCCTGATAGGACCTGGTATGACTTGGTCTCCGGGCATCGCGAATGGGCAGATCTCCAAAGAACACACTGCAGGGCCATGGCAGCTCAGTCCCCTGCTGCAGCAGCCGTGCGGCAGCAAGGTGCACCACCTCTGGGGGCAAAATTCAAAACACATCTGAGGAACCATGGATTAACCATGGATTAACCTAGGAATTTAATGGAACTAAGGTGTCTGTCTGTGTTTTTTTGCAATGGGAAAATTCTTCAAGTGATGATTTGAGGGTTGGTGGCTTGGGATGATGAGAGTCCATCTAGTGATCCCAATAACGATTCAAATTGCAATGTTAAGCTAAATGGTTTATCATACGTTTGGTGGGTATCCCCCATTTTCGCACAAACCTCTCTTGCGGAAAACCTGTTTTGGTGTTTCTTCATCGCCCTCAGTACTGCCAAGTCACAATGCACCCCTCAAAGAGGCCAATGACCTTGACCGAGGATGGACTGGTTGTTTGATGTTTTTGGGATTTTCCGCTTCATGAATTGTGAGAGCCCCCACAAACTCGGATAGTATAAGCCCATATATTCATCAATCAGCTGTGACTGAACAATGATATCCTAACAATTTTGTAAGTCTTAAAACCCCATCAGTCCTATAAATAATGGTTGAATCGCCATAAAATCATCCATCCATCCAAGGATTAAGTGACCCATCCTACGACGGCCTTTCGGCTGCCAGAGCACTGCATCCACCGGCGATTCAGTCACCCTCTGCAGCAGCGCATCCACTGCATCGTCGACGCCCTCATAGGAGACACAAACACCTGCGGTTGTCTAAAACCTGGAGCTATGGTGGGATTACCCTCTGGTAAACTAACAGTTTGCTATGGAAAATCACCATTTTCAATGGGAAAATCCACTATTTCAATGGCCATTTTCAATAGCTATGTTAAATTACCAGAGGGTATAGTGAGATGATTCATATAAGATCCATCTGCAACTGGGTCCAAAACCTGTTGGAAAATGTCCAAAAATGATGGTTGTTCTTCGTGGCAATCTTAAATCTGCTTTTTGCAGTTGTGGCTGTCAGAGATGGAAAATCTAGATATGAATGATCTGCAAAAAATCCCTAAAGTGGGTTTTCGGGGAGGTCCAGTTCATCGATAACATAATACAGTAATTCTAGAGTTATCAAGGATAGATCAAATATAGTATAACCGCACGAAAACAGCATCATCCAACTGGTTTTTTTGAAACACCTGCAACTGGCCCCCTGAGAATAGATCTGGTAATATATGTATATATGTATACGATATATATATATATAGGCACAGATGCCCTTCTTTTACGGGTCAGGGCAAGGCTGTCATGATGGCCAGGAAGTACATGTGAGCCGCCGCCTGCAGCCGTCCCTTTTGCTGTTGAGGTTTCGTCTCGGCCCCCCCCCCGAACCCGGTCGCGCTTTCCATGCGCTTCAGCAGCCGGGCCGCTAACCTCCCTGGGTACCTCTTCGCGTGTCTCACCAACCGGAGGTGGTGAGACTTCGAGGAGGGGGCCTTCTGAAAAAACGACTCTCCAGAAGAATCGGACGGTTCCTCCGAGGTATCTTCTCTCCCACCTCCTCTTGCGTCCCAATCTTCCGAAGGTGCAACCCCGAAGGGTCCTCGATCCTTGCCTTTGAGTTTTTTCTTCTTTCCTTTGGTCTTGTCTTTCCTCTTGTTTCTGTCACGGGATCTGTCCCGGCGCTCACCTTCCTCTCTGCGATGCCGCCGGGCTGCACGCTGCCCTTTATCTCTGATATTCCTTAAGGCCTTTCTCTCATCTCGCTTCTCGGCCTCTTCATCTTCATCCTCTTTGTCCTCACTCCGATAGGAGGAACTCTCGTCCTCTCCGTCATCACCCTTGCGGGGCACCTCACGCAGCTCTGCCTTTCGGAAGGCCTTCTTTGGCCCATCAGGGCCTTTGTCTCCACTCTGCCGTTTGGTTTTCTTTCTGCCCCTCGGCTTATCTCCATCATCCTCGTCAGCTCCAACCGATGCCTTTAAGGCCTCCAACTCCTTTTGGAGTCGGGCGATTCTCACCAGTTTCTTCTCATCCTCCTTCGCGGCTTCTGCCGGCTTCGCTTTCGTCCTTTCTTTCCTCTCTTCTGCCGGCGCCACGCGAAGCTGCCTTTCTTCCCAAGGCAGTCCACCTCCTTGCGACGACCTTGGTTCTTTGCCACCAACCTTGAAGTACTTGAGGAGCTCGTCTTGAGCTGCTGACTCCAAATGGTCGGCCTTGCCGCCCACTAGCTCAGCCTCGGACCAAACACGCCAAGTCCCAAGGTGAACTACTTGAGCTGAGCCAGGCCCTCCTTGACACGTGGTCGGGTCACCACGGCATAAGTGGTAAGTCCCATCTACCGTAGTACTGACTCCATCTTCTGTTCCAACCCAGTATCGGTAGTACGGGTCTGCAGCTGTTATGTAGTTGCACAGTATGGACCTTCCGGATCCACCAGTCCCATACAGAGTCTTCACCTCCAGGAAAACGGTTCCCTGGGGTTGTCCTCCATCATCGTAGACGTGGGCCTCGATGTATTGCCCACGGCCGGGGCAGGCTAAAGAGCCCTTGCCACCGACCCACTTTTTGGGCATCTGCCCTTTTCTCCGGCCAGACCCGGGCACTCACCTACCTCTGGCCGGGCCAGGTGAAGACTCCAGCCCTTGGCTGGGCAAGGCTCAATTTGAGCCACAGATGCTATCAGCATCCCAAAGATCAGGCACAAGCCTATAGAAATATTCTCCTTACGTTCCAAAGTCACTACAGTCAAACACGGATCTATATATACATAATATATATATATATGTGTATATATATATACGTGTATAGGTCGGGAAATCCAGAAACGTCAATCTTGGGATGGAACATAGGGGAGATCCTGGAAATAGTAAACGATTAGTGCTGGCGAACACGTTCCAAGACTTGGAGTTTTTGGATGAAATAAACTCTTGCGGCACTTGCGATATGAGAAACGAACGATTTGGGTAAGCAGGATTCAATGGCGATAAGAACTTGGCTGCAGCATCTGAGGTCCAGCTGTCCAAATCCTTCGACAAGGGATCCCAAAAATGGCACGGTTCCTCATTGCTTGGTTTTCCAGTCCATTCTATCATTAGTTCATTCTTGTAGCAGGGACATGCTCATATGGGCCTGAAAATAAGGTGTACCGATTCCCCACATGTTCCGATTCAAACATCAACGGTTTCCCCAACGGCCCTACCCTTTGCCTGGATCTTGCTGCTTAAAGAGATCTGGGCGATCCTTGCGGTAAAGCCCAGGACTAAACTCCACTTGGGCATGGCTCCAACCCCCAGGAAAAAACATGCAATCTGCAATATAATATCATGCAATACTATTGTCAAATGATTGGCTTTACCACATTAGAATTACACACACGACCTTTTTGGAAGGTCAAGCAATATTGATGGCATATTGGCGCAACAGAAACGGGGATGATTTTGCGACAAGGCCCTGCTCCCAAATAAAAACTTGTCTGCTTTCACCCCATTCATCACTTCAGGACCCCGGTTGTCATTGGGCTATTGAATTGAAAAAAATGGGTTGTGCAGAACCAGTGAGAACTGCAATGAGAATGTGTCTTGATGTGTCTTGATCTTAATTGGGGGCCAAGCCCTGCAGCCGGTATGAGCCACCTCCCACTGATTGGGGATGGTTTTGGCCAGCTGTTGACCACCCTGTGCAGAACGAGGCACACGCTTGCAATCCGTCGTGTGCATAAACCAAACCTCAGATGTGTTATCAAGCATCAAGCCGGCATAAAGTAAACAAAATCATTCAAAATCCAGAAGTCTCAGCAACAAATTGGTTGCTGAGGGTTGCTGAGGGGTTTCTGCGTGTTTCCGCGACAGCACTTCATCACCAAAGGTGCATAAATCATCATAAATCTAGCTGAAATGGTGAAATGGCCAGGCAGCCTTGAAGTCTTTGCCTTTGGACAAACTCACGGACATGTCATCAGCATCGTGCAAATCCACGCCGGGCCTCCATGGGCAGCAAGTGGGATCTGACACGCAAAGAACCGCGAAGTCATCATCATCATCCAACAGGATTCAAATGCATCCAAAGCCACCGATAATTCCAAATAACATCGCCCTCTAAGAAATCGAAATCAGTGTCCTGCCAGAAGGATCACGACAAACAGTCAAACAAGAAGGGATTAGGTGCCAAACTATGCCAAACTGCAGCTTATGAGAGAATTGCAGTGAATCATGGATTGTTTTTGCAAATACATTGTTCAATATTGCAACCTTTTATCATGGTCTGTGAATAAGGGCTATCCTGGCTATCCATGTACAGCAGTATGACTTTATCTAATGTGACCTGCGGAAATCGTGCGTACACACAACCCAACACCAGCATCCCTGCAGCTGTCTATTTCTGCAGCCCAAGCTCTCCTTGCCAAATGCTGTTTTTAAGCCACTGATCCTTGAGTGAAGCCGCGCCAACAACCCCTTCAACTACCAGATTGCTGGATCTGGTTCAGAATCTCTTCCCAAACCGGAACTTTGCACTTTCATGCATTTTCAAAATGAAACATGTGCTCACGTTTGCCGGCAAAGGAGTTCTATCATGTCAGTTTCCCAAGGGCAAGTCGAAAAGTTCACATTGCTTGTGAATTACTGTTAACTGTTAACAGGCACATACTCTTGTTGGAACTGCTTTTTGGCAACTCAGCACTTTCTTGAAAATCTCCAGCAGCTGCAACCCCCATTCGCGTAACCCTTCAGCCCAGCGTCTGAAAGTTGGATAAGTTCGCATTCGACTGCCTCTGGTGAAACAACACCGAAACCAAGGCATCTGCAGCAACCCCATTCCTCCGAGTTTTGGAAAGTGACTTTGCCACTGGAGACCTCACCCACTGCAGAAGCCCCCACCTTCCATGCAGCACTAAAATCTGCAGCCGGCCACGAGGGAGACCCTCACGCCGCGCTAGCTCCTAGGAACTTGAGGGATAACGAAACGAACGAAACGAATGGTCCATACGCAGGTAGTATGTGTACGAGAAGTATTGTTGGATCAAGAATGGCGGGATCTCCATTGGAACTGGGCCATTGTTTCTGACTTTGCTTTCGCATAATGGAAATTTTGCTGGTCCAGTCACTTCGATACAAATTCGCCTGGAAACGAAGTTTTTCAAAGTTGAAGTGGGATTATCCCACTGAAAGATGATTGCCAACCGCCTGAGGAAAACTTCCATTCTGATGCAATGACTCAACCAACATCAACCAACGTTTCTCCTCACCCGACATGGGCACGATCAAGCAGTGGAGTTGCTGTGAGGTTTTCCGATCGTTCGCTTCTACCGGTTGTTGACAACAAATCTTTTTTCATCATATTTGTAGTGGCCCTGCCAAGAAAGTTAGGCACTACAGTCATCTACAATCCTTGCTCTTAAATTCGCAAGGTGGTCTTGGTTGCTGGTATCTTGACTGCAAAATCATGGTTTTGAGGACAAGAGGACCTGGTTGTTCCGCACTCTGCAAGGAGTCTGCAAGCATGTTCGGTGAGGGCATTCTTACACTCTGCACATACAGCAGCCTTCCTCTTGATCCAACGCTTCAGATATTTCTGCATGCTCTCAAGCAGCGATGTAAATGCATGTTCCAGTTCAAATGGTTTCCATTGGATTCCTGTGTGTAGAGACCTGGACTTCATGGTTTTTGTGAACACTCCTTCTGCAACCAATTCAGGAGGGATTCCCATTTCATGAGTCATCAAGCATCATTAAACTGAATCATTCAACTATGTTGAGCTCCCCGTAAGTCCCCAATCAACAAGGTAGATGAAAGTAGTGTAACGGAGTACAACCGTTACAACCAGTACCCCAGAAATCCACATTGGTTAGACTTTACTGCACCTCAGTGTCCAGCTGTCGACGTTTCACCTGGCCGCGCTGTTGATTGCAACGTGGCTCCAAAGTCAACTGCAAAGGATCCTTACAGTAAGACTTACTAGACTTACAGTTAGGATCAGTTTGGCAATCTTGGGATATCTTAGCTGACATGTGCTTACACATACAGAAATGGACCTGAATGGACCTGAACTTGATTAACTTACACATACGATTCATAGCAGGACTGGCATATGCGGCTCCACCGGCTCCACCGGCTCCACCGGCTCCACCTCGACATCCGAACGTTGCCTTTTGAGCGCTGTGACCTCACTTCTGAACGCCTCACGGTTGCTGCGGTTGCTGCGGTTGCTGCGGTTGCTGCGGTTGCTGCGGTTGCAACGCCAAGGGTCACTGGTCACATCATGTCACGTCCAACCTTCCAAGTAATGTTTTGCACGACAAGTCGCATTGTCAAGAGCCATGAAATCATCCTATCTCAACTGTAACTGCAACTTGAAACCAAAAATAATGTTGCAAACCAAAGTCTGGAGACCCATTCCATCCAATGGTTTTAAGGCTCATATTCCACAATAAGTTTGCATAAGTTTGCCATATTTTGTGGGTACCGTAAAGCAACCCAATTTTCATAGAAGCCCCGATCATCTTGTCATCATCATTTCACCAAGCAAAATCGGTAACTGTATCTATCCCCGTTTGATCTTCTACATTGGTTCGTTGAGTACCCACCTATGTCCAATTGTTGATAGTTAAGTCCCGATCCCCTCAAAATTGAATCCCAATTAAATCCCCATTTTTACCATAAATTGCTGGGTTCTAAACCCACGCACATAGCGGAAATTTGGGGTATCTAAATCATCCATTTGCAAATCATCCCGTATTTCCTACTACGTTTCCCGACGCCCCCCCAGCAAAATAAGCCGGTTGGCTTTATACCGTCGTGAAATCTTAATTTTTGTTGGTCAATTTTGTTTGTTGATCCCCAGTTTATATCCCAAATAGTTGGGGATTGCACCTCCAATTGCTGCTCATGTCGCTTCAGAAGTGCTTCAAAGCGATCCTGGCCAAAAAATGAGTTCTTGCCCATGATAGGACTCTATCCGACTAAATGTTCGAGGATGTGTTCACTCTGTTCTATCAATTTGGGAGTACTATCTTTGTTTCGGGATGATTCTAATGATACTTGGATCATATGTGACAACATGTCCATCACTTGGGATAGTTGATCTGGATGTGATATCGGATAATGATCGTCCTTTTTAGCCCATATCACCGTTTAAGTCAAACAGTAGGTTGGTTTGTGCCTTCCCCACCTGGAAAAAAATGATGATCATCCCAAGCGGAAGCCTGCGTTCGCTGTTGCAAGCATTGCTGGTCCTCAACCTGTCTCACAACATCTCACTGTGGGATCTGCATCAGCAGATGGGTGAACCAACCATGGGGTGACTTCAGCACACACGTACACTGGGAATTTATTACAGCCACTAATGGCCAAATGGAAATGATTCAATACGCAAACCATCCATATACAAATTATAATATATATATATAAATGGCTGCCGGAGGCTACCAACTGGAACCCATTTTGCCAGCTTCCCTGCAGCCACGCACCCCCCACCTGCATGGCTATTTTCTCCACAGTCTGTCGCAAGCTTTCGGCTTCCGCTTGCAGCGCAAAACGCTCATGGCTGTCCTGCCCCGGCCCGCAGTTCAAATGGACCGTTGGTTTTTTGGGGGGTGGTTTCAAAAAGGGGTCAATCATAATTGGTGTGATTTATTTTTTGTATGTTTTGTATTTTTTGTGCTGAAATATAGTTTTGTGCTGGTATCCCCCCATGTTGTTCAAACAAAACATACGGGTGAGCACATGTTTTCTTGCGAATCAATCATACATTGTTAGCAGCACATGATGAGGTCGCGCACTCTGGAGTCCTGCTGAATTCGTCTTCTAGCCACCTCCAACACTGGAGATACCTACAAACCACAGCTTGCCCAAGAAAACTTGAGAGGGGGAACACGAAAGGTAGGTAAGCAAGAAAGGAACCGAAGAAAAAATGAAGGGGAAAGGGCAGGGAAAAAAACATAAAGCGGATTCTGGAAAAAGCGACGCGGCCATTTTCTTTCCAAAAATATGAAGGGGAGTCTGGTAAAAGCCACTGAAAGGCTTCGGCGATGTGGTTAGGGTTGGTGGTGGTTGTGGTGTTGGTGTTGTTGGTGTTGTTGGTGGTGGTAGTGTTTCTGGTGTTGTTAGTGTTGTTAGTGTTGTTGGTGTGGTTGCGTTTGTTGGTGGTGTTGGTGTTGTTGGTCGTGTTGTTGGTGTTGGTATTGTTTGTGTTCCTGTTGTTGTCGTTGTTGTTGTTGTTGTTGCTGTTGTTGTTGCTGCTGTTGCTGCTGATGGTGTTGTTGTTGTTGTTGTTGCTGTTGTTGTTGCTGCTGCTGTTGATGGTGTTGTTGTTGTTGTTGTTGTGTGTTGTTGTGTGTTGTTGTGTGTTGTTGTGTGTTGTTGTGTGTTGTTGTGTGTT
>CAMXCT020003447.1:502862-517938 GCA_947184155.2 Cladocopium goreaui
TTTTCACCCATATACTTTTCACCCAGAGACTCTTCTTGCACATACGTTTCACCCATATACTTTTTACCCAGAGACTCTTCACCCAGAAACTCTTCTTGCACATACTTTTCACCCATATACTTTTTACCCATATACTTTTCACCCAGAGACTCTTCACCCAGAAACTCTTCTTGCACATACTTTTCACCAATATACTTTTCACCCAGAGACTCTTCACCTAGAAACTTTTCTTGCACATATTTTTCACCCATATACTTTTCACCCAGAGACTCTTCACCTAGAAACTTCTCTTGCACATATTTTTCACCCATATACTTTCACCCAAAGACTCTTCTTGCACCTACTTTTCACCCATATACTTTTCACCCAGAGACTCTTCACCCAGAAACTCTTCTTGCACATACTTTTCACCAATATACTGCTCACATTTTTTCACCCAGAGACTCTTCACCCAGAAACTCTTCTTGCACAGACTTTTCACCCAGAGACTCTTCACCCAGAAACTCTTCTTGCTCAAACTTTTCACCCATATACTTTTCACCTAGAGACTCTTCACCCAGAAACTCTTCTTGCACATATAATGGTCCCACATCGGAGCCTCAATTTTACTTTTCCCCCATATACTTTTTACCCATATACTTTTCACCCAGAGACTCTTCTTGCACATACTTTTCACCCATATACTTTTCACCCAGAGACTCTTCACCCAGAAACTCTTCTTGCACATACTTTTCACCAATATACTTTTCACCCAGAGACTCTTCACCTAGAAACTTTTCTTGCACATATTTTTCACCCATATACGTTCACCCAGAAACTCTTCTTGCACATACTTTTCACCCATATACTTTTCACATCCCCTGCTAGATTAAGTGGGGGGGTTGGGTGCCCCCATTTTATAGTACTAAAACGGGGGCACCCATCCCCCCCCGGAGTGGGACCTCTATAAAATGGAAACACCCAAGGTCACAAAACAGGTGCACCTCTATAAAATAAGAAAATTATTTGAAAAAACAAATATTTACAGCTACAAATTTACTGCAAAACCCTCCATCACTATAAAATGGGAGGCCCCAACGTACCCTGGAGCCTAGCCTTAAAATGAAGGAACTAGCCAACTTTCTACTATAAAATAGGAACCCCCAACCCCCTGTATCTTACAACATCCAAAAATGAATGGTTTCTTGAGGGGTTGGGTGCTCTGATTTTATAGAGATTACATGCCCTTCCTGGTAGGATTTTCTGGGGGTTGGGGGTTTCCATTTTATAGTGCCGCAGCCTCCCCACATCCTCCCACCATCATCGCCCCAAAGACACCACATTTTTCTTTAGCCCGGGACGTCCCAAAGCCAGGGGATGCTGACACAAAGACCAAGACTTATTTTCTGGTAGTTTTCCATTGGTCCCATGCTGTCCCATGTCCCAAAAGCCAAGGGATGTCGACAAAAAGACTGGTATCGACGGAGCTGGGTATTTTGGGGCAGCTGGATATTTTTTTGGGTGGGATGGAGATAGCTTTCCATTTTATAGTGGTCCTATGCTGTCCTATGTCCCAAAAGCCAAGGGATGTCGACAAAAAGACTCCAAGCTGGGTATTTTGTTGTGTCGACAGAGCTGGGTATTTTTGGGGCAGCTGGGTATTTTAGGGTAGGATGGGAAAAAAAACATTTTATAGTGGTCCCATGCTGTCCCATGTCCCAAAAGCCAAGGGATGTCGACAAAAAGACTCCAAGCTGGGTATTTTGTTGTGTCGACAGAGCTGGGTATTTTTGGGGCAGCTGGGTATTTTAGGGTAGGATGGAGAAAAATAATTTTATAGTGGTCCCATGTTGTCATGTCCCGAAGTCAAGGGATGTCGACAAAAAGGCCCCAAACTGGGTGTTTTGTGGTATCGACAGAGCTAGGTATTCTGGGGCAGCTGGGTGCTTTCGGGCAGGATAGGATGGAGAAAGTTGTCTATTTTATAGTGGTCCCATGTTGTCATGTCCCGAAGTCAAGGGATGTCGACAAAAAGGCCCCAAACTGGGTGTTTTGTGGTATCGACAGAGCTAGGTATTCTGGGGCAGCTGGGTGCTTTCGGGCAGGATAGGATGGAGAAAGTTGTCTATTTTATAGTGGTCCCATGTTGTCATGTCCCGAAGTCAAGGGATGTCGACAAAAAGGCCCCAAACTGGGTGTTTTGTGGTATCGACAGAGCTAGGTATTCTGGGGCAGCTGGGTGCTTTCGGGCAGGATAGGATGGAGAAAGTTGTCTATTTTATAGTGGTCCCATGTTGTCATGTCCCGAAGTCAAGGGATGTCGACAAAAAGGCCCCAAACTTGGTGTTTTGTGGTATCGACAGAGCTAGGTATTCTGGGGCAGCTGGGTGCTTTCGGGCAGGATAGGATGGAGAAAGTTTTCCATTTTATAGTGGTCCCATGTTGTCAGGGATGTCAAATTTGAAAACTCCAAGCTGTGTATTTCGGGGTGTCGACAGAGCTGGGTATTTTGGGGCCGCTGGGTTTCTTGGGGTAGGATGGAGAAAGTTTTCTATTTTATAGCGGTCTCATGTCCAAAAGCCAAGGCCTGTCGGTATTTTTGGGGCAGCTGGGTATTTTTTTGGGTGGTTTTCCATTTTATAGTGGTCCCATGCTGTCCTATGTCCCAAAAGCCAAGGGATGTCGACAAAAAGACTCCAAGCTGGGTATTTTGTTGTGTCGACAGAGCTGGGTATTTTTGGGGCAGCTGGGTATTTTTGGGGCAGCTGGGTATTTTAGGGTAGGATGGAGAAAGTTTTCCATTTGATAGTGGTCCCAGGCTGTCCCATGTCCCAAAGCCAAAGGATTTCTCCAAGCTGGGCATTTAGGGGTATCGACAAAGCTGGGTATTTTGGGCCAGCTGGGTATTTTGGGGTTGGATGGAGAAAGCTGGCTTTGTTTGTCCACTCTATTCCATTCTCTTCCATTCTTACGTTTCTCTGGTTTGGGAACACTCCCCCAGGTTCCCATTGCCATCCATGCTATAGCAGGAAACGGCACGCGAAGACTGAGCAATGCAACTACAACCCATGATCACTATCAAATGGAGGCTACCAACCCCCAAAAGGAATGATTTCCTGAAACCTCCTGACTCTATAGAATGGGAACACCCAACCCCCATGCATGAGTGTCATGCCAAAAAGAGAATCGCTATAAAATGAAATTTAATATTGTAAAATCAAAATCCTCCTGCCCCCCTGGGATCACTATAAAATGAAAGTCCCACCCCCCTGGAAAAAAACATCGCTAAATTTTGTCTTAAAAAAATGGTTTAGTGGGACCCCGGGGTCCCCCATTTTAGAGAGGGTTATTCCAAAGGGGATCTTTTCACCCAGAGACTCTTCACCTAGAAACTCTTCTTGCACATACATTTCACCCATATACTTTTCACCCAGAGATTCTTGACCCAGAAACTCTTCTTGCACAGACTTTTCACCCAGAAACTCTTCACCCAGAAACTCTTCTTGCACATACTTTTCACCCATATACTTTTTACCCAGAGAATACTTTTCACCCAGAGACTCTTCACCTAGAAACTCTTCTTGCACATACTTTTCACCCATATACTTTTCACCCAGAGACTCTGCACCCAGAAACCCTTCTTGCACATACTTTTCACCCAGAGACTCTTCACCCAGAAACTCTTCTTGCACATCAGTTCGCCCATACACTTTTCACCCAGAGATTCTTCACCCAGAAACTCTCCTCGCACAGACTTTTCACCCAGAGACTCTTCTTGCACATACTTTTCGCCCATATACTTTTCACCCAGAGACTCTGCACCCAGAAACTCTTCTTGCACATACTTTTCACCCATATACTTTTCACCCAGAGACTCTTCACCCAGAAACTCTTCTTGCACATACTTTTCACCCACATACTTTTCACCCAGAGGCTCTTCACCCAGAAACTCTTCTTGCACATACTTTTCACCCATATACTTTTCACCCAGAGACTCTTCACCCAGAAACTCTTCTTGCACATACTTTTCACCCATATACTTGTCACCCAGAGACTCTTCACCCAGAAACCCTTCCTGCACAAATTTTTCACCCATATACTTTTCACCCAGAGACTCTTCACCCAGAAACTCTTCTTGCACATACTTTTCACCCATATACTTTTCACCCAGAGACTCTTCTTGCACCTACTTTTCACCCATATACTTTTCACCCAGAGACTCTTCACCCAGAAACTCTTCTTGCACATACTTTTCACCAATATACTGTTCACATCTTTTCACCCAGAGACTCTTCACCCAGAAAACTCTTCTTGCACAGACTTTTCACCAAGAGACTCTTCACCCAGAAACTCTCCTGGCACAAACTTTTCACCCATATACTTTTCACCTAGAGACTCTTCACCCAGAAACTCTTCTTGCACATATAATGGTCCCACATCGGAGCCTCAATTTTTCCATTGTGTTTCCATCCCATCAATTTCCGTCATTTTCCTCTTATTTTACTTGGCATCATTTTGGTCCCACATCAGAGCCGCAATTTTTCCAATATGTTTTCCATTGTTTTTCTCCACTTCTTCATCATAGTCCCTCGATTTTTCCATTGCTTTTCCATCGCTAATGGTCTCACATCGAAGCCACAGTTTTTTCATTTTTTTCCATTGCTTTTCCATAGTTTTACTCGACATCATTTTCCCCTCCATTCCAGTCTCCCCAGTGTTTTTTTCACAGTTTTTCCTCCAGTTTTACTCAATCGTCCCATATTTTACGCTATCAATTTATCCTTCCATTTCATCATTTTTTCCAGTGTTTTGCCATGGTGTTACTCGATTTCTCCATCATTACCCTTATATTATCTCAGTGTGTCTAACGCTTACCCAAATGCACCTCCCACAATCCCTACCGTTGCACCGTATAAACGGTTTTGCTCGTTTCTTCCATGGTTTTATTTCCGTGCTTCTACTACATAGTGGTCACACATCGAAACCGCATTTTTTCCATTGTTTTTCCATTGTTTCACGCGTGCTTTACGCGATAATGGTCCCACATCGGAGCCTCAATTTTACTTGGCATCAATTTACCCTCTCCCTATTCTTTCCACCGTTTCGCCTCGCGTTTTAATCAATTTTCCAAGCGTTCTCCTCAAATGTTCCATTGCTTTCCCATTTTTTTTCCATTGTTTTATGTCAAAGTCCCTCCTTTTTTCCATTGTTTTTCTCATCATTTTCCCCTCCTTTCCCATTTTTTTCCCATTGTTTTATGTCATATTCCCTCATTTTTTCTAGTGTTTTTCTCATCATTTTCCCCTCCATTGCAATCTGCCCAGATCCACCTCGGAGGGCGGACCAGGGGGGAATCGATACCCCAACGTCACCCAATTGCGGTCCCACATCAGAGCCGCAATTTTTCCAATATGTTTTCCATTGTTTTTCTCCACTTCTTCATCATAGTCCCTCGATTTTTCCATTGCTTTTCCATCGCTAACGGTCTCACATCGAAGCCACATTTTTTTCATTTTTTTCCATTGCTTTTCCATAGTTTTACTCGACATCATTTTCCCCTCCATTCCAGTCTCCCCAGTGTTTTTTTCACAGTTTTTCCTCCAGTTTTACTCAATCGTCCCATATTTTACGCTATCAATTTATCCTTCCATTTCATCAATTTTTCCAGTGTTTTGCCATGGTGTTACTCGATTTCTCCATCATTACCCTTCTATTATCTCAGTGTGTCTAACGCTTACCCAAATGCACCGTCCACAATCCCTACAGTTGCACCGTATAAACGGTTTTGCTCGTTTCTTCCATGGTTTTTTTTTCTGTGCTTCTACTCCATAGTGGTCACACATCGAAACTGCAATTTTTCCATTGTTTTTCCATTGTTTCACGCGTGCTTTACGCGATAATGGTCCCACATCGGAGCCTCAATTTTACTTGGCATCATTTTACCCTCTCCCTATTCTTTCCACCGTTTCGCCTCGCGTTTTAATCAATTTTCCAAGCGTTCTACTCAAATTATCCATTGCTTTCCCATTTTTTTTTCCATTGTTTTATGTCAAAGTCCTTCCTTTTTTCCATTGTTTTTCTCATCATTTTCCCCTCCTTTCCCATTTTTTCCCATTGTTTTATGTCATATTCCCTCATTTTTTCTATTGTTTTTCTCATCATTTTCCCCTCCATTGCAATCTGCCCAGATCCACCTCGGAGGGCGGACCAGGGGGGAATCGATACCCCAACGTCACCCAATTGCCACCTGGTACATAACCCTAAAAAAGTTTACCTGTGGCCACCTTTTTTACCACCTAATTTCCTCATTTTTGGCCGGTTTGGGGCGCTCTGCCCCCAGACCCCCTTAACTCACTTTGTTCGCAAAAAGAACTTCGCCTAGCCTAGCGGCTGGCTTTCGTGACAATCACGTACAACCATGCAATGATGCTGCGGACAGGTATATGAAACATTCCTATGAAAAGCTGTACCTATCCCTGGTCTCTGCGCCATCTGCACCGGAACCCTCCGGAACCCCGGAACCTTGCCCGGAACCTGGTGTTGAAGCTGCACCGGATCGCACCAGAGCTAATCTGGGCTAAAGACCCCATAGCAAAGTTTTGCTGTTGGGGAAAAACACCAGCCATACCGGCCATACCCTTCAAAAATCCGACTTCTGATATGATTTCATTTCCACTTCTATATTGGTATGGGGTATTTGCAGCCACTGGAAACTGAGAGTGTATCAATCGTCACTTCAGCCATGGCAGTGGCAGCGCACCATCCACAGGAGGGCATCGCCACCCACACAGCCCAACTCAAGGGACCCCAGGTGCTGTAAACACCGCAGCAGCAAACACCTGGGAGCCACGGTAGATCCGAGCAATTCTGACTGAATATGGCTTTCACCAAGAACGGGGGAAGGACCCGATTTTACATGGTTTTACAGATTTTTACATTGATAAATATAAAAGCGATGATAAAACTCTGCTATAAACTCTGGTCAACCATCAAAATCACATCCTTTCCGATGATTTGCATATTTTCCATACGGTTTTCGATATCAGAAAAGGTCAGAAAAGCCTAACTTCTAGGCTTCAGACACTGGCGGCAGGTCTCCACGCTCAGCCATCTGCGATCGCAGCACTGGGTGTGTCTAAAACTTGGGACTCAACTAGGGAAAATGGTGATATATTATAATGGAGATCTATTGGGGATAACTGGGATAACCAACAATCAATATTTCAGTGTGTCAAAACCTTGGCCGTTTATCGCAATTTGATGGCAATTGTAGATACCTCATGATGAACCATGGGAATGTCGGGGTACCCCGTTTTTAGAGAAGCCCCACTGTTCCCCAGTGCACTGTTTATCCGAGTGAACTTGGCGTACTGGTGAAAGAATCGGACTTGAGCAAGGAGGCTGGAAATCATGCAACATTAAAAATTAGAAAGCGACTAAAACTAAAGCGTTGAGTGGGGAACTAAAGCAATCATGGAGAAGATCTAGAGAGCTGGAGCTCGTTCAAAGACTTTCAAAGATTGAAGAAGCTTCAGATGTGAGGTTCATTCCGAAGTGCCAAGACTGACAACGAGGGTTTCATGCGAAGACCTGATGTGCACAAATCTCCTCTTGCTCAGCATACTGATGATCCCTGAGTGATGAGCACAATCACGAACGAATGCCATCATTGTGGCCATCACGGGGCTTCAAGGACTTCCTTTCCCCATAGTTGCATTTTAGTTTAGAGTCTTCACCCGCTGGCTCAGTTAGGTCTACTGTTGCATGATTCCTTCTTCTCCATACCAGTATAGATACATACGTACGTATAGTACATGGCAAAAACATACAAGAACCACGCAGTCTGTCTATGATTCACGCTGACCAAAAAAAGGATATCCTTTCATTGACGCTTCGGGTGCCCGCACGCGTTCCAAATGCGCAATGCTTTCGGAAGCTTTGTCAACGGACTTTGTCCGTGCACCTGTGGCATGGAACTCAAGCTTATGAAGAAATGGCAATGGGTCAAAACCCTGGTACCCCAGTGAGCATTAAAGTAGTTGGCAAATTTGTGTCCATGCCACAAATGTGGTGTATGTATAGGGATGTATAGGGTTTGACCCGTGTTAAATCGGTCTTGCATGCCACGGGTTTAATTAAAAACAATGTTGAGGAAAGGGCACTAAAAGTAGAAACTCTCGAAACTCTCCAAACTCTCACGGGTAAAATGCCCAAAGATCTGATTTCACAATGCCTTCGCCATGCTGAGGCCGTCCGCCAAAGCGCTGTCCTAGCAGAAGTCCAGCAAAAAAACATGGTTGACCTCATTTAGTTCGATGATTTTCCCATGCGTGGGAGACTTCCCATGGTCACTCTAGCCACTGTGTCCTAAAATTATTTGGTTCATTCTTGTTTGCCGTTGCATACAACTGCCTTCAGTGACGGCCACGTACGGTAGGTTTCGGAGTTGCTGACGAAGACCTACACAACCCGTTGGTCAGGGAAGGCATGGGAAGGCCAAAGTATGCCACAGAAGACATGTGAGAAACATTGAAGCATCATTCAAACCAGATGTTCCACAATCCTGGTTACCAACACATTGTTTGTCATTGTCATACATGTTGGTTGCACCTTTTTTCCATTACCTCCATTACCACCATCACCGTCATGGCAACAACACCGTCACCACGAACACCTTACCAGTATCATGGCAGGTTCATGTTCATCGTCATGGTCATGATCATGATCATGCACATCGTCTTGATGTTCATCATCATCGTGTTCATCTTCATACTCTTTGCCGTTTGCACGTTTCCAACACATGGGAGTAGCAATGCACTGGACATTCTTGGTTTTCAGTTGCAAAAAGCCTTGCGCGGCTGACTGCGGGCGCCTTTGCAGCTGCAAGAACGACCACAAACAAAATGGATCGAAAATGCTGATGTTGATGTTGATTTTGACCATCACAAGCCGAAAAAAAAACATGAGAATTCATACAGGTAAGGACTGCACCGTTTCTGAAAAGACCAAACAAATGTCATCACCACTATCATCATCATCATCATCATCATCATCATCGGCATGATCATGTTTTCATCATATACCTATCCATCACCAGGTTCATCGTCATGACGTTTCCCATCGTCACAATCAGTAAAGTCATTCTGCACACACAAACAAAATTGTTGCTTTCCGTTGCACCAGCATATTATCAAACCATGTTGTTTTTTATCGACGCAAAACCCCAGTGTCAAAATGTCAATTTTGCATATGCGCAAGTTTTCAACACACGAATCGCAATGCAATGGACATTGGTTTTCAGTTGCGAAGCACAATCGCAAAAGAATCCCAAGGAAAATGGATCGGTGTATGGACTGTGTATGTATGGAAAAACCAGAACGACGTGATGGAAAACTCAGCGCTGCACCTGGCTTCCGAAAAGGCCATCAATGTCATCGCAATGGCGAATCAGCAAACGCAGTTGCAACCATTTGACTTGTATTGCGCTCACGTCATGCTACACATCTGTAATCCATGCTGTAGCGTCAGCAAGAAACGAACACTGTTGTTCTCCATTCTCCACGCTCCCAAGGAATTGCCAGAAGATTGGAAATGGCGTTTGGCACTGGCCATTTCACATGCTGTTTGCGTGAGGCCACTGGTCACCTCACAATTGTTTCACGATTTGAACTGAAACCAAAACTCAGCAACGAAACGGCCGTGGAACATATATGAGTCGTTTATTGTGCGTGTGTGTGTGTGTGTTTGTGTTTGTGTGTGTGTGGAATGTTTGTGTGAAACCGCACGCGTTTTCTATTTGGCTGCGGCCAGCCACAGCCGCTCCAGACTGTCGACCTCCAGAAGTGCAACATGATTTCAAGCTCCTGAGAAATAGAAATGATTTCGGCAAGCTGTTCTTCGGTTTTCTTGAGACCCTCGCCAATGCTTTGCAGCGATCCAGCTCCTGCATGTCGGGCGGGCATGTATGATATTGTATGATCATCAGCATCAAAAAGTAAAAATCAGCCGGTCAGCCTGTCAAAAATTAATTCTGTCTGGACTGAGATGCATGAGTCTGAGTGGGAATTGGAAAAATAAGGGCAGTTCTTTCATGCTCTCACTAGAGCAGCCAATAATGCACCATAACCAAAGGGATACCAACAGGCTGCAAACTTTCAAGCTCCTTGGAAAGGCGAATGTTTTCTTCAAGTTGTTCTTCTTGAGCTTTCTGGAGATCATTCGCTCGGGCCCTGGAGTGATCCAACTCCTGCATGTTGGGATCATTCACAAGACTTGGGCGGCTGGGAGCTTCCAAAGGCCTTTGCATACATGTATGATCCTGACTGATAATGCACTAATAAACAATCAATCTATGAAGCAGTGTGACTGAGCCGCTATAGATGTTGGCATTACTTAATATAATTGGATATTGCTGCACTGCAGAAAATCTATGTTTTCGGATTCGAACTGTGCGAAAAGGTGCCATAGATTTACCCATACCTATGTCAATTTTCTCATGTGAAACTGGAGACAGCCTGACTGTCCTTAGCCAGCTGGGACATCTCTGCTTCGTGGTTTTCTTCCAGACCACGCATTCGGGCAATCTCTTCGCTGCATTCGTCGCGCTCCTGCAAAAGCGACACGAAACATCAGCATCACAAAGTAGAAAAAAACAGCCGGTCAGCCTTTGAGAATTGATTCTGTCTGGACTGAGATGCATGAGTCTGAGTGGGAGTTCGGACAAAAGGACAATTCTTATAGAAGATCAGCCATAAGCCGGTAATTCAGAACCAAAGGGATACCAAAAGGATCCAGGCTCAAAGCTTCCAAGCTCCTTCGAAATCCGAATGATTTCTTCAAGTTGTTCTTCGCGAATCTTGCGTAGTTTGGTCACGAAGTGAAACACGAAGTCCTGCATGTTCGGATCATTCACAAGACTTGGGCATGTTGGGAGCGTCCAAAGTCCAAAGGCCTTTGCACACATGTATGATCGTGCATCTACAAAAAAATATCAATAGATATCAGTAAATCTACAAGCAGTGTGACTGGGCCGCTAGATGTTCTCATGTCATTGTTGGATATTGATATTGCTGGTTTGCAGGAAAACATTGCTGCTAATTTTTGGATGGGGACTGTGCGAAAAAGTGGCATAGAGCGACCCATAATTCTGCATGTCTTGAAGAGTTTGACAGAACATCATCTAAACCCAAAAGCTCCTTTTCCGCAGAGCTTTCTGGAAACCCTGGTGATGGTGGAAATCCAGCAGAGGACTCTGCCGTCACCTTCACGGAAAAAATCAGAGCCGACAATATGCCAAGAATGGCAAAATCTACAGGCTTTTGTGACCAACGCAGTCACGAAATGCCTGAAGGTTTTGATTTCCCTTCATTGCTTCAAAATCTTCAGAGCTCAACCTATTGAAAAACACGACAACAGAGTGAATTACTGCAAGGACTGCAACATTGCTTCAAGGTGCTTCAACAGAGACCAAGCAGTCAAC
The DNA here is from genome assembly GCA_947184155.2 of Cladocopium goreaui. Lineage (NCBI taxonomy): Eukaryota > Dinophyceae > Suessiales > Symbiodiniaceae > Cladocopium > Cladocopium goreaui. Next base: position 514,321 of record CAMXCT020003447.1, read on the forward strand.
AAACTTCAAACTGTACGTGCATCAACAAACATTAACACGCGCGAACAAAATCGGTTGTATACAACAACAACAACAACAACAACAACAACAACAACAACAACAACAACAACAACAACAACAACAACAACAACAACAACAACAACAACAGATGAGAAGATGAGAAGATGTGAAGAGGGTTGATGATGTGAGGATGTGAACATGAGAAGATGTGAAGATGTGAAGATGAAAAGATGAGAAGATGTGAAGATGAGACGATGTGAAGATATGAGGATGTGAAGATGTGAGGATGTGAGGATGAGAAGATGTGAAGATTTGAAGATTTGAAGATGATATGTGAAGATGTGAAGATGTGAAGATGTGAAAGGGTTTGACAGACCCCCACTATTAGAAGAACCCTTCGCTCAGACGCTCTCGGGAATTGCTGTAACAAACAAAGTCTTCATTGTAAAGAGGGTTTCCTTGGGGAATTTGGGTTCAAAAAATAGTGTGCATTTAAACATGTCCCCTTTTTCAAAGCTACATCCAACATGTCAACGATTTTTCGTGGAAAACAACCAAAATCATTGCATTTCTCCTGGGGAAGTTCACTCTATCCTGGGCAAGCAGAGATCCTGCTAACATAGCCTCTATCAGCCCCTATCCATGATCTGCAAGTCTGGCCAGTTGCTTACAGGAGGCTATGTCAGCACTTGTGTTCATCCCTTTCATCAATATTGTTTCCTTTTCCCCTTGCAAGACATCCTGTCAGGCCGCCCTCATTTCAACAAAAATGGAAAGAATGGCTACTAATAAAGAAAGAACCCAGAAACTTCCCAAAGAAAGCGAAAACGGTGGAGAATATGCGTTTTCTCAGAGAAATCTACCTAACATAGCTCTTGGGATAGGATTCTCCACATGTACGATTGGAAACGGCAGGCGGTGAAGATCCAGATCACATCGAACAAAATCCAAAAGTGAAGTGGCTAACATGGATTTTCACAAGTCATATGCAACCATGGGAGGTTGCCAGCAAAACCCAGCTCATCCTTGGTTTTGTCATGTTGTTTGGGTTTCCCACCCAAACACGATGAAACCCACCGAAGCCAAGCAAAACGGTAATTCTTTTGCCCCATATGGCCATCATGGGGAATGAAAGCAGGGAACAGAACAAATGCCAGAAGTGCCGAGGAGCAGGGACAGCTTTTACAGAGGACAGGCATGGAAGGCAAGGAGGCGCAACGGTGACAGCCACGACAGGTCCCAGTTGCGAGGAGCCACTGTGGAAAAGCAACCAGAGGCTTCAGGTACGCAACGAGGGGCGACGCAACCAAAAAACACACTGTTTGGATGTTTGTCGGGCATTTAAAGTTCATGGGATCACACACACTTGGCTGCAAAAATCACCTAAACATCCCCTGAACCATCCGAAGTGCCGACAATTTAGAATTTAGACCAGGAAGACCCAATTTGAAGGGAAAACCCAGGAAATCTGGATTCAATAGAGCAAATGATTGCAGGGAAACACAACAGGTCCAAGAATTCAGCTGCGGGGACACCAAGCCATACAAGTGTTGTCCACCTAACTTGGCTTGTCCTTTTGTCATGTTGACATGGTAGGTATTGGCTGTATTGGCTGGAAAAGAGGCTATGCTAGACCGTTAGACTATCGGGTGCGATTTCACCTTAGAAAGGATAATGTCAAACGCTTTAAACTAATATGGCCTCAATCCCACTGTTTTGACATGTTTCACTACCTTGGCATCAGGTTATTCATATTTTTCTGTGGGTAGCTAGGCAGCTCAAGGCAAGTTTTGGAGAGAGTAAAGTTTGCCGTGTTTCAATGTAAAAAAATGTACAGGGCCGCATAGAAGTGTTGGCCAAAGAAGAAATGTGAGCCTCTGCAGGAGTCTCTCTTTCGGCCTGCTGTATGCCAAGCTGGTGCAACATCATCAACGAATTCTGATGCAAACAAAAGTGACCAAATAAGCAGAAAGGCCTCGGGTTGTGGCGCTTGCGGGCTCTGACGCTTCGCCTGCATGGTTCACCCTACTGCACATCTCACAAGACGAACATAAAGAAAAAATACCAAAAATATCAGAAAAGAGTATCACATGCAAATAATGTCTGTCTTACCCTTCGTTTGTGTTGCAAAGCAGCAAAGCTGTCCTGACTGACTGCAACCGAAGGAAGCTTCGGTTCTGCTTCCTGGATCAAAGCCGAGACATTCGTTTCTGCCTCAACTACCTTGGTTCGATTTCAAGCCAGATGGACAGCACAACTTGAAAGGCGTGATGTATATCAAGACTATCAAAACAACTGGTCGGGGAAGCGAAACTGACGAAAACCTACGCACAAAGGTGCTACTACCGCCTCGACCCTTCATTCACAAGAAACTGCCAAAAGCAAGACTCTAGCAAGACTGTCGCTGTGGATCACAATTTTCACGTGGAATGCAATGATCTGAAAATTGTCTATAGCAGCATGGCACCCTGCAGTTCAGAAGATCATTTGTGTCCACCCCAGGATTGTAGGCCCCAACCAGGCACCAAAACCAAACACTTGCTTCGGGCTTCTAGGGTAGAGCAGAAGTGAACATGCAACGCTTTCAAATTTCATACTGATTCATACTGTAGTTCCATGCTTTACTGAGAATGCGGCAACCACATCTGGCGTTTTTGCCGCGACCTCAACCTGCAAAGTTTGTCGTGATTCAATGTAAAATGTAAAATAATGTACAGGGCCGCATAGAAGTGTTGGCCAAAGAAGAAATGTGAGCCTCTGCAAGAGTCTCTCTTTCGGCCTGCTGTATGCCAAGCTGGTGCAACATCATCAACGAATTCTGATGCAAACAAAAGTGACCAAATAAGCAGAAAGGCCTTGGGTTGTGGCGCTTGCGGGCTCTGACGCTTCGCCTGCATGGTTCACCCTACTGCACATCTCACAAGACGAACCTGAGAAGGGAGGAACGAAAGCCAGGGGAGTGCGAAGGTGGGTGCGAAGAAGAAGGAGAGGAAGAGGGAGGATGCGGGAAACAGAGTAGATCGAGGAGAGGTGGTGCCAGGAACGCACGAGCTTTTGTCTCGCTGCAGCGGGCAAAGCTGAAAGGTGCAGAAGTAGGCTGCGAAGGTCCTCAAATGCACCTCCCACAATCCCTACCGTTGCACCGTATAAACGGTTTTGCTCGTTTCTTCCATGGTTTTATTTCCGTGTTTCTACTCCATAGTGGTCACACATCGAAACCGCAATTTTTCCGTTGTTTTTCCATTGTTTCACGCGTGTTTTACGCGATAATGGTCCCACATCGGAGCCTCAATTTTTCCATTGTGTTTCCATCCCATCAATTTCCGTCATTTTACTTTTATTTTACTTGGTATCAATTTCGTCCCACATCAGAGCCGCAATTTTTCCATTGTTTTTCCATTGTTTTACTCCACTTCTTCATCATAGTCCCTCGATTTTTCCATTGTTTTTCCATCGCTAATAGTCTCACATCGAAGCCACAGTTTTTTCCATTGCTTTTCCATAGTTTTACTCGACATCATTTTCCCCTCCATTCCAGTCTCCCCAGTGACCCTTTCACAGTTTTTCCTCCAGTTTTACTCAGTCGTCCCATAGTTTACGCGATGTCTCTATCAATTT
>CAMXCT020003447.1:518038-566766 GCA_947184155.2 Cladocopium goreaui
GTTTTGTGCGTTTTGTGCGTTTTGTGCGTTTTGTGCGTTTTGTGCGTTTTGTGCGTTTTGTGCGTTTTGTGCGTTTTGTGCGTTTTGTGCGTTGTGTGCGTTGTGTGCGTTGTGCGCGGTGTGCGCGGTGTGCGCGGTGTGCGCGGTGTGCGCGGTGTGCGCGGTGTGCGCGGTGTGCGCGTTGTGCGTTGTGCGTTGTGCGTTGTGCGTTGTGCGTTGTGCGTTGTGCGTTGTGCGTTGTGCGTTGTGCGTTGTGCGTTGTGCGTTGTGCGTTGTTGTTGTTGTTGTTGTTGTGGTTGTGGTTGTGGTTGTGGTTGTGGTTGTGGTTGTTGTTGTTGTTGTTGTTGTTGGTGGTGGTGTTGGTGTTGGTGTTGGTGTTGGTGTTGTTGTTGTTGTTGTTGTTGTCGTCGTCGTCGTTGTTGTTGTTGCTGTTGCTGTTGGTGTTGTTGTTGTTGTTGGTGTTGGTGTTATCCCTGCAGCGTTTTTGCTCGGTTCCGTAGTGGCCGAAAATCGTCAAATCGGTGGTGTTTTCGCGTGTTTTTGCAACTCTCGGAGCAAAAAACACCGTAAATACCAATGTGTTTGGCGGGTCGGAAGCCCAAAACCACGGTATTTACGATGTTTTTTGCCTCTGGTAGTAAAAAGCACGGTATTTACAGTGTTTTTTGGCCAGCACCTGGAAAAAACACTGGTATTTACGGAGGTTTCACCATGTAGCAAAATGTGGTTTCTTGATCCGAAAAGAACAAAAATACTGTAAATTACAATGTTTTGAGTCTCCTCTTAGGGTGCGTGGGAGGTGTGGAGGGGGGGGGGTACTAAAATGACTAGCAATCTCCTGAAGAATCAAGTAACGGGGCTGGCCGCCCTCCCCTTTACTTCGTAAAGTAAAACTCAAGGTAGCCCCTCTGGAGCTACCTTTCGTGATAAACTCAGGTGCTATCCCCAACAGTTTGAAAGTTTCTGCTTCGTTTCATTTTTTGTTCACAGCTTGTAGGCCCCAATCATACAATGCAATGGTGCTGCACAATGGTAAAGGAACCAGGGCCAGGAACCTGAACAGGTATCAGCATCGGAACCCTCCAGAACCGCAACAGGTATCTGCAGCGGAACCCTCCGGAACTTCACCAAGTATCTCAACCAACATGAATTGATACATACGCAATCATGTTGGATGACACGCTGTTACTCACTGTATATGGTCTTGTGTTCGTCATCATGACATGATGCGCACATTGTCATACAATCATACACATACAAGCATACATATACAACCATGCAATGATGTTGCACACAGGTATGTGACGCATTCCCATGAAAAAAAAAGGTAAAAACACATAATTTGCAAGTGCTCGCGTTGCACATGTTTGTGTTCATAATTCGGTCCTGCTGTTGGCACAATTGTTTATGAATCTGCGGCAAGCAACCAACATGAACTCATACATACGCAATCATTGTGGATTACACGTTGCTACAAACTGTATATGGTCTTGTGGTCGTCATGATAACATCATACGCACGTTGTCATACAATCATACACATGCAATCATACAGATACAACCATGCAATGGTGCTGCACGCTGGTAAATGAATCAAGGTCCTGGAGAGCATTATACACGTACAATGTGCAAGTGGTCACGGTGTCTACTTAGGTGTTGATGTGTTCATTCCTGCAGGTAACAGAATTGCTTATGGATCTTCGGCAGGCAACCAACATGAATTGATACAGCGTTACTAACCGTATATGGTCTTATGATGTCTTATAATCGTCATCATGACATCATGCGCTCATTGTGATACATTCATACAATCATACACATACCTGAGAAGGGGGGAACGAAAGCCAGCAACCCATCTACCCCTATTTTCCACCATACTTTTCACCCAGAGACTCTTCAATACATTTCACCCATATACTTTTCACCCAGAGATTTTTCACCCAGAAACTCTTCTTGCACAGGCTTTTCACCCATATACTTTTCACAAAGAGACTCTTCACCCAATTTTTTTTCTTGCACATACTTTTCGCCCATATACTTTTCACCCAGAGATTCTTCACCCAGAAACTCTTCTTGCACAGACTTTTCACCCAGAGACTCTTCACCTAGAAACTCTTCTTGCACATACTTTTCACCCAAATATACTTTTTACCCAGAGACTTCACCCAGAACCTCTTCTTGCACAGACTTTTCACCCATTTACTTTTCACCCAGAGACTCTTCACCCAGAAACTCTTCTTGCACATACATGTCACCCATATACTTTTCACCCAGAGATTCTTCACCCAGAAACTCTTCTTGCACAGACTTTTCACCCAGAGACTCTTCAACCAGAAACTCTTCGTGCACATACATGTCACCCATATACTTTTCACCCAGAGATTCTTCACCCAGAGACTCTTCACCTAGAAACTCTTCTTGCACATACTTTTCACCCATATACTTTTCACCCAGAGACTCTTCTTGCACATACCCATTTTCAAGAGACTCTTCATACATACTTTTCACCCAGAGACTCTTCACAAACTATGCAACCATATACTTTTCACCCAGAGACTCTTCTTGCACATACTTTTCAACCATATACTTTTCACCCAGAGACTCTTCACCCAGAAACTCTTCTTGCACATACTTTTCACCAATGTACTTTTCACCCAGAGACTCTTCACCTAGAAACTTTTCTTGCACATATTTTTCACCCATATACTTTCACCCAGAAACTTTTCTTGCACATACTTTTCACCCACATACTTTTCACCCAGAGACTCTTCACCCAGAAACTCTTCTTGCACATACTTTTCACCCATATACTTTTCACCCAGAGATTCTTCACCCAGAAACTCTTCTTGCACAGACTTTTCACCCAGAGACTCTTCACCCAGAAACTCTTCGTGCACATACTTTTCACCCATATACTTTTTATCCATATACTTTTCACCCAGAGACTCTTCACCTAGAAACTCTTCTTGCACATACTTTTCACCCATATACTTTTCACCCAAAGACTCTGCACCCAGAAACCCTTCTTGCACATACTTTTCACCCATATACTTTTCACCCAGAGACTCTTCACCCAGAAACTCTTCTGGCACATCAGTTCACCCATACACTTTTCACCCAGAGATTCTTCACCCAGAAACTCTCCTTGCACAGACTTTTCACCCAGAGACTCTTCTTGCACATACTTTTCGCCCATATACTTTTTACCCAGAACTCTTCACCCAGAAACTCTTCTTGCACATACTTTTCACCCATATACTTTGCACCCAGAGACTCTTCACCCAAAAACTCTTCTTGCACATACTTTTCACCCATATACTTTTCACCCAGAGACTCTTCACCCAGAAACTCTTCTTGCACATACTTTTCACCCATATACTTTTCACCCAGATACTCTTCTTGCACATCAGTTCACCCATACACTTTTCACCCAGAGATTCTTCACCCAGAAACTCTTCTTGCACATACGTTTCACCCATATACTTTTCACCCAGAGACTCTTCACCCAGAAACTCTTCGTGCACATACTTTTCACCCATATACTTTTTACCCATATACTTTTCACCCAGAGACTCTTCTTGCACATACGTTTCACCCATATACTTTTCACCCAGAGACTCTTCACCCAGAAACTCTTCTTGCACATACTTTTCACCCATATACTTTTCACCCAGAGACTCTTCACCTAGAAACTTTTCTTGCGCATATTTTTCACCCATATACTTTCACCCAAAGACTCTTCTTGCACCTACTTTTCACCCATATACTTTTCACCCAGAGACTCTTCACCCAGAAACTCTTCTTGCACATACTTTTCACCAATATACTGCTCACATCTTTTCACCCAGAGACTCTTCACCCAGAAACTCTTCTTGCACAAACTTTTCACCCAGAGACTCTTCACTCAGAAACTCTTCTTGCTCAAACTTTTCACCCAGGATACTTTTCACCTAGAGACTCTTCACCCAGAAACTCTTCTTGCACATATAATGGTCCCACATCGGAGCCTCAATTTTACTTTTCACCCATATACTTTTTACCCATATACTTTTCACCCAGAGACTCTTCTTGCACATACTTTTCACCCATATACTTTTCACCCAGAGACTCTTCACCCAGAAACTCTTCTTGCACATACTTTTCACCAATATACTTTTCACCCAGAGACTCTTCACCTAGAAACTTTTCTTGCACATATTTTTCACCCATATACGTTCACCCAGAAACTCTTCTTGCACATACTTTTCACCCATATACTTTTCACATCCCCTGCTAGATTAAGTGGGGGGGTTGGGTGCCCCCATTTTATAGTACTAAAACGGGGGCACCCATCCCCCCCCGGAGTGGGACCTCTATAAAATGGAAACACCCAAGGTCACAAAACAGGTGCACCTCTATAAAATAAGAAAATTATTTGAAAAAACAAATATTTACAGCTACAAATTTACTGCAAAACCCTCCATCACTATAAAATGGGAGGCCCCAACGTACCCTGGAGCCTAGCCTTAAAATGAAGGAACTAGCCAACTTTCTACTATAGAATAGGAACCCCCAACCCCCTGTATCTTACAACATCCAAAAATGAATGGTTTTTTGAGGGGTTGGGTGCTCTGATTTTATAGAGATTACATGCCCTTCCTGGTAGGATTTTCTGGGGGTTGGGGGTTTCCATTTTATAGTGCCGCGGCCTTCCCACATCCTCCCACCATCATCGCCCCAAAGACACCACATTTTTCTTTAGCCCGGGACGTCCCAAAGCCAAGGGATGCTGACACAAAGACCAAGACTTATTTTCTGGTAGTTTTCCATTGGTCCCATGCTGTCCCATGTCCCAAAAGCCAAGGGATGTCGACAAAAAGACTGGTATCGACGGAGCTGGGCATTTTGGGGCAGCTGGGTATTTCTTTGGGTGGGATGGAGATAGTTTTCCTTTTATAGTGGTCCCATGCTGTCCTATGTCCCAAAAGCCAAGGGATGTCGACAAAAAGACTCCAAGCTGGGTATTTTGTTGTGTCGACAGAGCTGGGTATTTTTGGGGCAGCTGGGTATTTTAGGGTAGGATGAAAAAAAAAAAACATTTTATAGTGGTCCCATGCTGTCCCATGTCCCAAAAGCCAAGGGATGTCGACAAAAAGACTCCAAGCTGGGTATTTTGTTGTGTTGACAGAGCTGGGTATTTTTGGGGCAGCTGGGTATTTTAGGGTAGGATGGAATGGTGTTAAGGGGTATGTGGATGAAAGCAAAGTGTAATTTTATAGCGGTCCCATGTTGTCATGTCCCGAAGCCAAGGGATGTCGACAAAAAGACTCCAAACTGGGTGTTTTGTGGTATCGACAGAGCTAGGTATTCTGGGGCAGCTGGGTGCTTTCGGGCAGGATAGGATGGAGAAAGTTGTCTATTTTATAGTGGTCCCATGTTGTCATGTCCCGAAGTCAAGGGATGTCGACAAAAAGGCCCCAAACTGGGTGTTTTGTGGTATCGACAGAGCTAGGTATTCTGGGGCAGCTGGGTGCTTTCGGGCAGGATAGGATGGAGAAAGTTTTCCATTTTATAGTGGTCCCATGTTGTCAGGGATGTCAAATTTGAAAACTCCAAGCTGTGTATTTCGGGGTGTCGACAGAGCTGGGTATTTTGGGGCCGCTGGGTTTCTTGGGGTAGGATGGAGAAAGTTTTCTATTTTATAGCGGTCTCATGTCCAAAAGCCAAGGCCTGTCGGTATTTTTGGGGCAGCTGGGTATTTTTTTGGGTGGTTTTCCATTTTATAGTGGTCCCATGCTGTCCTATGTCCCAAAAGCCAAGGGATGTCGACAAAAAGACTCCAAGCTGGGTATTTTGTTGTGTCGACAGAGCTGGGTATTTTTGGGGCAGCTGGGTATTTTTGGGGCAGCTGGGTATTTTAGGGTAGGATGGAGAAAGTTTTCCATTTGATAGTGGTCCCAGGCTGTCCCATGTCCCAAAGCCAAAGGATTTCTCCAAGCTGGGCATTTAGGGGTATCGACAAAGCTGGGTATTTTGGGCCAGCTGGGTATTTTGGGGTTGGATGGAGAAAGCTGGCTTTGTTTGTCCACTCTATTCCATTCTCTTCCATTCTTACGTTTCTCTGGTTTGGGAACACTCCCCCAGGTTCCCATTGCCATCCATGCTATAGCAGGAAACGGCACGCGAAGACTGAGCAATGCAACTACAACCCATGATCACTATCAAATGGAGGCTACCAACCCCCAAAAGGAATGATTTCCTGAAACCTCCTGACTCTATAGAATGGGAACACCCAACCCCCATGCATGAGTGTCATGCCAAAAAGAGAATCGCTATAAAATGAAATTTAATATTGTAAAATCAAAATCCTCCTGCCCCCCTGGGATCACTATAAAATGAAAGTCCCACCCCCCTGGAAAAAAACATCGCTAAATTTTGTCTTAAAAAAATGGTTTAGTGGGACCCCGGGGTCCCCCATTTTAGAGAGGGTCATTCCAAAGGGGATCTTTTCACCCAGAGACTCTTCACCTAGAAACTCTTCTTGCACATACATTTCACCCATATACTTTTCACCCAGAGATTCTTGACCCAGAAACTCTTCTTGCACAGACTTTTCACCCAGAAACTCTTCACACAGAAACTCTTCTTGCACATACTTTTCACCCATATACTTTTTACCCAGAGACTCTTCACCCAGAGACTCTTCACCTAGAAACTCTTCTTGCACATACTTTTCACCCATATACTTTTCACCCAGAGACTCTGCACCCAGAAACCCTTCTTGCACATACTTTTCACCCATATACTTTTCACCCAGAGACTCTTCACCCAGAAACTCTTCTTGCACATCAGTTCGCCCATACACTTTTCACCCAGAGATTCTTCACCCAGAAACTCTCCTTGCACAGACTTTTCAACCAGAGACTCTTCTTGCACATACTTTTCGCCCATATACTTTTCACCCAGAGACTCTGCACCCAGAAACTCTTCTTGCACATACATGTCACCCATATACTTTTCACCCAGAGATTCTTCACCCAGAAACTCTCCTTGCACAGACTTTTCACCCAGAGACTCTTCACCCAGAAACTCTTCGTGCACATACTTTTCACCCATATACTTTTCACCCAGAGACTCTTCACCTAGAAACTTTTCTTGCGCATATTTTTCACCCATATACTTTCACCCGGAGACTCTTCTTGCACCTACTTTTCACCCATATACTTTTCACCCAGAGACTCTTCACCCAGAAACTCTTCTTGCACATACTTTTCACCAATATACTGTTCACATCTTTTCACCCAGAGACTCTTCACCCAGAAACTCTTCTTGCACAGACTTTTCACCCAGAGACTCTTCACCCAGAAACTCTTCTTGCACAAACTTTTCACCCATATACTTTGCACCTAGAGACTCTTCACCCAGAAACTCTTCTTGCACATATAGTGGTCCCACATCGGAGCCTCAATTTTTCCATTGTGTTTCCATCCCATCAATTTCCGTCATTTTACTCTTATTTTACTTGGCATCATTTTGGTCCCACATCAGAGCCGCAATTTTTCCAATGTTTCTTCCATTGTTTTTCTCCACTTCTTCATCATAGTCCCTCGATTTTTCCATTGCTTTTCCATCGCTAATGGTCTCACATCGAAGCCACATTTTTTTCATTTTTTTCCATTGCTTTTCCATAGTTTTACTCGACATCATTTTCCCCTCCATTCCAGTCTCCCCAGTGTTTTTTTATGTTTTTTTCACAGTTGTTCCTCCAGTTTTACTCAATCGTCCCATAGTTTACGCTATCAATTTATCCTTCCATTTCATCATTTTTTTCCAGTGTTTTGCCATGGTGTTACTCGATTTCTCCATCATTACCCTTATATTATCTCAGTGTGTCTAACGCTTACCCAAATGCACCTCCCACAATCCCTACCGTTGCACCGTATAAACGGTTTTGCTCGTTTCTTCCATGGTTTTATTTCCGTGCTTCTACTACATAGTGGTCACACATCGAAACCGCATTTTTTCCATTGTTTTTCCATTGTTTCACGCGTGCTTTACGCGATAATGGTCCCACATCGGAGCCTCAATTTTACTTGGCATCAATTTACCCTCTCCCTATTCTTTCCACCGTTTCGCCTCGCGTTTTAATCAATTTTCCAAGCGTTCTCCTCAAATGTTCCATTGCTTTCCCATTTTTTTCCATTGTTTTATGTCAAAGTCCCTCCTTTTTTCCATTGTTTTTCTCATCATTTTCCCCTCCTTTCCCATTTTTTTCCCATTGTTTTATGTCATATTCCCTCATTTTTTCTAGTGTTTTTCTCATCATTTTCCCCTCCATTGCAATCTGCCCAGATCCACCTCGGAGGGCGGACCAGGGGGGAATCGATACCCCAACGTCACCCAATTGCGGTCCCACATCAGAGCCGCAATTTTTCCAATATGTTTTCCATTGTTTTTCTCCACTTCTTCATCATAGTCCCTCGATTTTTCCATTGCTTTTCCATCGCTAACGGTCTCACATCGAAGCCACATTTTTTTCATTTTTTTCCATTGCTTTTCCATAGTTTTACTCGACATCATTTTCCCCTCCATTCCAGTCTCCCCAGTGTTTTTTTCACAGTTTTTCCTCCAGTTTTACTCAATCGTCCCATATTTTACGCTATCAATTTATCCTTCCATTTCATCAATTTTTCCAGTGTTTTGCCATGGTGTTACTCGATTTCTCCATCATTACCCTTCTATTATCTCAGTGTGTCTAACGCTTACCCAAATGCACCTTCCACAATCCCTACAGTTGCACCGTATAAACGGTTTTGCTCGTTTCTTCCATGGTTTTTTTTCTGTGCTTCTACTCCATAGTGGTCACACATCGAAACTGCAATTGTTCCATTGCTTTTCCATTGTTTCACGTGTGCTTTATGCGATAATGGTCCCACATCGGAGCCTCAATTTTACTTGGCATCATTTTACCCTCTCCCTATTCTTTCCACCGTTTCGCCTCGCGTTTTAATCAATTTTCCAAGCGTTCTACTCAAATTTTCCATTACTTTCCCATTTTTTTCCATTGTTTTATGTCAAAGTTCCTCCTTTTTTCCATTGTTTTTCTCATCATTTTCCCCTCCTTTCCCATTTTTTTCCCATTGTTTTATGTCATATTCCCTCATTTTTTCTGTTGTTTTTCTCATCATTTTCCCCTCCATTGCAATCTGCCCAGATCCACCTCGGAGGGCGGACCAGGGGGGAATCGATACCCCAACGTCACCCAATTGCCACCTGGTACATAACCCTAAAAAAGTTTACCTGTGGCCACCTTTTTTACCACCTAATTTCCTCATTTTTGGCCGGTTTGGGGCGCTCTGCCCCCAGACCCCCTTAACTCACTTTGTTCGCAAAAAGAACTTCGCCTAGCCTAGCGGCTGGCTTTCGTGACAATCACGTACAACCATGCAATGATGCTGCGGACAGGTATATGAAACATTCCTATGAAAAGCTGTACCTATCCCTGGTCTCTGCGCCATCTGCACCGGAACCCTCCGGAACCCCGGAACCTTGCCCGGAACCTGGTGTTGAAGCTGCACCGGATCGCACCAGAGCTAATCTGGGCTAAAGACCCCATAGCAAAGTTTTGCTGTTGGGGAAAAACACCAGCCATACCGGCCATACCCTTCAAAAATCCGACTTCTGATATGATTTCATTTCCACTTCTATATTGGTATGGGGTATTTGCAGCCACTGGAAACTGAGAGTGTATCAATCGTCACTTCAGCCATGGCAGTGGCAGCGCACCATCCACAGGAGGGCATCGCCACCCACACAGCCCAACTCAAGGGACCCCAGGTGCTGTAAACACCGCAGCAGCAAACACCTGGGAGCCACGGTAGATCCGAGCAATTCTGACTGAATATGGCTTTCACCAAGAACGGGGGAAGGACCCGATTTTACATGGTTTTACAGATTTTTACATTGATAAATATAAAAGCGATGATAAAACTCTGCTATAAACTCTGGTCAACCATCAAAATCACATCCTTTCCGATGATTTGCATATTTTCCATACGGTTTTCGATATCAGAAAAGGTCAGAAAAGCCTAACTTCTAGGCTTCAGACACTGGCGGCAGGTCTCCACGCTCAGCCATCTGCGATCGCAGCACTGGGTGTGTCTAAAACTTGGGACTCAACTAGGGAAAATGGTGATATATTATAATGGAGATCTATTGGGGATAACTGGGATAACCAACAATCAATATTTCAGTGTGTCAAAACCTTGGCCGTTTATCGCAATTTGATGGCAATTGTAGATACCTCATGATGAACCATGGGAATGTCGGGGTACCCCGTTTTTAGAGAAGCCCCACTGTTCCCCAGTGCACTGTTTATCCGAGTGAACTTGGCGTACTGGTGAAAGAATCGGACTTGAGCAAGGAGGCTGGAAATCATGCAACATTAAAAATTAGAAAACGACTAAAACTAAAGCGTTGAGTGGGGAACTAAAGCAATCATGGAGAAGATCTAGAGAGCTGGAGCTCGTTCAAAGACTTTCAAAGATTGAAGAAGCTTCAGATGTGAGGTTCATTCCGAAGTGCCAAGACTGACAACGAGGGTTTCATGCGAAGACCTGATGTGCACAAATCTCCTCTTGCTCAGCATACTGATGATCCCTGAGTGATGAGCACAATCACGAACGAATGCCATCATTGTGGCCATCACGGGGCTTCAAGGACTTCCTTTCCCCATAGTTGCATTTTAGTTTAGAGTCTTCACCCGCTGGCTCAGTTAGGTCTACTGTTGCATGATTCCTTCTTCTCCATACCAGTATAGATACATACGTACGTATAGTACATGGCAAAAACATACAAGAACCACGCAGTCTGTCTATGATTCACGCTGACCAAAAAAAGGATATCCTTTCATTGACGCTTCGGGTGCCCGCACGCGTTCCAAATGCGCAATGCTTTCGGAAGCTTTGTCAACGGACTTTGTCCGTGCACCTGTGGCATGGAACTCAAGCTTATGAAGAAATGGCAATGGGTCAAAACCCTGGTACCCCAGTGAGCATTAAAGTAGTTGGCAAATTTGTGTCCATGCCACAAATGTGGTGTATGTATAGGGATGTATAGGGTTTGACCCGTGTTAAATCGGTCTTGCATGCCACGGGTTTAATTAAAAACAATGTTGAGGAAAGGGCACTAAAAGTAGAAACTCTCGAAACTCTCCAAACTCTCACGGGTAAAATGCCCAAAGATCTGATTTCACAATGCCTTCGCCATGCTGAGGCCGTCCGCCAAAGCGCTGTCCTAGCAGAAGTCCAGCAAAAAACCATGGTTGACCTCATTTAGTTCGATGATTTTCCCATGCGTGGGAGACTTCCCATGGTCACTCTAGCCACTGTGTCCTAAAATTATTTGGTTCATTCTTGTTTGCCGTTGCATACAACTGCCTTCAGTGACGGCCACGTACGGTAGGTTTCGGAGTTGCTGACGAAGACCTACACAACCCGTTGGTCAGGGAAGGCATGGGAAGGCCAAAGTATGCCACAGAAGACATGTGAGAAACATTGAAGCATCATTCAAACCAGATGTTCCACAATCCTGGTTACCAACACATTGTTTGTCATTGTCATACATGTTGGTTGCACCTTTTTTCCATTACCTCCATTACCACCATCACCGTCATGGCAACAACACCGTCACCACGAACACCTTACCAGTATCATGGCAGGTTCATGTTCATCGTCATGGTCATGATCATGATCATGCACATCGTCTTGATGTTCATCATCATCGTGTTCATCTTCATACTCTTTGCCGTTTGCACGTTTCCAACACATGGGAGTAGCAATGCACTGGACATTCTTGGTTTTCAGTTGCAAAAAGCCTTGCGCGGCTGACTGCGGGCGCCTTTGCAGCTGCAAGAACGACCACAAACAAAATGGATCGAAAATGCTGATGTTGATGTTGATTTTGACCATCACAAGCCGAAAAAAAAACATGAGAATTCATACAGGTAAGGACTGCACCGTTTCTGAAAAGACCAAACAAATGTCATCACCACTATCATCATCATCATCATCATCATCATCATCGGCATGATCATGTTTTCATCATATACCTATCCATCACCAGGTTCATCGTCATGACGTTTCCCATCGTCACAATCAGTAAAGTCATTCTGCACACACAAACAAAATTGTTGCTTTCCGTTGCACCAGCATATTATCAAACCATGTTGTTTTTTATCGACGCAAAACCCCAGTGTCAAAATGTCAATTTTGCATATGCGCAAGTTTTCAACACACGAATCGCAATGCAATGGACATTGGTTTTCAGTTGCGAAGCACAATCGCAAAAGAATCCCAAGGAAAATGGATCGGTGTATGGACTGTGTATGTATGGAAAAACCAGAACGACGTGATGGAAAACTCAGCGCTGCACCTGGCTTCCGAAAAGGCCATCAATGTCATCGCAATGGCGAATCAGCAAACGCAGTTGCAACCATTTGACTTGTATTGCGCTCACGTCATGCTACACATCTGTAATCCATGCTGTAGCGTCAGCAAGAAACGAACACTGTTGTTCTCCATTCTCCACGCTCCCAAGGAATTGCCAGAAGATTGGAAATGGCGTTTGGCACTGGCCATTTCACATGCTGTTTGCGTGAGGCCACTGGTCACCTCACAATTGTTTCACGATTTGAACTGAAACCAAAACTCAGCAACGAAACGGCCGTGGAACATATATGAGTCGTTTATTGTGCGTGTGTGTGTGTGTGTTTGTGTTTGTGTGTGTGTGGAATGTTTGTGTGAAACCGCACGCGTTTTCTATTTGGCTGCGGCCAGCCACAGCCGCTCCAGACTGTCGACCTCCAGAAGTGCAACATGATTTCAAGCTCCTGAGAAATAGAAATGATTTCGGCAAGCTGTTCTTCGGTTTTCTTGAGACCCTCGCCAATGCTTTGCAGCGATCCAGCTCCTGCATGTCGGGCGGGCATGTATGATATTGTATGATCATCAGCATCAAAAAGTAAAAATCAGCCGGTCAGCCTGTCAAAAATTAATTCTGTCTGGACTGAGATGCATGAGTCTGAGTGGGAATTGGAAAAATAAGGGCAGTTCTTTCATGCTCTCACTAGAGCAGCCAATAATGCACCATAACCAAAGGGATACCAACAGGCTGCAAACTTTCAAGCTCCTTGGAAAGGCGAATGTTTTCTTCAAGTTGTTCTTCTTGAGCTTTCTGGAGATCATTCGCTCGGGCCCTGGAGTGATCCAACTCCTGCATGTTGGGATCATTCACAAGACTTGGGCGGCTGGGAGCTTCCAAAGGCCTTTGCATACATGTATGATCCTGACTGATAATGCACTAATAAACAATCAATCTACGAAGCAGTGTGACTGAGCCGCTATAGATGTTGGCATTACTTAATATAATTGGATATTGCTGCACTGCAGAAAATCTATGTTTTCGGATTCGAACTGTGCGAAAAGGTGCCATAGATTTACCCATACCTATGTCAATTTTCTCATGTGAAACTGGAGACAGCCTGACTGTCCTTAGCCAGCTGGGACATCTCTGCTTCGTGGTTTTCTTCCAGACCACGCATTCGGGCAATCTCTTCGCTGCATTCGTCGCGCTCCTGCAAAAGCGACACGAAACATCAGCATCACAAAGTAGAAAAAAACAGCCGGTCAGCCTTTGAGAATTGATTCTGTCTGGACTGAGATGCATGAGTCTGAGTGGGAGTTCGGACAAAAGGACAATTCTTATAGAAGATCAGCCATAAGCCGGTAATTCAGAACCAAAGGGATACCAAAAGGATCCAGGCTCAAAGCTTCCAAGCTCCTTCGAAATCCGAATGATTTCTTCAAGTTGTTCTTCGCGAATCTTGCGTAGTTTGGTCACGAAGTGAAACACGAAGTCCTGCATGTTCGGATCATTCACAAGACTTGGGCATGTTGGGAGCGTCCAAAGTCCAAAGGCCTTTGCACACATGTATGATCGTGCATCTACAAAAAAATATCAATAGATATCAGTAAATCTACAAGCAGTGTGACTGGGCCGCTAGATGTTCTCATGTCATTGTTGGATATTGATATTGCTGGTTTGCAGGAAAACATTGCTGCTAATTTTTGGATGGGGACTGTGCGAAAAAGTGGCATAGAGCGACCCATAATTCTGCATGTCTTGAAGAGTTTGACAGAACATCATCTAAACCCAAAAGCTCCTTTTCCGCAGAGCTTTCTGGAAACCCTGGTGATGGTGGAAATCCAGCAGAGGACTCTGCCGTCACCTTCACGGAAAAAATCAGAGCCGACAATATGCCAAGAATGGCAAAATCTACAGGCTTTTGTGACCAACGCAGTCACGAAATGCCTGAAGGTTTTGATTTCCCTTCATTGCTTCAAAATCTTCAGAGCTCAACCTATTGAAAAACACGACAACAGAGTGAATTACTGCAAGGACTGCAACATTGCTTCAAGGTGCTTCAACAGAGACCAAGCAGTCAACAAACTTCAAACTGTACGTGCATCAACAAACATTAACACGCGCGAACAAAATCGGTTGTATACAACAACAACAACAACAATAATAACAACAACAACAACAGATGAGAAGATGAGAAGATGAGAAGATGTGAAGAGGGTTGATGATGTGAGGATGTGAACATGAGAAGATGTGAAGATGTGAAGATGAAAAGATGAGAAGATGTGAAGATGAGACGATGTGAAGATATGAGGATGTGAAGATGTGAGGATGTGAGGATGAGAAGATGTGAAGATTTGAAGATTTGAAGATGATATGTGAAGATGTGAAGATGTGAAGATGTGAAAGGGTTTGACAGACCCCCACTATTAGAAGAACCCTTCGCTCAGACGCTCTCGGGAATTGCTGTAACAAACAAAGTCTTCATTGTAAAGAGGGTTTCCTTGGGGAATTTGGGTTCAAAAAATAGTGTGCATTTAAACATGTCCCCTTTTTCAAAGCTACATCCAACATGTCAACGATTTTTCGTGGAAAACAACCAAAATCATTGCATTTCTCCTGGGGAAGTTCACTCTATCCTGGGCAAGCAGAGATCCTGCTAACATAGCCTCTATCAGCCCCTATCCATGATCTGCAAGTCTGGCCAGTTGCTTACAGGAGGCTATGTCAGCACTTGTGTTCATCCCTTTCATCAATATTGTTTCCTTTTCCCCTTGCAAGACATCCTGTCAGGCCGCCCTCATTTCAACAAAAATGGAAAGAATGGCTACTAATAAAGAAAGAACCCAGAAACTTCCCAAAGAAAGCGAAAACGGTGGAGAATATGCGTTTTCTCAGAGAAATCTACCTAACATAGCTCTTGGGATAGGATTCTCCACATGTACGATTGGAAACGGCAGGCGGTGAAGATCCAGATCACATCGAACAAAATCCAAAAGTGAAGTGGCTAACATGGATTTTCACAAGTCATATGCAACCATGGGAGGTTGCCAGCAAAACCCAGCTCATCCTTGGTTTTGTCATGTTGTTTGGGTTTCCCACCCAAACACGATGAAACCCACCGAAGCCAAGCAAAACGGTAATTCTTTTGCCCCATATGGCCATCATGGGGAATGAAAGCAGGGAACAGAACAAATGCCAGAAGTGCCGAGGAGCAGGGACAGCTTTTACAGAGGACAGGCATGGAAGGCAAGGAGGCGCAACGGTGACAGCCACGACAGGTCCCAGTTGCGAGGAGCCACTGTGGAAAAGCAACCAGAGGCTTCAGGTACGCAACGAGGGGCGACGCAACCAAAAAACACACTGTTTGGATGTTTGTCGGGCATTTAAAGTTCATGGGATCACACACACTTGGCTGCAAAAATCACCTAAACATCCCCTGAACCATCCGAAGTGCCGACAATTTAGAATTTAGACCAGGAAGACCCAATTTGAAGGGAAAACCCAGGAAATCTGGATTCAATAGAGCAAATGATTGCAGGGAAACACAACAGGTCCAAGAATTCAGCTGCGGGGACACCAAGCCATACAAGTGTTGTCCACCTAACTTGGCTTGTCCTTTTGTCATGTTGACATGGTAGGTATTGGCTGTATTGGCTGGAAAAGAGGCTATGCTAGACCGTTAGACTATCGGGTGCGATTTCACCTTAGAAAGGATAATGTCAAACGCTTTAAACTAATATGGCCTCAATCCCACTGTTTTGACATGTTTCACTACCTTGGCATCAGGTTATTCATATTTTTCTGTGGGTAGCTAGGCAGCTCAAGGCAAGTTTTGGAGAGAGTAAAGTTTGCCGTGTTTCAATGTAAAAAAATGTACAGGGCCGCATAGAAGTGTTGGCCAAAGAAGAAATGTGAGCCTCTGCAGGAGTCTCTCTTTCGGCCTGCTGTATGCCAAGCTGGTGCAACATCATCAACGAATTCTGATGCAAACAAAAGTGACCAAATAAGCAGAAAGGCCTCGGGTTGTGGCGCTTGCGGGCTCTGACGCTTCGCCTGCATGGTTCACCCTACTGCACATCTCACAAGACGAACATAAAGAAAAAATACCAAAAATATCAGAAAAGAGTATCACATGCAAATAATGTCTGTCTTACCCTTCGTTTGTGTTGCAAAGCAGCAAAGCTGTCCTGACTGACTGCAACCGAAGGAAGCTTCGGTTCTGCTTCCTGGATCAAAGCCGAGACATTCGTTTCTGCCTCAACTACCTTGGTTCGATTTCAAGCCAGATGGACAGCACAACTTGAAAGGCGTGATGTATATCAAGACTATCAAAACAACTGGTCGGGGAAGCGAAACTGACGAAAACCTACGCACAAAGGTGCTACTACCGCCTCGACCCTTCATTCACAAGAAACTGCCAAAAGCAAGACTCTAGCAAGACTGTCGCTGTGGATCACAATTTTCACGTGGAATGCAATGATCTGAAAATTGTCTATAGCAGCATGGCACCCTGCAGTTCAGAAGATCATTTGTGTCCACCCCAGGATTGTAGGCCCCAACCAGGCACCAAAACCAAACACTTGCTTCGGGCTTCTAGGGTAGAGCAGAAGTGAACATGCAACGCTTTCAAATTTCATACTGATTCATACTGTAGTTCCATGCTTTACTGAGAATGCGGCAACCACATCTGGCGTTTTTGCCGCGACCTCAACCTGCAAAGTTTGTCGTGATTCAATGTAAAATGTAAAATAATGTACAGGGCCGCATAGAAGTGTTGGCCAAAGAAGAAATGTGAGCCTCTGCAAGAGTCTCTCTTTCGGCCTGCTGTATGCCAAGCTGGTGCAACATCATCAACGAATTCTGATGCAAACAAAAGTGACCAAATAAGCAGAAAGGCCTTGGGTTGTGGCGCTTGCGGGCTCTGACGCTTCGCCTGCATGGTTCACCCTACTGCACATCTCACAAGACGAACCTGAGAAGGGAGGAACGAAAGCCAGGGGAGTGCGAAGGTGGGTGCGAAGAAGAAGGAGAGGAAGAGGGAGGATGCGGGAAACAGAGTAGATCGAGGAGAGGTGGTGCCAGGAACGCACGAGCTTTTGTCTCGCTGCAGCGGGCAAAGCTGAAAGGTGCAGAAGTAGGCTGCGAAGGTCCTCAAATGCACCTCCCACAATCCCTACCGTTGCACCGTATAAACGGTTTTGCTCGTTTCTTCCATGGTTTTATTTCCGTGTTTCTACTCCATAGTGGTCACACATCGAAACCGCAATTTTTCCGTTGTTTTTCCATTGTTTCACGCGTGTTTTACGCGATAATGGTCCCACATCGGAGCCTCAATTTTTCCATTGTGTTTCCATCCCATCAATTTCCGTCATTTTACTTTTATTTTACTTGGTATCAATTTCGTCCCACATCAGAGCCGCAATTTTTCCATTGTTTTTCCATTGTTTTACTCCACTTCTTCATCATAGTCCCTCGATTTTTCCATTGTTTTTCCATCGCTAATAGTCTCACATCGAAGCCACAGTTTTTTCCATTGCTTTTCCATAGTTTTACTCGACATCATTTTCCCCTCCATTCCAGTCTCCCCAGTGACCCTTTCACAGTTTTTCCTCCAGTTTTACTCAATCGTCCCATAGTTTACGCGATGTCTCTATCAATTTATCCTTCCATTTCATCAATTTTTCCCGTGTTTTGCCATGGTGTTACTCGATTTCTCCATCATTACCCTTATATTATCTCAGTGTGTCTAACGCTTACCCAAATGCACCTCCCACAAGCCCTACCGTTGCACCGTATAAACGGTTTTGCTCGTTTCTTCCATGGTTTTATTTCCGTGCTTCTACTCCATAGTGGTCACACATCGAAACCGCAATTTTTCCATTGTTTTTCCATTGTCTCACGCGTGCTTTACGCGATAATGGTCCCACATCGGAGCCTCAATTTTTCCATTGTGTTTCCATCCCATCAATTTCCGTCATTTTACTCTTATTTTACTTGGTATCAATTTCGTCCCACATCAAAGCCGCAATTTTTCCATTGTTTTTCCATTGTTTTTCCATTGTTTTACTCCACTTCTTCATCATAGTCCCTCGATTTTTCCATTGCTTTTCCATCGCTAATAGTCTCACATCGAAGCCACATTTTTTTCCATTGCTTTTCCATAGTTTTACTCGACATCATTTTCCCCTCCATTCCAGTTTCCCCAGTGACCCTTTCACAGTTTTTCCTCCAATTTTACTCAATCGTCCCATAGTTTACGCGATGTCTCTATCAATTTATCCTTCCATTTCATCAATTTTTCCAGTGTTTTGCCATGGTGTTACTCGATTTCTCCATCATTACCCCTATGTTACCTCAGTGTGTCTAACGCTTACCCAAATACACCTCCCACAATCCCTACCGTTGCACCATATAAATGGTTTTGCTCGTTTCTTCCATGGTTTTATTTCCGTGCTTCTACTCCATAGTGGTCATACATCGAAACCGCAATTTTTCCATTGCTTTTCCATTGTTTCGCGCGTGCTTTACGCGATAATGGTCCCACATCGGAGCCTCAATTTTTCCATTGTGTTTCCATCCCATCAATTTCCATCCGTACTTTTATTTTACTTGGCATCATTTTCGAAGTGTTCTACTCAAATTTTCCATTGTTTTCCCATTGTTTTACGTGATATTCCCTCATTTTTTCCATTGTTTTTCTCATCATTTGCCCCTCCATTGCAGTCTCCCCAAGTCCAGATCGGAGGACGGACCGGGGGGGAATCGATACCCCACCGTCACACAATTGCCACCTGGTACATAACCCTGAAAAAGTTCACCTGCGTCCGCCTTTTTTACCACCTAATTTCGTGATTTAGTGGCCGTTAGGAACGCTCTGCCCCCAAACCCCCTAAACTCACTTTGTTCGCAAAAAAAACTTCGCCTAGCCTAGCGGCTGGCTTTCGTGATGACTTGGAATCGTGACAAGAATTCTTGGGAAGAGAAGGCTGTGAATGGAGAAATGCTATTGCATGTTGGGCTTGGGGGGGAAATTTAAACAATGAATTGGAATCGTGACAAGAACTCTTCGGAAGAGAAAGCTGTGAATCGAGAAACAGTATTGCATGTTGGGCTTCGGGGGGAAATTTAAACAATGAATTGGAATCGTGACAAGAACTCCTCGGAAGAGAAAACTGTGAATCGAGAATCACTATTGCGTGTTGGGCTTTGGGGGGAAATTTAAACAATGAATTGGAATCGTGACAAGAACTCTTCGGAAGAGAAAGCTGTGAATCGAGAAATACTATTGCATGTTGGGCTTAGGGGGGGAATGTACAGAATGAATTGGAGTCGTGACAAGAACTCTTGGGAAGAGAAGGCTGTGAATGGAGAAATTTATTGCATGTTGTGCTTTGGGGGGGAAATTTAAACAATGAATTGGAATCGTCACAAGAACTCTTCGGAAGAGAAGGCTGTGAATGGAGAAATCTATTCCATGTTGGGCTTTCGGGGGAAATTTAAACAATGAATTGGAATCGTGACAAGAACGCTTGGGAAGAGAAAGCTGCGAATGGAGAAATTTATGGCATGTTGGGCTTTGGGGGGGAAATTTAAACAATGAATCGGAATCGTGACAAGAACTCCTCGGAAGAGAAAGCTGTGAATCGAGAATTACTATTGCGTGTTGGGCTTGGGAGGAGAATTTCAACAACCTGAGAAGGGGGGACGAAAGCCAGCCCTTAGCCCGAATCTTTTTGTTTCCGCAGAGAAATGTCGTGGTAGCGGCCATGATCGAAGTTATCACCCCAAACGTCCTCTTACAATCCCGTATGAACAGAAGCCCAAACCATCTGCAGCACCTTTGGAAGACTTCTCCTTGCTTTGCAACCCTTCGCCCCCCCTTCCTCAGTATAACTTCTCATCCCCTTGCAAACTATCTTGTTCCGAACCCCAACGGACGCTGCTCTCCGTTGAGCTTCGGAGTTCCTCCATGTTCCTCCGTTTTCCCGCTGCTTTTAACGATTTTCCTTCATATTCTTTCGATTTGTTCAAACCTTTTTCCTGCCATTCCTCCACTTTCCTCCGTTTTCCTCCTCCGTAACCTCCCGTAACCTACCGTAACCTCCCATGACCTCCCCGGCCAGGATTTGGCCCAAAACGGCCATGTCCCAATGATCACAGAAGAGAAATTCAATAGGCGGCTGAGGGGCCGCCAAATGGCAGAAATTTGCTCCCGTGACCTCCCGTGACCTCCCGTGACCTCCCGGCTAGGAGTTGGCCCAAAACGGCCGTTTCCCAATGATCCCAGAAGAGAAATTCACTAGCCGACCGAAGGGCCGCTAAATGGCAGAAAGTTGCTCCCATGCTTCCCCGTAACCTTGCGTAGCCAACTGTCATCTCCCTCCCATACAGAGACAGACACAATCACAGACAGACATACACACAGCACTCTACACTTCACACTCTACACTTTGCACTCGACACTCTACACTCCACACTTTACACTTTACACTGTACACTCCTCACTCCACACTTTACACTCTACACTTTACACTCTACACTTTACACTCTACACTCCACACTTTCCACTTTACACTCCATACTCCACACTTTACACTCCACACTCCACACACGATACTTTACACTCCTCACTCCACACTTTACAGGCCACACACTACACTTTACACTCTACACTTTACACTCCACACTCCACACTCTACACTTTACACACTACACTCGACACTCTTCACTCCATACTTTACACTTTACACTTTGCACTCCTCACTCCTCACTGCACACTTTACACGCCAAGCTCCACACTTTACACTCCACACTCTACACTCTACACTTCACACTCTACACGCTACACTCCACACTTTACACTTTACACTTTACACTCCACACTTTACACTCCACACTCCACTCTCTAGACTTTACACACTACACTTTACACTCTACACTCTGCACTCTACACTCCATACTTTACACGCTACACTTTGCACTCCGCAATTTCTCACTGCACACTTTACACTCCACACTCCACACTTTACACTCCACACTCTACACTTTACACTTTACACTCCACACTCTACACTCTACACTCCACACTTTCCACTTTACACTTTGCACTCCATACTCCACACTTTACACTGCACACTCCACACTCTACACTTTACACTCCACACTTTACACTTTACACACTACACCTTACACTCTACACTCTTCACTCTCCACTCCATACTTTACACTTTACTCTCTACACTGTACACTCCTCACTGCACACTTGACGCTCCACACTCCACACTTTACACACCACCCTCTACACTTTACACTCTACACTTTACACTCTACACTCTACACTCCACACTTTACACTTTACACTGTACACTCCTCACTCAACACTTTACACTTTACACTCTACACTTTACACTCTACACTCCACACTTTCGACTTTACACTCCATACTCCACACTTTACACTCCACACTCCACACTCTACACTTTACACTCCTCACTCCACACTCTACACTTTACACACTACACTTTACACTCTGCACTCTTCACTCTCCACTCCATACTTTACACTTTACACTTTACACTCCTCACTGCACACTTGACGCTCCACACTCCACACTTTACACTCCACACTCTACACTTTACACTCTACACTTTACACTCTACACGCTACACTCCACACTTTACACTTTACACTGTACACTTCTCACTCCACACTTTACACTTTACACTTTACACTCTACACTTTACACTCTACACTCCCTACTCCACACTTTACACTCCACACTCCACACTTTACACTCCACACTCTACACTTTACACTCTACACTTTACACTCTTCACTCTACACTCCACACTTTCCACTTTACACTTTACACTCCATACTCCACACTCTACACTTTACAAACACACGTTACACTCTACACTCTTCACTCTCCACTCCATACTTGTCAATTTACACTGTACACTTCTCACTCCACACTTTACACTCTACACTTTACACTCTACACTCTACACTCCACACTTTACACTTTACACTGTACACTTCTCACTCCACACTTTACACTTCACACTCTACACTTTACAATCTACACTCCACGCTCTACACTCTACACTCCACACCTTACATTTTACACTGTGCACCCCTCACTCCACACTCCACACTCTACACTTTACACTCTACACTTTGCACTTTACACTCCACACTCCACACTCTACACTTTACACACTACACTTTACACTCTACACTTCACACTCCACACTCCACACTCCACGCTCTACACTTTACACACTACACTTTACACTCGACACTCTTCACACTACACTCCATACTTTACACTTTACACTTTACACTCCCCACTCCTCACTGCACACTTTACACTCCACACTCCACACTTTACACTCCACACTCTACACTTTACACTTTACACTCCACACTCTACACTCTACACTACACTTTCCACTCCACACTCTACACTTTACACTTGAAATTTCCGTCATTTTCTTTGGTTTTCTCCTACCTTTTTGCTGCCGTTCCTCCACTTTCCTCCGTTTCTCCCTCCGTAACCGCCCGTAACCTCTCGTAACCTCCCGTGACCTCCCGTGACCTCCTGTGACCTCCCCGCTAGGATTTGGCCCAAAACGGCCGTTTCCCAATGATCCCAGAAGAGAAATTCAATAGCCGACCGAAGGGCCGCTTAATTTTCAGAAAGTTGCTCCCATGCCTCACAGTAACCTCGCGTAACCAACTGCAACCTCCCTCCCATACAGAGACAGACATAGACACAGACAGACACAGACACAGCAAAACGCTCCACACTCCACACTCCACACTTCACACTCTACACTTTACATTTTACACTCTACACTCCACACTCCACACTTTACACGTTACACTTGACACTTTCCACTCTACACTTTACACTCTACACTTTACACTCCACACTCCACACACTACACTTTACGCACTACACTTTACACTCTACAGTCTTCACTCTACACTCCATACTTTACACTTCACACTTTACACTCCACACTCTACACTTTACACTCTACACTCTACACTCCACACTTTACACTCCACACTCTACACTTTACACTCTACACTCTACACTCCACACTCTGCACTTTACACACTACACTCCGCACTCCACACTTTGCACTCCACACTCCACACTCTACACTTTACACACTACACTTTACACCCTACACTCTTCACTTTACACTCCATACGTTACACGTTACACTTTACACTCCTCACTCCTCACTGCACACTTTACACGCCAAGCTCCACACTTTACACTCCACACTCTACACTTTACACTCTACACTTTACACTTTACACTCTAGACTCTACACTCTTCACTCTACACTCTACACTCTACACTTTACACTTTACACTGTATACACTCCTCACTCCACACTCCACACTTTACACTCCACACTCTACACTTTAAACTCTACACTTGACACCCTACACTCTACACTCCACACCTTACACTTTACACTGTACACCCCTCACTCCACACTTTGTGTCAAAGATGATGTGTGACAAAGTGGTGTGGGACAAAGTTGTGTGCGAAAGATGGTGTGTGACAAAGCTGTGTGTGAAAGATGGTCTGTGACAAAGTTGTATATGAAAGATGGTGGGTGAAAGGGGGGGTGTCACAAAGTGGTGTGTGAAAGATGGTGCGTCACAAAGTAGTGTGTGAAAGATGGTGTGTGACAAAGTTGTGTGTGTGTGTGAAAGATGGTGGGTGAAAGATTGTATGTCACTCCACACTTTACACTCCACGCTCCACACTTCATACTCCATACTCCACACTCCACACTCTACACTTTCCACTCCACACTCTACACTTTACACTTGACACTCCAGACTCTACACTTTACACTCTGCACTTTACACTTTACACTCTGCACTTTACACTCTACACTTCACACTCTACACTCTACGCTCCACACTTTACACTTTACACTGTGCACTCCCCCCACAACAGTTTACACTTTACACTGTCCACCTCCTACTGTAATGATCCTCAGCCCGCTGGTTAATCATCTACTAGAAGCCCAAACCATCTGCAGCACCTTTGGAAGACTTCTCCTTGCTTTGCAACCCTTCGCCCCCCCTTCCTCAGTATCACTTCTCATCCCCTTGCAAACTATCTTGTTCCGAACCCCAACGGACGCTGCTCTCCGCTGAGCTTCGGAGTTCCTCCATTTTCCTCCGTTTTCCCCCTGCTTTGGACGATTTTCCCTCATTTTCTTTCGTTTTTTTCCTACCTTTTTCCTGTCATTCCTCCATTTTCCTCCATTTTCCCCCTGTTTTCAACGATTTTCCTTCATTTTCCTTGGTTTTTTCCTCCCTTTTTCCTGCCGGAGTCAACGGACCTAGGGGGAATCGAAGCCTACCGTCACCTCTTTGCGTAGTGGTACATGCCCCCAAAAAAGTTCAATCTGGCCACCCTCCACTGCAACTAATTTCGAGATTTTGGGACCATACGCCACGACCACCCCCCAGACCCCCTAATACTCACTTCGTTCGCCAAAACAACTTTGCCTAGCCTATCGGCTGGCTTTCGTAATGAATTGGAGTCGTGACAAGAACTCTTGGGAAGAGAAGGCTGTGAATGGAGAAATTTATTGCATGTTGGGCTTTGGGGGGGAAATTTAAACAATGAATTGGAATCGTCACAAGAACTCTTCGGAAGAGAAAGCTGTGATTGGAGAAATCTATTATTGCATATAGCACTTTGTGCTCACTTTACGCACTTCACGCACTTTGCGCGCACTTTGCGCACATTACGCACTTTGCGCACTTTGCGCGCACTTTTTACGCTCGTTTTTCGCACTTTTTACGCACTTTGCGCACTATACCCAGTTTACGCACTTTGCGCGCTTTACGCACTTTGACTTGGCGCGCGTTTCGCACTTTTTACGCACATTTTACGCACTTTTTACGCACTTTGCGCACTTCTACGCAGATTGCGCACTTCTACGCAGATTGCGCACTTTACGCACTTTGCGCGCTTTGCCCGCACTTTTTACGCACTTTTTACACAGTTTTTACGCATTTTTTACGCAGTTTACGCACTTTGCGCACTTTGACTTGGCGCGCTGTTTACGCACTTCTTACGCATTTTTCACGTTTTTTTACGCATTTTTTAATGAACTTTTTACGCGCTTTGCGCATTTTACGCACTTCACGCACTTTGCGCGCACTTTGCAAGGTTTTGCATTTGATTTGGGGTGGATTGCGTTTGATTTGGGGTCAGGGTTTTCATGACATACTTACATCATATCACTCCAAAATTGGTATTTAAACTATCGCATTAAACTCCTGGAAATTCCCAATTAATATTAATATTATTATTATTATGATTTCCTATCCCACAATCCAAACCCAAAGGGCCCCCAAAAGGGCCCCCAAAAGGGCCACCACTGGCCACTGACTGCGGCTGCCGCTGGTGGCCATCTCCTTCTGTGTCAGCTGCCTCGCAGGCCAGCAGTTGGGTGGAGCTGCAGCAGTTTGTATACCCATTCTTCCACAGTAATTATCTTCAACCACATATATATATATATATATTACTCATCAATATTAGTACTAATATTATTCTGAATTATTCTCATATCACAACCCTACCGACCAAATTGAGCAACTGTTCAAGCAAGCTCTGTGTCCATCTCGTTCATGTCATCATAGTTGGTATGTTGGAATCGTCCCCAGACATGCACCCACAGGATGCTCGAAGCATTCGTCATTTAAATCCAATCGATCAGGGACTGGTGCAGCAGCATAGCCGCATTGGCACGCTCACCATCAAAGTTGTTCGTCGCATCGATGTAGACCAGGATCAATTGTGTAAGCGGGACAAATCCCAAGTCTCATTTGAGATTGTCGGGACATTCCTCACCTCTCTGTGGTTTGTCCAAGCCTCCCATGTTTTGCAAGTGCCATGGTCAGGCAGCCATCCTCCACTCTGCATGATCGCAGAGGTCAGCAGCCAATGGTTTTGTCAGCAAGATGCAATGTTTGAAATTTACCCTGGGGCCCTTCATTATCTTAATTTTGGAGTTTCCTAGAAATCACCATTCAGTGAGAAATTTTAAAGGCTCGCAATTGGGTGATTGGGATATCAGCATGCCATCCAATAAATAACTCGTGTTAGCGTTCAGAACATCCTCTTGTGATTTTCCAAAAAATATTATTATTAATGTTATTGTTATCACCTACTATGCATTCAACAACGTGCCACTATTTTGACTTGGAGCATAAAACCGCGTCATGTAGACTTGATGAATTATGATATATATGTGGGTCAGGGATATAATCAAAAAGATCGAGGAAGCATGTAATCCCCCAATACCGTCGCAACAAAAATCCTGTTTATATAATGTGCTTTTAGCCAGCTAGGCAAAATCACATACCCATTAGCCGTCACACTGGTCACTCCTCCTGGCCCATTCCAGAAAGGCCTGAGCGAACATTAGTCTGACCGCCAATTGGCTGGCCATTTCAGCCTCAAGGAGTAGCAAGGTGCAGGGTGGCTGTCGCAATGCCACTTGATTTACCATCTGATGATGATGGGCCCAGCATTGGTATGACCGTTCAAATGTCAATGATGATGCCTGGGGTTGAAGATGAGGAGAGCAAAACACCTGCCCAAAGAGTCCAACGCTTTCCCAGCTTAGAGTGCATCAGTGCAAATTAGGATGTTTTTTTTGTTTTCAATGGCCCCCATTCACTTCATCCCTGGAAAATGGTTGAAGACACAAATATTGGATAAATTTAGCTGAATCAGGTATTAAAGTATGCTCTTTTTTGGTGGTATTCTTGTGGGCAGTACAAGGACACCACCAGAGAAGCCGCTGTATTGCTGCAGAAAGGGATGCTGCTCCCAATTCAGAACTGGTGATTCCAGGATGAGATTCCTTAAGGATTCTCGTATGCTGATTCACTATCAAATTTGTTCTTCTTTGCAAAATAAGCCCCCCAAAAAAAAACAATTGCAGGCAATTGCTACCCCATTCTTCATTCTCCTTCTGAGGAAATGCGGGAGAAGATGTCGTCCATGGCTGGGCATGATCTGAACCAGTACATTCTTGGTTTGCTGCAAAAACTGGACACTCTTGTGCCCGACAGTGCATTCTCTGAGTTACCTGAAGTTTCTTGGACAAGTTGTATGGGGGAATGCCAATATTGAGAGTATTGGGCATTAGTAGAAGGTGGGGCCCCCTAGTTCAAAATTTGTATAAAACCCAATTGCCCATAGCTATAAACCAAATTCCTTTAGTAGGGCAGCCCACAGTGTAAGACCCCACATGTTATGAAACTCTTTCGTTGACCTGTTGGCAAGGCTGCTTCAAAGAAAACGCGCTCCAGCAATCTCAAGTATGCCATCGGTGGCTTCGATGTTTGTGAGAAGGCTTGGTGCATTCTTCTGGGTGTGAACGAGAAGAGGGCCACTTTGACCCAGCCCCAAAAAGTTTTTTTCCAACCCCTGAAATAAATGAATTAGTAAAAACTTCTGAAAATCTCCTGTATTCTTTTGGCATGAATGTAAAAACCATCCGGTCAAGAGGTTGGCAAATGGGTTGGCGACCAATTCCCTTCCAACTGACATGCGGAAGTTCAATGGGAAGCAGCCCACTGACAAGAGTGCCTCCGTTGATGCGTTCATGGCGTATGTCTACTTTAATCTGGTACCTGTTCTTCTATTAGTCTAATTTCATATTGACACTGATTTTACCACATGAAGAAAAATGGAAGGATTTAGATTCTCAATGAATCAATGACCACAAGTTCCTGAGGCTGAACCTTTAGCTGAGACAGCTCCCGTTGAAGAAGTCAGTGGTGCTGCTCTTGCATCATCTGGTCTATTCATCCCAGGCCCTTTGGATAAACAAAGTAGTTCAGGATAGTCTTTTGGGTTGTTGACCCCTGTGTAACAAACCATCCAAAGCTGGAACTCGTTTGAAACCCTTCCCTTTGCCAGTCCGAGGAGCTGCTGAATCTGACTTGCCGAAATCGCTCCTTGGAGGGGATGTGGATTACAGTGCGAAGACGTTCAGCCAAACTAGCCCCGTAGCAGCGCTGGAACTCATGAATGGGGTGCCCAAAGATAGAATCTCAGCTTTGTTTTGTTCTTGGATTTTTTTATTTCTATGAAACCACAATAAAACATATGTATATATTGTGTATATGCATAATATGTATCTAATGGCTGGACACTGTCAAGTAGGTTGTTAGCAACTTCAAATATTTGGAAGGGCAATGAAAGTCATACCCACTAAGGTGGCATGCAGCCTCGCCATTTGCAACACATGAGCATGGAAGCCTTCTATGAGCTATACTTGTTGTGGGGCAGTGGAAATGGTGACACCCGTGATGATTTGGCCAAGAGCCGTTGCTTCTCCCTTGTGTATGAAGAGCGCTGGAAGGGTTTGCTCCAATTCAGGGAAACCAGTCAGCATGCAAGGTGTCATGGTATTGATTAACAGTTAACATTTTTCCCATGGACTAATATAACATATGCCTAGGATCTGTACACAAATTGTGACAGAATATTGTGTTGGGTCTACCTCCACAAAGTTAGGTGCACTCAGTGCAGTGAGTTCACACGCAGAATCCGGAAGACCACACTTCAGAATGAACGAGATCAGCTTGAACATGCTCAAAGCCAACACATCCGAAATGTCAGACACTACAGGAGTGCTCAGTCGCGGCTCAACACCATGAGTGAAATCTCAACTGCTGCAGGGCAGGGTGGGAGCAGTGCTTGCATTCTCAAGCTTGACATTGATGGGCTGGATCAATCGAAGACCCGATATCCTCGTTTGAATTCCATCAACCCGAAAAGCCTATCTGGTGTTTGGAGACCACAAATCCATGTCTTGGGCTGCATAGTTTGGGGAGTATCTTGAAATTGGCACTAGAAAACATTTTTCTGGTCAGGGTGCTTTTTTAATCAAAATGTTTACAAGCTGGAAGCTGAACCCCCTCCTAGTCTGACCTCTGAGGTAGTTGAAAGCTACTTTGTGTTGGAACCTGATGTCCCAAAGGACAGTTCGACAGAGGTGACATGCATTCTCCGGGCACTTGACCAGGCAAAGGAAATCTTGGATGCACGTGGTGTGGCCATGCCATCGCACCTTTGCATAGAGGCCCACTGCTTACTAAAGCTGAAAATGTTTGATATTTTAACATGATAATAAATAGTTATTTATATATGTAGTTATGGAATTGCTTTGTATTTCCATTGCAGTAGGATTGCCAACCCTGCAGACTGACAATTGCGTCAGAGAGGGCCGCAACCAAATAGTTGCAAAGGCATCAGCAACGGCCGTCATCACTGGCCGGTCCTTTATCCAATTTCGTCAATTTTCTTCGGATTTGATATTATCATGAATGTGATTATAACCCACAACAATCAAATAAACTTATAATCATTGATATGGATATATATTCAATGATTATATAACATTATATAACCCACAATAATCAAATCATTTTCTAGTCATTGATATGATTATATAACATTATATAACCCACAACAATGAAATAAACTTATAGCCATTGATATATGTAAACAACCCAATTATCTTATCACCCCAGCCAAGCCCATTGGTGCCATATAATTTTTGCTCTTGATTCCAGCCAAGGTTCAGGTCGGTGACCCACATCTTTGGAGAGGTTGGGCACACGCATGGGCCGGTAGACCAGCGCCTTTCGATTTGCACATCAGCATTTGGGTCAGCTGACATTATCCAAACCCCACAGGAGAGTGGCAGGGGTTGAATATTTTGAAAATGTTGCGTTCAACAGCCTTCAGTGACACATTGCTTGATTGCTATCTCTTTTGATTTCCATGTGGGTCACCCTATAGGACTTTGTCAACATCATTCATCAGAAGATCAAGCCATCTCGGAAGCGAGAACTCAGGGCAGAGATTCTCACAGGCAGCCTGAATTGGAAGGCCTACTATGATCAGTACGACATCTACATGAGTGGGTTGGTCAAGGGCCCCAAATCGACCAGTAGTGTCAACCACTGTTGGAGATTCATCCTTCGATCTGACACTTATAGTTTTGCACCAAAAAAATTTTAGTACTCATGGTCCTATTTTTCTTTGCTGGGTAGACATGGTGGGGTGACAATAACACTGTGTGACTGCGACTTAGGACCTGCCACTCTATGATGACAAGTCTGGGGATTCATGGACCCCGACAGAGATCCCGGATGAAACTTGGTGCCATGTTCTCAACCTCTTCGCACTTTTTCCTACCTACTACACTTAATAGAACTTATTTTGGGGGTCGAATCAGTTTAAACCCAGATTTCTCAATATCATCTTTGTAAGGAGACGTACCAACATGTGGGCTCTGACTGCATTTTATTGCTGAAGCACCTGGTCAACAGCCAATCGTTGTCCCAACCACCATTGACACTGCTCCCAGCCAAGTTTGCTGAGAAACTTGTCATGCCTTTGACAGCCCTGCCCCGCAACATGCTTTCAGATCGAGCTCGCAAAGAGTTACATGGCCCAGATTTTGTAAAAAACTTTTGTTGATCATAACGCCAGATAATGAGCTGTTTAATCAAGTTTCTTCCCACAAGCCCCATAATATTCCAAAGCCGAGTCACTACAGCTCCAGGCACAAGATACCCTGGGCATCAACCAATACCTGAGCCCAGGTTTCTCAAGACTGCGGAGATGGTGGAGAAAGATCCGTGGGATCTTGTCAAAGCGGCCAAGTGTCTTCGTACATGGGTGGAGCTTGGGGCAAGAGAATTGGGAAATTTTATTTCCAAAAAAAGTTTGGGGAATTTCCAACAATAATAATTTTCTGTGGTTTCCTTTCACCACTGACCAATCAAAACAATAACAAAGGATGCGAATGTCAACCAGCAGTGGCCCTCGATCAGTGAACCTGTGTGGTGGTTCTCGTCAGATGTAAGGAACCCATGTGTGGCACCCAATCCTGAGGGGTTTCTTGGATGAATTCGAAAATGTTTGATCCAAAATTACCCTGTGTTAGAAAACACTTTTATGATAGTGGGTGGAATGTACATCATTATGGGTATGCCCAATGTTTCTTGTATTTTCTTGATTTCTCCAAATTAGGTGGGAACGATTTGCACCTGGACCAGTCCAAGCTGTTTCAGTAGCCCCTGTGAAGAAGGATCTTGATGACCAACCACAAAAGAAGAGGGGGAGACCTCCAAAGGATCCAAACCAGCCAGCGAAGAGGAGGGGGCGCCCTCCCAAGAACCCTCCTGCCCAGATTCAAGAGGCGAGTGGCGCAGCTGAATGCCCCTTTGTGGAGCAATCTTCGGTGGCTGCAGTTGCGGTGCCACCACCTGAGCAAGCTGATCCAGTGGTCGTGCCGGCAGGGGCTGAGCCAATGGTTGACCCAGGGGTTCTGCCAGACCTACCAACCCGTGCTACCTTTGCTGGGAGAACCAAGCTTGGATCTGAAGATTTCCAACAGCAATGGGAATGTCGGAGATTGATGTTCTACAAGAATGTCCCCAAAGAGATGTGGAAAGATAATGTTGAGCGTGAGTTCTGGTCCATGTGTTCTGCTGCTGGGGACAATGATGTTGGCTTGAAGAAATTCCTTGAGAAAAGAGGTCATGCACCTGCTGCTGCAGCCCAGGCACCCAAGGCCAGTGCAAAGCAGAAGGCAAAGGCCATGGTCAAGAAGCCTTCCACGAAGATTCCTGGTCGTGGACGTGGACGTGGGAGGGGTTGTCTGAAAAACAAACGGCCTTGTAAGTAGGTACCAATGACCAACTTTGGGTTTTTCGAGCATTTAGCGAAGTCGAATGCCGGGGGAGTTTGCGAAAGGTGATATCATCTTTCAGTTGGAAAGGACATCCACTTGTGTCCAATTGTCAAGCAAAGATTGTGGAAACATCTGGTCAAACTGACAGAAGCCCAATTGGAGCTGGCTTCAATGTGGAAAAATGAATTGAATAGCTGCATGCTGCTGCGTTCTTTTCAAAACACGGTCTAGTAGCAGGAATTGAGTGAGTATGTAATGGAAAATTTGTTGGTATCTGATTCAATCAGGATATTGAGCTTGCGTCAACAAACATGACCTGCAGGTTTTTGCTGCTCAGATGTTTGCAGATCACTCAAGGCCAATCAAAAATGGTGTGAAATTCAACAATCCCAGCCTACTTCTTAATATCTTTAATTTTATGTACATCAGACTGGATAATATCATCAAATCATCAAATTGTCACATCTAGAAGCTATTTTAGCCAATTATAGCCATGTCTCTGAGTCGTCTGGCTCTGCCAGATGATGATTCAGGGCCAGGGGTCGATATCTGGGAACAGTTCCTCCCCAAAGCCGCCAGGGGCAGCAAGGTTCCCAGGCCTCCCAAGAAGCAGCGTTGCCCACCTCGCAAATCTGCAAGGGTCCAGAAATCAGATGCCCCAGCTGCTGCTCAGGGGGGTTCGGAATTGCCTTCTGATGATGATGGACCCCTTTTTTCGGATTCAGCTATGTCAAATGCGTTGGAAGCTACTACATCAATGACACCTGAGTCTACATCAACTCCTGGGGCAGCTATTTTGAAGTATGATGATGTGAGCCTCAAAAAAGCAGCTTCAAAGATTCCAAGTCAGTGTGAACACCCTTTCCATGATTTGAAGGGAATTTTGGAAAATCTGAAGCCATTCAACGACAAGGCAAAGCCAGATACGCTATGGGAGTTGTTTTCCTTGCCAAGACTGCAGCCAAAAATGATTCAACTAGGTGGCCGATCCACACGAAGCTATGACATTCGTCATTTCTGGGACCTAGGAAACCATACGCTAGCCAGAACAGTGTTTCAGGATTTGGCCATCCTGCAACCCTTGGTTTTGTTTCTGAGCCCACCATGCACCTGGGTGTCTCAGTTACAGCACTCGAATTGGGCTAGGGTGGCATCAACCAAAAGGGTGCTGAATCTGAAGGAAGCATGTGATCTGATAGACACTTCAATGTGGTTTGCAGACCATCAAGTTCTCAGTGGCAACATATTTGGGTTTGAACACCCTCATGGGTCCCTGGCATGGAACAGGGATAGCGTCACTCAACGGCATTTGCTTGTGACCTTACCATAGTCAAATCCAAAGAAGAATGAAATGTTATGATGTATGTTTCTTCATTTGAAGGGATGTATGACTGTATGTGGGCATGATCTAAATAAAGGGGGGGGGGCAAATCTCCAAAAAAAGTCATGTTTTTTTACAGTTTGGGGCCCCCCTGTATTTGGAGACAAGCCATGTTCATATGGGGGCAAAACCCAAAGCCTTAGAAAAAAACACATTCATCATCGTCATCATCATCATCATACATATATATATATATACACATGTCATGTTTTATCTATTTTGTTTGTTTTCTTATAACGTGCATACATACATACACACATACATACAAAATAAGTTCCATTGCTTGTCGCTGGTGGTCCCTATTTCATTGTCAAATCCATTGTAATATGATTTGCATTCAAACATATCTACAAATAAAAGCAAACATTTATACATGCATGCATGCATACTACATGCAGACATACATACATACATGCATATATGCATACATTCATACATGCATACATGCATACATATATACATACATACATACATACATACCTACATACCTACATACCTACATACCTACATACCTACATACCTACATACCTACATACCTACATACCTACATACCTACATACCTACATACCTGCATACCTACATACGTGCATACCTACATACCTACATACCTACATACCTACATTACATTGCATTGTATTGCATTGTATTGCATTGTGTTGCATTGCATTGCGTTGCATTCGTACAGGCTAATATGCATTACATACATATATGCATATAAATATACATTTATTAATACCTAAACACATATACTCACTTACATACATACATGCATGCATGCATACATACATACATGCATGCATACATACATACATCGAATGCCTGCTGCTATCTAAGGTGAAGCATGTGCAACGCCATAGCTCTGTGAAGATTGCGGAGTTCGATCAGTGCCAATTTGGCCTTGTATCTTTGGAGACTAAGACCCCTGTGAAGAAACGCACCAGGGTCATGACCAATTCCCCCGAGCTGCTGAAAGCCCTAGATGGATACTTTTGTCCGGGGGACCACCCCCATCAAATTATTTCTGGTAGCGAGGGGGGGGGTGAAACGCTCAAGAGCAGCCCAGGAGTATCCCGACCCTCTTTGCAATGTCATTTGCAAGGCACTCCTTGAAGAGGAGCGCAAAAGGAGTTGAATCTCCACTCTTCCATTGGACCTCAGACAAATGTGGAAAAAAATGAGTTTTTCTTACCGGGCGTTGATTTGGGGTCTGAAAAAAAAAATAAGTTTTTTTACCAGACGTTGAATTGGGGTCAGAAAAAGGGAAATTTCTGAAGGTTTCATCCGAAACCTTCGGAAATCTGAGGCCTTCTGGAACCGAAATCAATGCCTCGAAAGAAAACATGATTTTTTTTGCAGAAGTCAACATGTCAAATCCAATCATAAAGATCTGAAGGTTTCAATTGAAATCTTCAGAAATTCCTAGGGATGATGCATGGCCAGCAGAAGTGCCATTGAAGATTCAGCATCTTGACTTCTGCTGAACATCCCACAAACCCTGGGTTTTAGAACAATTTCAGTTGAAACCTGCAGAAGTCAACATAGCAAAATCAGATATTGAGTTCTGCGGGGAAGCTGTTTTGGATCAAATCCGTTGTGAGTTGTGAGTGCCATGGATTCGGGTAACTCACCAAACCCTGAATCTTTGCATGTATTTCATAACTCTTACTTTTTTAAATGACCACAAAATTATACATGTTATGATTTCACCGGGGTATACTTATTAATCCTTAATTGGTAACTTTCAATGCCCTTTTTTGGACCCTGAAAGACCTAAAACAGGGCACCTTCAAAAATACCTATAAGGAAATTCAAACCCCTGTTAGTAGTGGGACATCATTCAGCTACATTCTCCTAAGGAGGCATCGTACGTGGACGACGATGAGTTCATGGACAATGAGGACACCCACTTACAATATGTTATATTGTGTTTTGACTCAATATTATATTATATTATGTTATAATATATATTAATATATGGATGTTCGTTTGACAGTGAAATACACATAGACGATAAGAATCTTATTGTCTGTATAAATCTTGGTTACAATCATTTCGGAATCATGGCATAACATGTTCAATTTTTCCATTGCCTATTGGTTCATCAGTGTTGTCCTGTCTTTCTATCCTCAGGACCTTGACTCTCAATCGACGTCGAACCTCTACCTCGCCGTCAAGCATCCAGTTGATGATCGCAAGACCATATCCCTTGCCTCGGAGGATGTGGGAGCTGCAGATGCGATGATGCATGCAGTGGGGTCGGGAGGGGAGTCAGCAATTGGGACCTCCACAGCTTTTGAGATAGATGCCACCCCAGATGAGAGGTTGACTGAGGTCATCTTGAATCTTATCAAAGGTGTCCTGACTAATTACTGGATTATATTTTTCAGAGGTTCAACTTTGTTTTGGAAATGTGGAAATCTTTGCATTTTGTCATTGCTTTCTATTCTAATTGGCCTGTTCCTAGGTGCTGGTGGGCCCAGGCAGTACCTGCACCAGACCTTCCCAGTTGCAGCATCGCGCAGTGTGGAGCTTGCCAGTGTTCTTGAGAAAATGGTGCCGAAGCTAGATTCTGAGAAATACATTGAGAACTATCCAATCCCTTGTTGCTTTCCTGGTGCCTTGGCACCATGTCTAGTTTGTATACTCACCGGAAATCCGTTTGGCATTATTGAATTGTTATTATACATAATGTAGAAACAGTAGAAAATCATAGAAAATCCATACACCAAATATAGACTCACTTAACTTAGGAAGATTTCAT
The DNA here is from genome assembly GCA_947184155.2 of Cladocopium goreaui. Taxonomy (NCBI): domain Eukaryota; class Dinophyceae; order Suessiales; family Symbiodiniaceae; genus Cladocopium; species Cladocopium goreaui. Next base: position 554,363 of record CAMXCT020003447.1, read on the forward strand.
TTGCTTGGCATGGCTGCATATCAAATTCATCCCATGCTCCAACTAACTTAGGGCAAGAGGACCAACAAGAGCCCATGGTTGTACCTTTCCATCTCTTCTCTGGTGAGAACTGGGCAAGTTTACGAGAACCCCCGACGCTGGACGTGGCGAGCAAGTTGATGTGGAATTACGCAGTAGATGGGTTTATCACCCATGACGAACCCATCAACATCCGAATCAAGGAAGGGAAGTGAAAATAACCTTTGGGCCCAATGTGGTATCAAATCATTTGAACAAATAGCCTTAAATCAATCTATGATGGTGGCTATTAACCTGATAGCCTTACAATTGTACCAAATCTATTGGGATTAACCTGACAGCCTGTCACACACAGTTTTCCCCCTTGACTGCTTGCAGGACAGCAGCATTGGGAACACAGGCGCCATTCCAAGCGGAGCCATTGGCTACCTGAAGGGTGCAGCTCGGGTGACAACTGCTATGGCTTTTGTGGTGGCCTGCAACCAGCTGAACCTCAAGGACCTGGTTTGTTAGGGCCTCCCTTAATGGTTAGTTTGTTTCCTCATATTCCCATTGTATTTTTTAAAGTTCTTTTAATATAATGTTTGAAATTAGCCTGCATTAATTTTTTTTTAGACTGAAACCTCTTAGAGACTGCAGCAGGTTCCAGATGTGCTACTCAAGGGGCTACAGTCCATCAAGTGCAAACATATCCGACTTCAAACCCGCCAAGAAGAGTTGTTTCGTAGCGGCATTCCTCATTTTTTGGCTTATATGAATTTTCAATTTCCCAATAATCCCGTTAATGATCTTATGATAATGACATGGGAATCTGCCACATGCCCAGGTTCTTCAACATGAAGAAATCGACACGAGGAAACATCAGGAAATCTCCATCAGCCATTTCTTGGGTAGTGTCGTTAAGCAACATTGCTGGTGGCAAAGCCGTGGATGCCGGAAGTGTGATCAAGCAATGGATACTTGATAACAACAGCTTTCTCTACACAAATCTTACCCTTCAATGCTTACTAAAATTAGATTGTTGATTTGTTTTGGGGAAATCACCTACTGAGTGTGAAATTGATACAAGATGTCAATATGTGACAAGGGATCCTCAACATGAATTGGGTATCATTTCATCTGGGGTTCGTGCGCCTGCCTGTGTAACTTTCACATCCCCAACAATGGGTGCGAATCCAGCATGGCATCAGGACTTTATTTAAAAAGTACACTGTTACTGTTTCAGGGAGCATGTCTGGTTGTTTTTATGTAGTTCCTATTATATCTGTTACTGCTTAACAATGGGCTATTTTGGTGGGACTTGCAACTCACCCCAACAGCCAAGAAGTGAGGAACTCAGTTGCTGCAAAGCCCGACCGGCTGCTGGGGGCAAAGCACCAGTCGGTGACAAACATCTTGAATTTTACCCCAGACTGCAGAGATGTGATCCTCGATTGTGTTTCTCTTTATGGATGGGATGGTCCCTAAGCCGTTGAATCTTATGATTTTCCTACTTGTTCTGTGTTGAATTTGGCACTATTTGCAGCATATTTCACCCCACCATATGGCCATATGATATTATGATAATCCCAATTGAGTCAATCATTACTAAAATTCAATAGCCTGCCTGCTGAGGTTGCCCCTATTCTGATGAGAGTCTCACATCGAAAAAGCTGCTCGTGAACTTCAACCACAAGTCTGCTCGATCTGGTAAGGGTTCCCCATGGCTTACCCGTTTGAAAAATTCCAAGGAAAGTTGCTTACTCACCTTTCAGATGGTGGCGAACAGTTGGGCCAAACTGAAACCCGACGAACGAAGGAAGCTCAACCGATCCCAACTGGAAGAGAAGAGTTCAGTTTGTGCACTGGCATGTTCCTTGATATTTTGCAGTGGTTAGCTTCAAAATGTTTACTTTGTACTTCCCTTGGTAATGATCCCTTACTGGTTTCCATCAAAGGGATATGCCACAGTAAAAGCTTTCATACCACAGAAAAATCATTGTTTGTTTGTCATGTTGTGCCCTGCTCAGCAAGGCTCATTGGTGGATGAGCTCTCGGTGCAAGTTCCAAATGTGGAACCTGTCCTTCGTGAGAAGCCCCTTAGTTAATTCAGGTTATATGGCATGGCGTTATCAAAAATGTATCAACCTTTAGTCAGTGACAGTAAATGTACAGCCCACACCCTGGCCCAGTTATATACACCAAGACTCTGATGACTCTGATGTCATTGATATCACCCCTCACTGAGGTTCCTTGGCCGGCTGCAGAGAGGAGACTCGACCCTCGAGATGGATTTGTTGAGCGCCGTGGAAGCCAAATCGGATGCATGGGTCCCAAGGGAAAATGCATGCATCTCGACATTCAAACTTAATGATCATCATAATGGCTTACTGTCTTAACCCATTTGATCTGGGGATATGGTGTTTGACTCAACCAAAACCTATTCCATCAACCAGGTATCATGGACATCCTGAATTCCATGGCCCCACAGAAAGGACCAGCTGTGAGCATGGGGGAACTTGAAGCATCGAAAAGTGCAGTAGATTCCAGTGCACTACAGCTAGTGATCCAAGAGATTCAGTATGATGAGAAGTGCATGGCAGCTTTCAATTCCCGCATGAGCAGTTACGAGATCAGATTGGCCCACCAGAAGAATGAATGGGTGTCCAAAAAGCTCTCAATGGCAAAGGATGCTGTGAACAAATGGATGGATGCAAAGGCCCCGAAAGTTTGAACAACACTTAGTAGACCAAGACTAATTGCCAAGCACACATTAATTATCAAACATTGTTGCTTGTTGTGCTTGACATTCGTATGACTAGCCTCTCCAAAAATCAGTTTCTTGGTGGGGTTCCCTTCCAGGTCGCTGCAGATGCTTGGCCTGAAAAGATTGATGGTGCTACAGCAATCAACATGAAGCAGCACGTGGAGGATTCTGTTCAGAAATGGATGCAGTCCCAACAGCTTCGCACCCCTGCTACTCCCTGTCTATTTCAAAAATGGTTTTTTATTATGTTTAACCTATAATAGGTTTCAAAATGCCACTATGGGCTTACTTGGTGTTGAAATGTCAACAACGCTGAAACGAGGCGTATCTCTTTGTGGCCAATTACTCTGCGCCATCCTTGCTGAAATCGGAGATCACTCCATGCATTTTGCATCTGATGGGGCATACCATCTCATCGTACCCGGCAACTAGCTGTGGAGTCTTCTTGAACCCCCAGTTCGCGTACAAGACCAACCTTTTCACTGAGGAATATGGGCTAGTGCGTGCGCTCTCATCTGCAGGGTGCTCCGTGGACACACAGTTCCAACTCCTTTTCGATGTGAAGTCCAAGGTAGACCCTTGTCATTGTTCAGATCTTAGTTATTATGTTGTTTCATTTGTTTTAATTAGTGCTTGTCATTTGAAATAGCTGTTTATTATAGTTATAAGTGTCTTAAAGGTTCTGACTCACATATCTTGGTCTTTCCCTGACATTAATCTGGCATTCTTTCAGGATTTGCGGGACCAACGCCCAATGGCGTATGGTGGAAGGTTCATTAGCCCATTGCAGAGCTCTTTGGACATCAACAAGGATGAATGGATGTGGAAGAGCTCAGCTCTTCAGAGATTGAGGCGCACTGTGGGGGAGGCAAAGCAAACCCCAGCAAAGCAGATGATCCACATGGAAGAGCTTTCACCTACTGCCTTGCCAACGGCAATTCAGCCTCCGCACGGTGCGCAGAAGTATGCGCAAATCGGGGGGGATGCTGCAGAGCAGCTCTTGATGTCAGCGGTTGAAACTTGGTGTTGAATCATTGGCTGGACATAAATAAAATCTTTTTACATCGAATCAGAATTAATATCCAAAATCAGAATCATTTTGGTCATATTGGTTGTTTGAGTTGGGCTATTGTCCTGATGTGTTTGTCTGTGTGTCTGCCCATTATCTAGATTTTTTTGGTGGAGGGGCAAACAATTTAAACCAAAGTGGGTCCAGGATGGCGTATCGTTTACATCCTCCATGGGCCTTGTCGTCGTCGATTGCTGCCCCAATGTGGGCCATGTCTTTGAGGGGTTTGTGCGCATGGAGCAAAAGGTGAATGTACCGTCCATTTATCTTCCAATCTACACCGACATAGACCATAAGGATTGGTCTGAAGTGTTTTGGACTGCGGAGCTGGTGTCGCTTTTCCAGCAGGGAAAGCTCAATGTGCCAGGATGTGAGAGGCCAGGGTTCATATGATTCCCAATCTCTTTTGTTATATTTACTGTAACAAATAAAATACTGTTTACTTTCGTCCTGTCTGTTTGAAGGCTTCAAGATGATCCACCAGCTGAACATTTGGAAGCACCGCCAGAACCACCAGCGTTGAAGAAATGCACATATGGAAAGGTGGGTAAGTTCCAAAATATCTTACAAAAATGGTGGTTAAACTTAGCATGTTTTCCAATTTCATTGTATCTCAATGTTTTAAGTATTCTTTTGGATTCTGTTGCCACACCCCAGGTTGATGGCCAGATTGTCACCCTGGAGATCCCTGAATCTATTGTCAAGCAGTGGGAATCAAAGCCTGAGTTCAAAACATACTATGAAGAATTCCTTGGTCGAAATCCCCCAGTCAAAGAATTCAAAGGGCTCTCAGTCTCCAAGAAGAAGACCGATCCATCAAAACCTGGAAACCCCACCGCCGTCTTGCCCACCAAGAAGCGTCGTTTGGTTGAAGACATCTCGGGATCCATTGTTGATGTCTCATCGCTCCCAGATCCTGATGAGGTGCTGATTCAGGTCCCAATAGTCAATGCCCGGGCAGCGAAAAAATTGACTACCATGCCACTACTTCGTATCACCAAGAATGGCGGCCCAATGATTGTGAATCAGACTGGCCAAGAGGTCGCTGGACAGGAGTTTAGTTACAACTTATCTGGGGTCATGTCAATCTTATCCCTCCCAAACTTTTTACATAATTATCTGGGTATCCAAACATCTTGATCCATATTCTGGAGGTCACACTGCAAGAATCGTCGGTGCTTTGTGGGTTTGGGCGGGCCAAGTTCAAGGAGGCCCCAGTGGACCCATCTCAGATTGACCCTGATGTGGAGATCCCGTTTGATGTTGGTGCTGACACCCATGGTGTTCTGGACAATGTCTATGGCACTATGGCCGAACATCTACACTTGGCATCTCAAACCAAACCGGAAAATTGCCGCGTGTGTTACCACAAGGCCTCCAAAGATCCAGAGGGAAATTGGGTTCTTGAGAAGGCAGGGGCAACCAACTGTTGAAATATCCAATCTCATTATTTGGAACCAAGTTCAAATATGTTCAAATAGTTTTCCTGCTAGCATGGCACAGGATATTGCTTTGCAGTAGTGTGCATACAAGGTCGACCCTTGGGGTAGTGAAGTTGATGTTCAATTAAGTCAGTTTGGATTCAAGATAAACATAACTTATTGGGTATATAAGCAAACTTAGTAGTGGCCCCATTCCAAACAAAAAGACCCTGAAAGGAGCATAATGTGCTCTTTTGCATCCAAAAGGAGGAGGGTGACCAAAGTGGCAATGGCAAGATGAATCAGTCCCAAGCTGGAAAGTTTCTTCAGCCACCCATGGTTTGGAACACAAAGGCTGTGAAAATCGGTTGGCAGCTCAAATGGTCGTTGAATGGCATCCAGCCGCAACGTGCGCTGGTTTTGATGGTCCAGGATGTAACAATTCCAGACCAAAAGGTGTTCTTGGTCCAATAGTCCCAGATCTGAGGGAAATTTTGAGATCCATCCCCACATGGAAATTTTGATTAGGATGTGTCCCATGTTCCCTGAGGTTGGGATTTAATTTCAATATATAGTTCGTCATGATCCTGAAAATTCATTTTTCGGAGATTCCCACCAAATTGTCATTTCTGGGATTGCTGGACACTGGTCTCCCTGTGACATGCTGCTGAGCGACGAGGGGCGAAAATGTGAGGAACCGTGTCATTGCAAACTCAAGGCTTCTCCTTAGCTCTGGTTGGCCCATCTGGGCTTTGTTGGACCCCACTTTGTGAGAAGTTGCCATCATGGCACAGTTGTCAACTCAAACACATGATTTTTTTTTGAGCTGAACATCTACCCCCAAACATAGACAAAGAATGGTTTCAATTGAATTATCCTTCATGTTTCATCACTCCCCCGGCTACCTTCGATCACATGTTACCCCCTACTCCGTGTGCTGGCAGGTTGCACTACACTACTCTAGACAGGAGTGCAGCAAGGGAGTGGGCTGGGCTTATACAAATATGCCCAAGGAAATGGTTTTAACAAAATCGGTGTCATCAAAAAATATTAAGCGGTTTCCCAATCATCCTAGCCTCCCATTGTAAGATCAAATGGATTTATGAAAATGTCATTCAAATTTAACGGGACCTTGGTTTCCACTAATTGTTTGGCCCAAAGAATGCTAAGTCATGGATCGGGAAATGACTTCTTTGTATTCCTGTATGTCAATGTTCCTGTTGCGGAATGTGATTGAAGTCTTGCGCCGCTGCTATTATTATCTTTGGGTTGATGATGGGACATGTTGCACTTCATGGGGTTATTGGGTATCTATTTTCTGGATGTGGTAAAAACCTATCTATTGGAAAGCAAGCCACAAAATTGATCAAATTTGGTGGGCCCAGGTAAAAATCTAAAATGTGTCCATCTTTAATTCCTGGTTTGTGGATTGGAGATTGCTTCAACTGAGAGATGCAACTATGGCTTTTCTACTTGGACAAGCTTCCTGCTCTGGGATTAAGCAGTGTGCCCTCATGGCAAAAGCATTTGAAGTGCTTGAGGGCTGGCCACCAGCTGGCAAGGCTTCTCACCGAAAAGAGGTGTACTTACTGTTGGCCCAAGGCTATTTGCAATGTGCTCCCGGCGTGCGGCAGCCGAAAGCAGTACCAAACCTATGAAGGTTTCAGAGCTTTGGCAAATGGCACAATTTGAGACCGCCACCACTGCGACGCCCAATGGACTGACCAATGGAAGGTGAGCAAGGACTCTTTTCTGTCTTGTGCTCTGTCCTATAACCATCGTTATTGTCATCATCCTTGGCCTCTTTGCCACCATCACTTTGATTTTTTCATCATCATTATCATCATCATCCTCCTCATCATCCTCCTCATCATCCTCGTCTTTCAAATCATTATCTGACATCTTGGTTGTTGTTGTCCCTGGTGCTGGTGGTGGTTGTGTTGATGCTTGTTGTTGTTTTCATTTGCTTTGTGAGCGCGCTGCTCGCTTGTTGAGTGGTTGTTGTTGTCGTTTCAGAGCGATACTGATATGGGGTAATCTTACTTATTAGTTAGAATACATAACATATAATAAGTATAAAAAGGTCCGGGGTATAATACATAATTTACCTTGCCCGTTGTTTGCACCGCCAAGCATCGCAGGAGATCGGCCACCATCGTCCAGCCGCTGCAGCAGTGGCCAGGGAATTGGCCACAAAGTGGTGGCCCAGAAGGGCTTTGTGGTGAGGTTAGGGGTACATATATACACAGATATATACAATTTATTATGTACAAATATATATATATATATATTGTATAATATCATATTATATACTACATATATATATACATATTATGTATATATATATATCGATATATATATATATATCGATATATATATATATATGTATTTACTTATTGAACATATATTATATCATAGATATTAAATATATATATATATATTATACTATAAATATATATATATTCACTAAATATATTCATACATAAGATTTCAAAGATGGTACAAAGATATGTGGGGATTCTATGGGTATTAGAATATATGGGTGTCAATGAATATGTAGATGTATGTTTATAGGACATATATATATATATATATGTCAAATGTATATATATATATATGTAGCGTGTATATATATATAGATAGATAGATTTATGTACAGATATATAGATGATATAGTACGCATAGACATAGATATAGATCTAGATTTATAATCATATTGAGTATGACTTATAGCGGGGTACAGATTTTATTTGAATTCATCACCTCCCAAACCCTACCCAGAATCAAATGCATTTTACCCATAATCAAGTGCAAATCCTTTTGCGCACTTTACACACTTTGCGCACGTTATCCAGTTTACGCACTTTGCGCACTTTACGCACTTTGACTTGGCGCACACTTTCGTACTTTTTACGCACTTTTTATACGCACTTTCAACGCACTTTGTACACACTTTGCGCACTTTACGCACTTTACGCACTTTGCGCACTTTGACTTGGCGTGCACTCTTTACGTTCTTTTGACGCACTTTTTACGCACCTTTTACGCACTTTCCGCACTGTGCCCAGTTTACGCACTTTGCGCACTTTATCTAATTTACGCAGTATGCGCACTTTACACAGTTTGACTTGGCGCACACTTTACGCACTTTCAACGCACTTTGTACGCGCACTTTGACTTGGCGCGCACTCTTTACGCACTTTTTACGCACCTTTTACGCACTTTGCGCACTGTATACCCAGTTTGCGCACTTTGCGCACTTTATCCAGTTTACACACTTTGCGCACTTTACGCACTTTGACTTGGCGATACTTGGCGCACACTTTACGCACTTTTTAAGCACTTTCAACGCACTTTGTACGCACTTTGCGCATTTTACCCACTTTGCGCACTTTAGGCACTTTGACTTGGCGCGCGCTTTACGCACTTTGTATGCACTTTTGACGCAGTTTTTATGCACTTTTTACGCACTTTGCGCACGTTACGCAGATTGCGCACTTTACGCAGATTGCGCACTTTACGCACTTTGCGCGCACTTTTTACGCACTTTTTACGCACTTTTTGATGCACTTTGCGCGCTTCATGCACGTTGCGCACCTTTGTGCACTGTACGCATATTTTCCCTGACTTCGACGTATTTTTCCCTGACTTCGACTTTTTTTTCGCTGACTTCGACGTTCCTGTTCTCTGACTCACGTTCCCTGACACGGTCGTGTGTTCCCTGACACCGTCTACGCTGGCCTAGTTATAGCCAAAGTTACACCCAGGTAGATTCCTGGACAGTTATAGCCAACGTTTCCTAGGTAGATTCTTGGACACTTATAGCATGTTATAGCCAACGTTGTGATGGATCTTGATTCAATGGTAGCAGGGTGACTGACTCAGGGTGTATGGACTCTGTCATAGAGTGATGGACTTGGTCTAGGTTCGTGTTAGCAAGGCAAGGCAGCAACTTTCTGTCGGAGTTCCGCAAACGGATATGCAACCATTCACACTTAAATCAATGACGTCAAATATCCAGCTGCTTGAACATTTATGACTATGACTATACCGAACCAGTGGACACCCCAAACATTCTGGTATGGCTATACCGAATCAGACACCAATGACCACAACGTAACTTTTGACAGTAACGAAGCTCCAGGTCAACAGTGTGGCTGAGATGTTCTTTTGGGTTCACAATGTAAGTGTTTTTCCCGGGCCCAGGAAGCTCCAATTTCAAGCAGCCGCACCGCACCGGCCTCTTTACATGTAAGACGTTTGCCGTCAAACGGCATTTTGAATTTTGCAAGCGTTGCGGCTATTTTTGATCTGAAATGGCATCCTTTACCTTTAGGATTGCAGTGGAAAGAGCGCTGCTAAAAAGGGAAAAACACTGTCAAGTGAGAGTTTCCGGAACTTTTTCGTGGCGCAATTCTGGGGCAGCTTTAAGTCCAAATGGGAGGAGGCTTGCGTAGCGCGCCAGCACGTGTGTCTGGGGCACTTGCTGCGCAGGCCAATGATCGGATCTCCGGGAACTGTTGCAAAATTATAGACACATTGGTTTGCACACTCGGGTGGTGGCTCTCAGCCTCCAATCGAATGATTTCTGCAGCGAACATTTGCTTGAGATGCAATGCACCCCAGTCCAAATCCTCGAAGACATTCAGCGAAGCTCCGAGAACTATCGTTTGCCCCCTTGCGTCCAATGAATTGGTGTGTTCTATCCAGCAGGTCAACAAGTGGGTGATTGCTCCAGGGTTGCTCGCCCACCATAGTCGAAAAGCCGGTGCGCCGGCGTCGAAGATGCTCGTGGCACCTCAGGGCTCCAACATTCATCCGTGCCATGACCATCAGTTGGTCACACTCGGCATTCAATACCCTCAACATGAACTAGCTGAATTTTGCATGTCTCATGTGTTGGCTTCAACTGAAGAATGTTCTTTACACTCTTCAAACCATGTTCCAGAAGAACACAAGTGAATGCTATAGTGATCTGTTTCTAACATAGTTGCGCCTCGAAACCGCGCGAAGAGTTGAAAGCGGTCCCGAGCAAACACTTGCGCGTACTCCCGCGATGGAAGCTCCTCTTCGTTGTAAACAATATCTGCAGCTGCCACGATTACATCAGGCCTGGCAACCGATTTGCATTTTCAAGTGCGGTCTTCCCTGCCACGCTACACTTTCACAGTCTGCCATCTGAGGGATTGGCGTTTCAGGTCGGACAAGCTGCACAAGGTGAGCAACAAAAGCCTGGGCCACCCAAAAAAAAACAATGCGCAAAAACGAATCTCAACAAAGCGCAGCAGCGCAGGCCTTCGGTGAGTAGTTCTCACGAGCTGTGGCTCGCTGAGCACACAGTGCCGGCACATCAAGATAGGATGATATTTGGTTTCTCAACCTTAGGGCTGAGCAAAGCCTTTACCCAGATCTGAGTCGCTCAACTTGGATTTGTGATTTGCGATTCCAATTGAAATCAGCAAGCCGGCTGTTCTGCCCAAGGCACTCAGGAAGCCAGAAATCAGCAGAAAGTTGCGCTGGCTTCCTCATTCAGCGAAGGGGCCATCACACTCTTTTGGTTCAAGGGCACAGTGCCAAGTTTCATTTTAATGGCAAAGTGAGGAATGGTCTTTTGGAAACTTCACAACTGCAGATCTACCCAACCGAACCTTGGGGCACCAGATGCAAAGGCCTTAGAAATGAGTCAGATCTTTGGTGCACAACTACAGTAAATCCAGCAGAAAAAAAGAAAAACGAAAACGATTCTCGTAATGTCCGAATTCTGACCCGCTGATTCATGAGCCGTTGATCCCTGAGACCGACCTTGTCGGCTTCGGAATCACTAGGTTTCATCAGGGCCACACCTCCGCAGCGCTTGGCTCAATTTAGGCAACCAAATGTGAACACCTTGATACGAGTGGATGCTAGCTTCAGCTGAAAGTGGGCTATCCACCGAAATGGCATCAAATGGCAAGCTTGTTGGCGGACATGATGATAAACCATGGGACTTCGGGGTGGGCCCAAGATTGAAAATGTTCCGACAAACCCAGGAGGTTGCATTTTGATCCTGACATGATTCAAAAAATTCAAGCGTTAGACTATCTGCATCTCTATCTTGCCTAATTACTACATTACAGACTTTGCATGCTCGCCGACAAAACTGGGATAGTTGGCTAGTTTCAGAAGCTACAGCAAGGGTGCAAACTATTTTGTCTCAAAACCGTGGCCTCAAAGAATCAGTTTAATCAGGGTGGAACTTCCAGAAGTTTTCGCCGTGTGCATGTCCAATTTCAGACAATTTTAACTAAATTATGTTCATCTTCTAAACATGTCTTAACTGGTCCTCTGTAACTCCTGTGAGAAGCTCAAGGCCATTGTAACTCTCAAAAATAAAAAGATTTGACTAATGTCGACTCAAGACTCCAAAAATTAGAAGATCAAGAAGCCAAGACATGGCCCGTAGTTTCTGACGCTTCACATCTTGGTCGATTGTCCACTCCATCTCAACCCCAACCCACCCCATGTGTTCATACCATCTTCAACCTGTATGCTGTTCGAAACACAATTTAAAACTAGTGGTGCAATTGGCCAGCCCCCCAACAGGAATCGCCACTGTACTCTTTAAAACATGTGTTCGAATTGTATCTGTCACTTCATCACGTTGTGTAACTCGTAACTCCCTACGTCGGTGGCCCTTTGGCCTTCACTTGCAGTACCGCTGCTGCATTGCCTGGATCGTGGCAGTCAGACAAGAGTTAAAATGTGAAAGATAGAGGTTTGGCGCATCACAGAAGACATGTGCCTTCCCCTATTTTTTTTACGTACAGCTTTCTATAAGGCCAGGAGACTCAAGGAGGATCTCAGCCTTATCGTATCCAGAAGTCCTCGCATGAAGTTGCTGAATCAAATACCTAAGGCCAAATACCGTATATTTAATATTATTGTATTGTACCAGTAGTACCCGCACGAGGCAGGGCGGAAGTTGCTTTAAAGATATATATAAGACCTTTCTCATCTATAGAACTTGCATGCGCCGTGCGCCAGCCAAGCCAGTGCGTGCGTGCACTCTGCGAAACTGGTGTCCTGTTTCACATGTTACATTTGAAGCTCCACTTCGCACTTCACATTTCTCACTGCACTCTTCACACTCCACATTTCACGCTTCACACTC
>CAMXCT020003448.1:0-64516 GCA_947184155.2 Cladocopium goreaui
TACACTACAACTACAACTACAACTACAACTATACAACTACACTCCACTACACTCCACTACACTAAATTACACTACACTAAATTACACTACACTACATTACACTACACTACACTACATTCCACTACACTCCACTACACCACACTACACTACACTACACTACATTGCACTCAATGACACTGCACCACAGGTAGACAGGTAGACAGCTAGACAGATGAAGGAGAGAGAGGGAGATAGATAGATAGATAGATAGATAGATAGATAGATAGATAGATATTATAACCAGTGATGGCCTATTTGTGTGTGGCCACCCTGGGTATATAGGAACTATATGGGAAAATATAGGAACTATATGGGAAAATATTGGAACTATAAACAAATATGTTGGAACTAACTAAAAGAAATGCAGGAACATGAAAAGACTGGGTTGTGCTGAAGGAATTGCAGTTAGGTTCAGCCTTTTAAGTTGGCACAAACACTTACAAAGATGTGGGCATTCATACCCCAAACCCCAGGATCAATGATGATGTTGGAACCAAAATCATAGAATTATAAATCGCCGGCTTGTGTTCTAAACTATAACCAGGTAGTTTTTTCAAAAGATATGATATAACGTATGTATATACTTGTATACACATATAATGATGTATTGTATACATATAAAATACATGCGTAACACGTACATGTATGTACGTATATATATATATACATATTCTAATGCAAAATAAAAAAAATATATAGATATAAATATTGATATATTTAGGCTAACCAGTTTTGCGGGAACGGTCGCGACGGTTCCCGACTGTAATCTTGAATACAGCGTGGAACGGTTGCGACGGTTCCTACACTATATCTTTTTTGCAGTTTCCAGGAACGGTTCCAAACGGTCGCAGACGGTTCCGGACTATATCCGTTTTTTAAGGGCTATAGCATGGAACGGTCGCGACGGTTTCCGACTGTAATCTTGAATATGGCATGGAACGGTCGCGACGGTTTCTGCCTTGTAGCACGGAACGGTCCTGACCCTATAAATCATATGTTTGTTTCTCGTTTTATCTATGATCCAAATATTTTTTCAAAACATATTAGTTTCAAATTTTCAGCTAAGAGCTACAAGTTGTAAGTTTTTCGTGTACGGCGTTCTTTAAAAGTTGTTTTGATATATGCGCTGGCGCGGCCGCATAATATAGTAATTACCATAATTCAGTGGTATAGCCAAAATAGTATAGCCCACAACAACCTACCCAAAATTCCTTTAAGATTATGGGTGGGATGGAAATCATCAGCAACATGAACAAGTCTGCAAGTTGGTTCCTGCCAGTGATGAAAGAAATGCATCATCGATGTTCTTGGTGTAGCTGTGGGGGGCCACCCGGAAAAAACAGCACAGGGAAGGAGGGACCCGTGAATTAAATCAACGTGCTCCTCGATTCCAAAAGCCAGGCAAATTCCAAATCTGGTTTTCCATGCCCAAACGGCTTCTGTATCCCTGGATCTCTTCAAAGCTCTTCCGGCTCAATTTGTGGCCCCGTAAAGCCACATGTCAACCATACCCCTCCAATGCCCAAAAATGGAACCGTAGAAACCGTAGAAACCGTCGCGACCGTTCCTGGGGTCTGAAAATTGCAAAAATTTGGCTAGGAACTATACGGAAAATCTCAGGAACTATATGGCAAATCTCAGGAACTATATGGAAAATCTCAGGAACTATATGGAAAACTTCAGGAACTGTATGGAGAATCTCACGGGCTATATTGGAATGCACTAACTGCCTGGCAAATATCAATCTTCAAATTCGCATGCCCTCTGAACATCTTCAACTACACCCCACTTTGATCTAAACACCACTTTCCAGCACATGGGGTACGCCAGTTCTGTGGTTGGGGGTGAGCAAAAACAGCCCGATGCCGACTCTGAAAGCTAGAAACTCTAAACTTCCAACTTTGCCCTTCCGATCTGACCTGTTGTTTCCTTTTACTTAACTTGAATTTTAATCCACATCACCACATCACCACACCATCATCATCATCATCATCATCATCATCATCACCGTCATCATCATCATGATCACCATCATCATCATCATCATCTCCATCATCACCATCACCATCATCATCATCATCATCATCATCATCATCATCATCGTCCTCGTCCTCATTCTCACCCTCATCCTCATCCTCATCCTCATCCTCATCCTCTCCTCATGGTCATCATCGTCATCCTTGCTCATGGCTCTTCCTCACATGTCACATAGATCACAGGTCGTAACAAACCGTGCAGCAATCATGTCAGTCGCGAATGGTCAAAAGTTAATAACAGAGGCATCTTCACGATTCAGGCAGGTACAGTCCAGTTCAATTTTGGATTCAATTTTGGATGAAATGTTGCTTGTCATTGTGCGTTGAATGTCGTCAATGCTTTCCGTACCCCATTCTGCCAGCGAGGCCGTGTCGTATCACAATTTGTGTGATTTGTTAGGTTATTTCATCCAACTTGTTATGAAAAAAATCAGAATTTGCAGTTGGTTTGATACGTGGTGGTTTTAAAAAGGAGAAAGAGTTTCGATTCAGATTTCAAACTTATGACTTGTCAAAGGTGTCAGGTTATCAAAATGAAGAACCGTTTAGTATGATAGTAACAGTAATAACATGTTCAAAAAAATGCTACAATCATTATAGTATATCTATCATTTTTTGAGTAATATAGTAGAGTGTACAATCGCGCATGCTCGGCCATTCAGAATTCAGAAGCGCAGAAGCCAGGAACATGTATCTAGCCATGTGGCGGTATGCAATATTCAGATGTAGGAAAGCATTCCCAAGTATCATACACGTATCATGTGCAGATTCCGATGCATAAGTTAAGTCTCAGTCACAGTCACAGCTCATAGTTGTCCCAAATCCAAAATAGTTCCTGAAGAACTCAATATGGTTTCTGAAGAATTCAATATAGTTTCCAAGATCCCATTTGGATACGTCACAAACCCCTGGTTAAATAGGCCAACCCTGGTTATAAGATAGATAGATAGATAGATAGATAGGTAGATAGGTACATAGGTAGATAGGTAGATAGGTAGATAGGTAGATAGGTAGATAGGTAGATAGGTAGATAGGTAGATAGGTAATGAGATGAAAGAGAGAAAGAGAGAGATAGATAGATCGATAGATAGATAGATACATAGAAGATAGGCTGGTAGGTAAGTAGATAGTCAGAGAAAGCGAGAGAAAGAGAGGAGACCTCAAGCACCTTTCGGTCCATCAGTGGATTCGCTCTGCCATCCCTGATTCACAACAGCCAATCTCTCCTATAGGTTTCCTATTTTTGAAACTTCCGCCACCGCCTTGTGCGGTACTACTGGTAAGTGTGGAGTGTAGAGTGTAAAGTGTAGAGTGTAGAGTGTAAAGTGTAGTGTGTGGAGTGCGGAGTGTAAAGTGTGGAGTGTAAAGTGTGGAGTGGGGAGTGTGGAGTGTGTAAAGTGTAAAGTGTGGAGTGTAGAGTGTAAAGTGTAGAGTGTGAAGTGTAGAGTGGTTAGTGTGGAGTGTGGAGTGTAAAGTGTAGAGTGTGGAGTGTAAAGTGTAGAGTGTGGAGTGTGGAGCTTCCCCCATAGACAGGGCGACGCCACAGGAAAACCAGAGACTCGAGACAAGACACGTGGATGCAGAAAAACGAGCATTTTGTGCGAAACTTCCTCCAATTTGACATTTTCGACACATTATCAAACAGGTTGGAATGTCACAAGGTGCCACGCCTGCCACGCAAAACGACATGACAACCTGCTTGGAAACCTTCGAAAAAGAGATGTTTTCCAGCTTCCCCCATAGACACGGCGAAGCCACAGGAAAACCAGTGACCCGAGACGAGACACGTGGGAACACCAAAACGAGCATTTCGTGCGAGACTTCCTCCAATTTTCACACTTTGTAGCTTCAAAATCGACGTTTTCCTACGAGTTTTCGTAGGAACCTCTAAATTTTGCAACCTCGATGTTTCGTGCGAGGCTTCCGTCAATTTTCAGCACATGTCACAAAATGCCACGCCTGCCACGGAATTTGCAACTTGTCGCCACTTGACGCAGCCTTGCCAATGCGATTTGCAAAAACACTCAACACGACACGTCTAAAGTGCTGCGCCTGCCACGAAATGCCACGAAAAATGACGATGGACACGTCCAAAGTGCTGCGCCTGCCACGAAAACTGCAACGCATCTTCTGAAAACGTCGCAAAAGTATTGCGCCTGCCATACAAAAACTTTCGACACGTTACAAAACACTTCTGAATGTCACGAAGTGCCACGCCTGCCACGCGAAACGAAGCAACGAAACGTTGGAAACCTCCAAAAACGACAACCTCTGCAGAACTTACCATAGGCACGGCCATATAGCAATCGCGCGGACGGTTGCGGACGGCTGCGAACGGTTGCGGACGTGAACGCAACGTCGAGCGAACACACCCTAGGTAGGTCGGTAGGTGGGTGGGTAGGTGGGTAGGTAGGTAGGTAGGAAAGGAGGAAGGTAGGTAGATAGAGAGAGAGAGACAGACAGACAGACAGACAGACAGACAGACAGACAGAGACAGAGACAGAGACAGAGACAGAGAGACAGAGAGGGATCGATAGGTACACAGGATAGATAGATAGATAGATAGATAGACAGATAGATAGATAGATAGATCGACAGATAGATTGAGAGGGACAGAGATACAGAGATAGAGGGATAAAACGAGAGAACTATAACTATAGAAAGATAACAAGATAGAAAGATAGAAAGAGAGTAAGATAGAAAAAGAAAAAATAGATGGATATGTGGATAGATAGGGTAGATAGGACCATGTTAGTTCGGGGGAGGCTACACTGGATTAGGTCAGATCTCATCATGTAAGTTAAGCCACAACAGACTAAGAGTAATAGGCGGGTTGATTCTCTAGCATGGGCATCGAACAACCGGAAACAAAAACCGTTTTCGGCTCACAGCACAAACCAGTATAGCTGTGTTGCACAAAGCGTTTGCGCAATATCAGATTAAACCACATAGTTTTTGTTTCGGAGGGGTGCTCGCTTGTGGACAGAGACTCCAACAAACTTCGATTTTAATCATTAGCGAGTCCCTTGGAGTGCACATGATCAACCGTCATTATCTTTGAACACTATTGTTTGCACATAGAATCATTCCTTTTGCTCTGACACATTTTTTTACACATTGACATTGATGTTTTTAGGAACATTTTGTCTTTGGAATCCTGTTTTCTTTATTCCACGTGTTGGCGGAATGAGCGAGGCCATGTAGCCATGGAGAAATTATTGTGGATGGACCCCGGAGGTTCACTTTGACCCACATTCTGGTCCAGCGTTTGGAACTCCCGCTGTCGCTCACAGCAGTCACAGCAGTGTGAGTGATGCCCATGCGATGTTTCCCGTTTTGGTAGAGGGAAACCAAAATCATAACTCACCATGAACAATCTGAGAACTGATTTTTTGGCATGGAGTGACAACCCATCTCTTTTTGCGTGTAAAGGAAAAATGTGAGTCCGGAACACCTTGAGTGGACCTTGAGACCAAAACGGATAGATCGAAAAGATTTGACATGAGGCAACTGGTCGCAAGTGTTGAAAATATGCAGGTTCAGCCAAGTCGAGTCATCAGCAGCACCCCAGGTATCTGCGTGGTTTCAGATGATCCGAAGGATGGCACTCGCGCACGCAGCAGGCAGCGTGAAAGTTCCTGCCAAGCCTGAGTCTGAGGGTCAAAAGAGTGTTGACCGCCATGTTCGTGATGAAATCTGATCTTGATGGTTGTTAAATTCATACACAAAGTGCACCAATCTGTGGTTTTGATCGGGTCTTGACCTCTCCTCGTTTGAGAACTAACTTTCGCTTCGTCGCCCCTCGGCCACAAACACTTCGCCGCACGAGTAAATGTAGTAAATAGCCTCGACCCAAAGACCACAGACAACGAGGCTTCGATTGAGGCGAATATATTGCCTGTCGTTAAATGACATGCAGTCTAGATTAGCTTGTGGCTCCCGAAGGACATCCCCAAGCCAAAGTTGTGCCCAGAGACAGGGAGGCTCCAGCTCAGGTGAAATCTGGCTGTCGTGAAACAACAATATGACGTGCAGTACAAGTTGGCTTGTGGTTGCTTAAAGAACCCCTAAATTGCACAAGGCAGCCGTCTGGGAACGTGGACATTCAACCATTTGCACGCCCACGCCGACTCAGAGACAGCATTGTTGTGGTTTCATGACAGAACGTGGCTTGCGGCTTGCGTTTCAATGCAGACAAGTTGAGGTCTTGAATTTCCTGAGAGGTTTCAAGTTGAGCTGCATGAGGCAGATTTTGCAGTACCAATCGGGTAGCATTGATACGTGCTGGAAGAAACAGCACGTACAACCCAATCTAGGCAACTATGGACCAGCCTTAATTTCTCCGGCTTTCAAATTTTCATCAGCTGGTGCCCAGCAACTTGGCTTCAGGTGATAGATCTTATATGAGGCAACCGGGATCATTGAATCTAGGTTCAGCCAAGTCGAGAAGGCAAACGTGAAAGTTCCCTGAAAAGTTTGAGGGTCAAGAAACTCTTGGCATGCCCTGGGGGCGGTGTTCGAAACTGAAACTTGCAAAGACCACAATTCAAAAGTTGTGAAAGGCCTCAGGGATGCCTGGTGTTGGGTACTTGTAAGCAGACTCCCAGCACGGCCATGTCCGTGATGAAATCTGAGTTTGGAAGTGTTTGACATCAAAAGTGCCGCAGTGCACTGCGGCCATTGAACCTCACTAGGCCATGTGATCAAGTTTCGTGCTTTCGCCCCTCGACAACGAAGATTTGGCCATTGGAGAGTTTGTTTGGTTTGCAGACCTCAGCTGCGCAGATCGTGGCCTGTATGCTGTAGCTCATTTTTCTTCGAGCCATTGGCTTCAATTGAGTTAACCACAGTAGACTGGAGCTGTAATTCCCAAGTCCGGACCGCCTGGTGACTTCTCAACCCTCAAGCTGACAGCTGGAGCAGGTAGATCGCGCAGAAGAAAACTAGCTGAAATTTTGAGAGACATGTGAACTTCAAGCGGTTGGCAATGCCTTCATACCAGTGCCCTACTCGGGTTTATGCCATCTTGCCATTCTTTCTGAGAAGACAGTGGGCACACCTATAGCAGGCAAGCAACCATGTGCGTACAGAGTGACTCCAAGACGACCTTCTGTTGGTTTGGCGGGAAAGAGTGCGTTTGGAACTAAGTGTGAGCAGAGTGTAGAGCCACAAGCACTATATACTCATCGTTGCTCATGATGGTCCGAAACCATTTCCCGTGGAGAGCGGGGATAGCATTGTGAATTGTAGCTGTAGCTCAATTCTGCAAAGGAACAGTGTGACCTGACTTGACATTCAATTGAGACGAGTAAAGGCTCGTTTCTGCTTCCAGAACAGGTATTAAAATTGAAGGCTGTGCGAGGTCCGATCTTGCAGAAGGGGAATAATTAGTTGCTAGCCTTGATACGGGGTTGCAGCATGTAAGTCGAACCGCAGGCACTATGTTTGAAGCTGTAGATGCTCCTGAGCCAAGCCAGATCACACTGCAGGCAGGCGACTGAATGTACGGTAGTACGGGCCAACTCAGAGACTAGTTTTGGTTGTGAGACGGCAATGTTGCAGGTGCTGAGGGTAACAGCGTGGACGGCGAACCAAGCCAGACGAGCATGCACCGGCCTACTCGTCACTTCTGAAAAGCTCCCAGCCTGGACTGAGGAATTCAGGTGGGTTCGGAGCAATTTTCAGTCAACATTCTGGGAGGCAAGCTCACATCTAACTCCATCCGGATTGGTGTAGATAGCAGTGTCACTTGGATGACAGCGATTTGGTGCTGAAAGTAAAGGCGTGACCTGCCCATTCGCAATACGACTGGGTTTGTAGCCGCTGTTTGATTTTGCGTATATTGGCAGGGAAGTCGATCCTGCAAAAGGCGGCTGTTTGGGGACGTGGGCGTTTGGTTTTGACGAGACACCCATTGATCATTTATGCTGCAGGCAGGCAGGCACTTTTAAATCAAACTTTTGGCACCAGCGTCATGGATTTCGCTCCGAGCCACTTTCTCTGAGAAGCCAGTTCACCCTTGCTGCAGCCAGGTGACTGAATGTACGTGCCACCTCACGCTGGGACGGCAATTTTGCATGTGCTGGAAGGTATTTGGGGACGTGGGCATGATAGACATGCCCGGTTGTCCACAGCTCCAGTCCTAGTACACGCAGGCATCTTAACTGCCACAAAGTCTCTCACTTGGACGGCAGCTAGGCAGGCAGATTTTACATGAGGAATCCAGTTGGAATTCCAAGAGGCTCCAAGTCCTAAGTTACTTTTGCCGTGGGAAGCTGAGATCGCCCCGGTCATCTCTATTCGGCTGCATGTCTGATGCCACATCTACTCCGTGAAAATGCAATCTCTCCTTTTCTGAAAACCTTTGAAGCTGTTACTGCTCTGTTAGAATGCCGTGAAAACACGTGAAATTTCACGCTCGACAAAGTTTTTTTTCGCCTTACGAATCCAAATGCCATATCTACTCCAAAGGCCAAAGTAACTTGCGACTCGGAGCCTCCTGGTTCTTGAGAAGAATGCAAACAAAGTTAGAGCCGCAGGCACTGCAGTCATTCTATTCCTATCTGACCACTTGATTTTAGCAGGCAAACAACCATGTGCGCACAGGGTGACCGCAAGACAACCTTCTGTTGGTTTGGCGGGAAAGAGTGCGTTTGGAACTCTTAAGATCAGAATGTAAGCAGAGTCAGGGTTCAAAGCTACGGTTTTGCCCTGGCCAAGGAGTTTAGAGCTGCGGGCAGTGCAGTCCTTTTAGCTCACCGCTTGGCTTTAGATTTTGCCCCGAGCCACTTTCTCTGAGAAGCCAGTTCACCCTTGCTGCAGGCAGGTGACTGAATGTACGTGCCACCTCACGCTGGGACGGCAATTTTGCATGTGCTGGAAGGTATTTGGGGACGTGGGCATGATAGACATGCCCGGTTGTCCACAGCTCCAGTCCTAGTACACGCAGGCATCTTAACTGCCATAAAGTCTCTCACTTGGACGGCAGCTAGGCAGGCAGATTTTACATGAGGAATCCAGTTGGAATTCCAAGAGGCTCCAAGTCCTAAGTTACTTTTGCCGTGGGAAGCTAAGATCGCCCCGGTCATCTCTATTCGGCTGCATGTCTGATGCCACATCTACTCTTTGAAAATGCAATCTCTCCTTTTCTGAAAACTTTTGAAGCCGTTACTACTCTGTTAAAATGCCGTGAAAACACGTGAAATTTCACGCTCGAAGTTTTTTTTCGCCTTACGAATCCAAATGCCATATCTACTCCAAAGGCCTAAGTAGCTTGCGACTCGGAGCCTCCTGGTTCTTGAGAAGAATGCAAACAAAGTTAGAGCCGCAGGCACTGCAGTCATTCTATTCCTATTTGACCACTTGATTTTAGCAGGCTAGCAACCATGTGCGCACAGGGTGACCGCAAGACAACCTTCTGTTTTGGTTTGGCAGGAAAGAGTGCGTTTGGAACTCTTAAGATCAGAGTGTAAGCAGAGTCAGGGCTCAAAGCTACGGTTTTGCTCTGGCCAGCAAGGAGTTTAGAGCTGCGAGCAGTGCAGTCCTTTTAGCTCACCGCTTGGCTTTGGATGGTCCGAACAAAAAATCCTTTGAAAGCCAGGGGTCAAGCTCACATGCAACTATTAGATCGGCTTAGATAGCGTTGTCAACTGTAGCTTTGATGATTTCGCAGTTCTGTGTTTGCTCAGATGAACAGCATGGCCTCCAATTTAATATAAGACCTGCTTGTGCTTCCAGAATACTTCCCACCAGCTGGATCGGGGAAAAGGGAAACAGATGAGGGAGCTTTGATGAGCGTTTGCAGCACTTCAATCGAGCCACGGTTGCTACGTTGAAGCTGCATCGATGGTCTTCAGCCGGCATGGCATTCTAACCAAGCATAGGCCTTTGGTTGGCCTGAAATTGGAAAGCCACAGGTCAAGCTCGAATGCCACAGGTCAAGCTACACATGGGTCGGTTTAGATCGCAGCTTCAATTGCATCCTTAATGACTTAGCAATATTCTGCATTGTTGAGAGGAGCAGCATGGCTTACAATTCTGTTAAGACGAGGGAAGACCTGCTTGTGCTTTTGGAACGGTTTCTGAAATTGACAGCTGGAGTGGGTACATCTTTCAGACGGAAATCACAAGAATTCCTGGCTCGGCAATCGGGTGGAGCTCCTAAATGCCCCTGAGCCACTTTCTTTCAGAAGCCATTTCGCACTTGCTGCAGGCAGCCGACTGACTGCATGCGCCAAGTCAGAAGTTAGTTTTGGTTGCGAGACAGCAATATTGCAGGTGACATGGGCTGCGAACCAAAGCAGGTAAGTATGGACCGGCTTGCCTGTCACAATCTGGACAGCTAGAGCGCGCAGATTTTTGAGGAATGCAGGTGGGTTCAATTGAGCAGCTACAGCGGGTAGATTGAGCAGTGTGATAAATAGAGTCGAAAGCCATAGGCACTGCCATCCTAAGGCTCCACCTGGCTTTGAATGGCCTGGACTGGAAAGCCACAGACCAAGCTCACATGCTGCAGCCTTTCTTGGATGGCAGCGATTCGGCATGTGCTGGCCGAACCACGCGGCCTGCCAATCCTTTTGATCCTTTGCGGAGAAAGGCTTGGAACCTCTACAAAGTCTCCCCACGTGGACAATTTGGAGCCTAAGGTGGGTTGATCTTGCAACTGGCATTCGTTTTGGGAACATGGATGTGATGGACATGGATTGTTGTCCGGCAATTCGCGTCCCAATTTTGACGCCAGGAATTGTGTATAGATCTTATAAGGCAACCATTTAAGAAAATCGATGTAAGTGTCTTCGGCATGTAAATCGAAGCGTTGGCAGCCTCAGTGCTTTTGCCCCTGAGCAAGTGTCTCTGAGAAGCCGCTTCACTCTTGTTGCACGCAGCCGAATGAATGTACACGCTGATTCAGAGGCTAGTTTTGGTTGTGATTTGCAATCCTGTTTGAGCAGCGTCCATAACCTCCCGCGTGTAGGAATCTTTTGAGGGGGTGTTAAAGTAGCCTGCCTTTGCTCCTGCGACAATACCCTTCCAGTCACATGAGTGCTCACATGGATGCTGCAATAGAAAAACCGCACGCCGCGAAAGTGTCGCGAAAGGAGAGGTGAAAGAGAGTTGCGCATAGAACCAAAAGTATGAAGGTTTCGGAAACGGCTCAGTTCACATTTTGGCGGGTGGCAAACTCATCACAAGCACAGTTGTTCACAATCATGCAAGCAGAATCCGCAAGCTTGTTTGGTTTCAGGAAGTACGCTGTCTGGAAAGACAAGAGACAACTCATCGCATGGATCTGGATATAGACAGAAAGCCTTAGACTTGTTCGTTCTGTGATAGCGATTTCAATCCACTTTCTGTGCAGCAACCAGCAGGGAGGTCCTCTCACTGTTGGTTTGACATGATCATGCGCAATGTTTTGGGGAAAGGCCAGAGGCAACGTCACAGTGCTTGCGATTGGCAATAATTTGTGCTGCAAGAGACATTCTGAACTAAAACATACTAAAACCAACTTTAACGAGATTCAGGCCAGCTTATCTCTGCCCAAAAAAAAGCTTGACAGCCGTAGGCTGTAGTAAATCTTACATTTTGACATGTTTGCATGGCACAGCTGGCGGCCTCGTCCAAGAGTGAGCCTTACAGGGAACGACCGTGAATGTACGCGGTCGCATTTCTCCGAAGAAATTAGGTAACCTGATGGAGGTTGAGGGTTGCATTGTGCATCGTTGAAGGCGAGGAATGAACATGTTGTGGGCTCGCGGGCCTGCGAGGCCAAGATTCGCATTGCAACCCTACTGCCAGCAGATGTCAATATAGCTCCTGAAAACACCGGAACAAGTGTGAGGGTTCTTCCTTTCCCTATGAATCTCGGTTTTCAGCGAAGTCTGCGCCATGTAATCAGGCTCCGCGTATACTTGGGCTGAGTTTCCTCACACAAAGCTATTGCTCAGGCAGATGCTTCTGTCGCCGAACTGTGGGAAGGTGTAGGGTTCCAAGTGATTACTCAACTGTACTCCTGACGAATTCCGCGCAGCTTGACAGATGAAGATGACGCACCAAGAGTTCCTCTCCAACTTGAAGCAATCCTTGCCGAGGATCGACATGCCGTGTGGTCCAAATGCACGACCACATGCTTTTAAATGCTTTGCTGCACCTTCCTACCTGCGCCTGCCTGCAGTCGGATGCGCGGAAAGCAATCGTGGTTGATGGCTCGGAGAAGATTCTGCTGATGGCACTCTGCATTTTTGTTGTGCGCATGTGGTCTCTGCAACTGTTGAGGCTGTTCAAAGCGAATCCTGCCACACATCAGACCGGCAGCATGGCTGGTTGAGGGCTGGCTGCACAGTTGCAAAATGAGAGCCTATAGGCTCGGCTCAAAGGATTTGTTCGATAGTTTGCAAACACACACACATTTCTGTCTGTGGAAAATTGCTTCGGAAAATGTATAGATGCTCTTGCCATCTCTTGCCCCACATTGAATGTAACGTTTTCACCTGGTCATGATGTAGCACTTGCCAAGCAGCGATACCGTGCTCTCCAAGTTGAAGTCATTGCTGCAAAGAACCCCTGCTGTTCCTTCCGGCGCCGCCCAGATTGACAAGGTTCCTGCTTGGGTCGTGTCAAATGTATCAAGAATCGACCGAAACCATTTCGAAAAGAATCAGTTTCCAAGATCCAAACGCAAATTTCAAGCAAAGTTCATGAACTTGGGCCGTTATCAAGATGTGCAGCTTTCGTGTTGTACTGTAAAACTAACGAAGATCAAGATGTTTCCAGGGCTGAGACTGCCGCGGATCCTTCCACACCTCACCGATCCGACACGGACCTGCAGGGATGGTCCGAGGCCCTGCACAGCATTGCTGAACCTTCCTTCGATACACTAAAAAGTGCTCAGAAACAAGAAACACGCATTTCCAAAAAAGTGCTACAATAGCTCAAAAAGTGCTCATTTGGTTGTTTCATTTTGTTGGGCACCCCCACATGTTCAAACAGCCGGATCCCCAAGCATTCTTGCAACATACATTGACACAATCATACTATGCTTGAGATCACGCTACTTGGGCCCTCCACAACCAACATCATTCGCCGCTGCTGCAAGTAAGTCATCAAATTCACTTGGATGGGCCGAACTAGACACTTAAGCTATTGAATACCCACATTTGGGAGGCAAATGTCAGTAGTGCCCGTACACTTTTTGAATTGCGCCCCGATTGCGCGAAATTGCGCCCTGATTGCGCGAAATTGCGCCCCGATTGCGGGGTACCAAGTTCTCCACAACGTCAAAAAATGTCAAAAGACAGACAAGATGTGTAAAATCAAATTCTTTTGAGCTTGGTCCCAATGTGCATCCTCCCCAGGAAGCATAAATTAGGAGATAAATGCTAATTTAGATGCAAAACTCGCTTCCAGGATTGGCCTCAACTAGCTTGAGTGTGGGCTAACTTCGTGGATTTCTCCGAGAGTTTAATAGATCCATATATATAGGTGTAAAATGGGTTAGAACCCCAAAAAGTGCTCATATCCATTGAAACCACCAAAAAGTGCGCAGACCCTTAAAAAACGCTCAGGAATGGCAGAAAGTGTATCCAACCAGGGGTTTGCCAGAAAAAAGTGCTACAATGGAATCTCCAGATTGCCATTGCCAAATGTGGCATTGCGCTCGTCAACTGTGGTCCAAACCACTTCCGAGAAGTTTCTCAGAGCTAGCTGCACTAGGTGGTTTCAGAGTTCAGGCTTGTTGATTTTTTTCATGGTACCTGGGATGTGGATCCAAAATGACTTGATATTTTTGGCGCAGGTCGAAACAGAAACCACCAAGCGGTCAAGTGATTTTGGGCACTGAAGCGCAACATAAGTAGATTCCTCCCTGGTGGGATTGCAAGTTATTCGGTGAGCGTCACTCAAGCTCCAGTTGGGCCCCGGGCAGTGACCACATGAAGACTTAGTCACGTAGTCGGACCGTAGTCACTTAAAACCCCGGGGAGACACCGGGTGCTGCTTGCGAGGCAGTCTTTGCGAAATGGTGAGGGCACAGAGAAGATTATGTCCCAGAAATTGATGCAAATGATGCAATATTTACTGGTGAGCAGAAAGAAAAGTGAGAGGCGAATTGCATTTTCTCACCCTGAGCGTGAGCTTTTTCGTTTGCCTCAAAATTAGTGACTTCAAGGCAACAACATTTGCTATGAACGTCAACAGTGCCAGCCAGGACGCGCACCATCTCCGGGAACTGCGGGATTTGTGGACTTGCTGACTGCTGAATGCCTTAAGACTTCTGTGGCAGGTAGAACAGCTAGATGAACAGGTAGATGGTGCAAGGTGCCATTTTGTCAACTGTGAGCTGCTGACTTGTTTCAGATTGCCAGTTCAATCTAAGATAAGCATAAAACTTTTACCATCCCTGAACCTTCCTTCGATACATTAAAAAGTGCTCAGAACAAAAAAACCATCATTTCCAAAAAAGTGCTACATTAGCTCAACAAGTGCTCATTTCCAAAAAGTGCTTAAAAAGTGCTCAGAAACAAAAAACGCTACATGGGCTCTCCACAACCCACATCATTCGCCGCTGCTGCAAGTAAGGCATCAAATTCACTTAAAATCAAATTCTTTTGAGCTTGGTCCCAATGTGCATCCTCCCCAGGAAGCATAAATTAGGAGATAGATGCTAATTTAGATGCAAAACTCGCTTCCAGGATTGGCCTCAACTAGCTTGAGTGTGGGCTAACTTCGTGGATTTCTCCAAGAGTTTAATAGATCCATAGGTGTAAAATGGGTTAGAACCCCAAAAAGTGCTCATATCCATTGAAACCGCCAAAAAGTGCGCAGACCCTTAAAAAACGCTCAGGAATGGCAGAAAGTGTATCCAACCAGGGGTTTGCCAGAAAAAAGTGCTACAATGGAATCTCCAGGTCAAGTCAAATCACCACACGATTGACCTTTTCCACCATGACATGTTTCTTCCACCAAACTTGGTCATCAGGAATTCTAGGGCTAGGCAAAGCAGAGACTGGTTTCAAGATGAGTTTTGTGAATGGACATTCCATATGGAACGTGCTTGTGGTGCGCGTGTAAAAACCACATTGAGTAATCCTGAGATGCTTCTCACGCTCTAACTTCCATACGCAGGTGCAAGAGCAAATTGCCTGTGAGATGCATTCCACCTTCATTCAAACTGCTGCAGGAAAGGGCAAAACTAAACTGCCTGTGAGATGCTTCCCACAGCCTGACCAAAGCAGCAAAGTACAAAGACATACAAAAAGCATACCGTCAGTGAGATGCGTCCACCATATGAGCACGCAGCAGTTGCAGCCCCTAAGGAGCTTCCACAGCGCAAGTGCAACGCAAGGGTGCAAAACTCTTACCAAGACAGATGCTATCAACTTTGCTCTGGACTAACTTTGGATTGGTGACCCAGACAGTTCATGACTTACCTTGTTGAGTCCGAACCTGGTAGTGCTCCTTGGTAGTATCAAGACTTGGGTCTCGGCCAACGGTGAAGGGCAAACATTGTTCCACAGTGGGCAAATTTGGCGCCGCTGAAAGTTGAAAAGTTGAATTGAGTTCGTGACTGCTGTGAGAAGTTTTGGGACAGCTTAGGTTGCGATTGGTTGCGTGATGGATACCGAGCGTTGGGCGCTGTTTCAAAGCATCCAAACTTCGACAGTGATCATCCTGCCCTCTACGGAAAACCAACTGGACTTTGTATCCGAACCCGCTTTATTCATGGATGGTGAGTTTTTTGCTTGCAAGCAGACCTAGGGTCCTGTGTTTCTCATGTGGGCCACATCTACGACCCCCGTCAATGGAATCTAGATGAAAATATGCTTCCCAGCATGACGAAAATGCAGGTCAAAACCTGTAGTGGCAGCAAGCCTTGCCAAAACTAGAAAACAGTTCTGCAGACTCTTATTTTGAATCGCAAATCGAGGGACGGATGTTGGTCTCCCTTTGTGCGCCGTGCTTACCTAGACAACCATCTGTACCTTTTTCTTATGGTACGAAATATTGATAAATATTTTCTAGACGATCTGAAATTTTCCCTGCGTTTCCCAAAAGAACATACGAATCCAAAAAATCTTGACGAACTGTTTATTGGTCATATACGTGGAGTAGAACGCTCACGAACTCACAGCCCAGTCGTAGTTGAACCCACTTCGCCAAATATTTGGCAATTGCTCGAGAAGTCTGATGCACGAAACTATCAAACGATATCATATATCACTTTATCCGCCACAACGCAGGAGACAGAGCGGTTCAGCTAGTGAAATAAGTGCTCCATGTGTTTGCGGTGAGAGACATTTTGTAAGTATAAGTGGTCCCTCCGTCAAGAGAACTCCGACTTGTACCCGTACAGCCTAGATCTTCAAACAGCCGCCTTTTTCTGCTCGAGTTTCTCTTGCAGAATCCTTGGAAGAAGTGCGTGGTGTGGAGAAAAATGCGCGTTTATCAAAAAGTGCTCGGATTCAAGTCCTTGGCACTCAAACTGCTCTTCAAACAGCACACTTTTTTTAATTGCGCTCGATTGCGCTAAATTGTGCTCGTTTGCGCCGATTTGCGCTCGTTGTTGCACACTGCATCTTCATTGCTGCTGCGAACCTAAAGCCTCACACAACACATGAATGTAAAAAGGGTTCGTTTCGGCAAATTCTGCTCGTTTTGCCAATAAGTGCTTGTATGATGGAAAAATGTTCGAACATCAAAAAAATGGGAATTGTACGAAAAAGAGTGCGCGTTTGAAGATCTATAGGACTACATGATACTACATGTGTTGGCATGCAAAATCACAAAAGCTAGCAGTACCTAGAAAGCCAAGTCGCAGGGAAAAAAGGGTGACTGACAAAAGTCGCATGTCTTGTCCGAAAGTCGCAAGCCTAGGAAAAGTGACGCAACTCCACGTTGGAGAAATCCGACACAGTTTTCACGTGTTTTGTTTCTTTGCGACAAACAAGAGTGAAAAAGGCACGAACAAAATGTGAAAAAGGCGTGAAAAAATGTGAAAAAACATGAATCTGAAAAACTGTGTTTTGTTTCCCTTTGAACATTTTGCGCACTTCTTGCGCATAAATATACTGCGCGCATGGAATCCGAAACCCAAAAGTCGCATAGTAGTGGTGAAAGTCGCATGATAAAGCGCGGTTTTACCTAAAGTGACAGGTTTTACAAAAGTCGCAAGAAATATGCTGCAACTTTGGCGTTCTAGGTAGCTAGCTAGAGTTTATTCTTGCTTCAGCAAGGGAGGGGCAGGTCTGAGTCCGACACGGTGATTTTTCACCTGAAACCCCTTCCCCTCCCCACCTTAGCTCCCGGGACATTTTGAAGCAGTGTTGGAAGCAAGTGGTCACGGGCTCATCCTGCCAGAGCGTGCCCAGATTCCAAGACAACATCTATTTCCATCATCCGACCATGTTCCGGATGTTTAGTTGCTGTGGATAATCTATATTCAGCATAGAAAACCCCGTCGTGTTTCCAGGCTCATACGAACCTTCGCTTTCGTTCCCCTTCTCCTGCGCCTCTGGTT
Organism: Cladocopium goreaui; assembly: GCA_947184155.2. Classification (NCBI taxonomy): domain Eukaryota; class Dinophyceae; order Suessiales; family Symbiodiniaceae; genus Cladocopium; species Cladocopium goreaui. The sequence continues at coordinate 17,587 of CAMXCT020003448.1, forward strand.
GCCGTGAGGCACGCTGTGCCTGGGTATAGTCAGCGCTTGGGCATGTGGGAAGAACCCTGGAGCTTCAAAAGTGCACTAATTTCTGTTCGAGCAAATTTCTGCTTGAGGAACCCAAATCTGCTCGTTTTACCAATTTCTGCTCGAGGTACAGCTAGATTTGAAAATAACCACTTTTCAAATGTGCGCTCGTTTGCGGGAAATTGCGCTCGATTGCGGGAAATTGCGCTCGTTGTGCGGCCTGTTTTTTTTGAATCAGCCACAGGCAGTGAAAACTCAAGAAGTGCTCGTTTGGCAAATTTCTGCTCGTGATGGAAAAATGCGCTCGATTTGCCAAAAACATATACGAACAAGCAAACAACCAGAAATTAATGCTCGAAGATCAAGGACTGTAAAGTCAGGCAGGAGGCTTTCCGTCGAACCAAGCCGCCTGACCTCTTGTCACCTACTTTCACCTGCTGTCACCTACTGTACTTTCACTGTTCTCACTTTGCGCAACCTGTTTTCAGCTGTTGTCACCTACTTTCGCCTGCTCTGACCCATGGAAACCTATAAGAAGACGCGCAGATTGATGTCTCCCCTAACTGCGCCGTACCCAAAGAATTTCCTCGAAGCACAAAACTAACCAAAAAGACCGTTTTGGAACATGTGTTTGAACACAAGATTCCCCTGAAGTACGCCGTCTTCTGGTGTCTGGGAAGACGAGCTGTAAAGTCAGGCCGCGGGCTTCCCTTCAAACCAAAGAGGCTGCCCCAACCACGTAGACACGTAGACTCTAGGTAGACTCGTGGCCATGGAAACCCACAAGAAGATGCACAACTGGAATATGAAATGCCTTCACGCCATTGCAAATGGAAAGGGGGGTGTCACCAAGCACTTAGACTCTCGGACGCTTGGGGGGCTGCAAGAAGTGAGAAGATCTGTTTTGCAGAGGTTCATGGTATCCCAGCAGCTATGGTCCTCCAGCCCGCAGCAAGCAGGCTGCATGTGTGCACCTATTTTCTCATTTGAACCCCCTCAGGATCGAAAAGGATCCCTTCGGTCGCGCAGAGATTGTTTTTCTGGTTGCTCGAGATGTTGAAAACTTTTCTCATGAGACGTAGCCGCTGTGAAACCAGCTGGTTCAGATACAGGACCATAGGTTACCGTTTACCAAGAATTTTTGACGCTTATATGGGAAAGTTAGGCGAATGTTTGTAGTGTAAATTTCCGTGCAATTTCTGGTGCCAAATCTCATCCGTTTTCCAGTGGTGGAAAGCGATGACGGTGACCCTGTGAAAAGTAAACGTGTTCCCGTAGAGCGAATGGCAAGACGGTCGCAGGGAAATGATACCGAATACCTCGCCCTTCCAAACGCCCTTCCTAGCGGGGCGGTTGCTTAAAAGCCCTTCCTAAAAGGGCGGTTTGCCTAAAAGGGCATTTTTTTGTGGAAAATGCAAGTTGCAGTTGTTCCAAACAGCATGCAGCTTGCGCATTTGATAATGCCAACCTTTGCATGCAGCGTACGTGCAAGCGCAATTAATGTCACAATGTCACGGACCACCCTTCTGTCACTGGACTCTCACGCTCTCAAGGGGCTTTTCACGTTCTAAAAAAGCTTTTTCACGTTCTTGGGTGTTTTTTTCACGCATGGTCAACAATTTTCAGTCGACAATTATAAGACAGAATCAGACAGACGGCAAATCACTAGATAACAAGAAATTTTCTCAAATGGTGACCAAATTCTGAAAGGGCTGTTAGTTGCCTGGAAGGGCCGCTGGTTACCTGGCGAAGCCGATTGTGAAAGACACGCCAGGCGTGGACTTTAAATGATTTTAACAGCACAGGAACAAGTGCCTCTCCTCTCCACGCTTCCAGAAATATTTCCGTTGCTTGGCGTGTCCCTTGGTCTGGGGATGTTTGAGCGTGACGTTTGAAGTTCAGGATGGCGCTCTCTAGCTCCATGTCGACCGCATGTCCTCAGAGGTGGAACAGATCTGATGCGGCAGGCGCAGGATTGCCGCCGCCTGTGTGTTCGTACAGCATTTCTCGATCAAACATCTGGTGCCTTGGTGAACATCAGAACGGCTGGTAAGCGGATGTTCATCATCCATTGGTTTCGGCCCATCTGAAAATGAAGTCTTATTGATGTAAGGGGCTAGTTTTCCCGAGCATTTAACGTCCAGATGCTCTAGGTGAGTGATGCAGAGTTCCCACTCGCGACTTTCAGTTTGTAAGGGGTTTGCTTTTTGGAGACCTTGGTCGGTGGAAATCGTCTCATTCAACCCTCCTGTGCACATCCTGCGGGAGAATGTATTTCAAAATCATGTGCACGCAGACGCGGTTAGTCCTTGTTGATGAGACATCCAAACTTTGGGTCTGCTTGTCCCTTTCAACACAGGCGCAGTCAAACTCGGACTTTGTTCCTCGCTTGATCCGAACCAAGTGGAAAATCGGACCATCACGGTGTTCATGCTGTGTGCGCAAAGCAGATCGCGTTTCAGCGGGGGCTCTGGAGAGGTTTTCAACGGATTTGGGTGCAAATGACACCTTCATCTGCAGGGGGTGTCCCCCTATCATGACGATGGAGGGGAGACTCCGCCCATGAGTTGTCCAGTGGTGACATGTGTAGCAATCTGAAGATGCTTTGTGTCAAATTGTAAGATGTGACATGTACATCGCATTGGCAGCAGAGTGGCGCAGTGATGCGCAGTGGCACCGGGCTCGCTCCGCTTGAAAGTACCATGCAGAAGCAACAATATTCTGTTCAATGTTTGATAGCCCGTAATCTTTTCTGACATGACCACAGAGTCGTGGCGCAGGCGCCGGAGGAAAAAATGAAGCAGCGACTGCGGCCATATCCGGGGCGTAGTCGCTTCTTGTGTGCATTCGGCTGCCTGGTCTGCGGATAAGCTTTCTCACAGTTTGGCCACGTTCCATCAATTTCGCATATTTCCAACGTTTCTTGTCGGGGCTTGTGGTTGTTTCATGATGCCAAGATGTCAAGACTTGACCAGATGGATAGGTAGAAAAACAAGGCAGGTACAGAGGCAAACCAGTTGCACGGGAAAATAGATAGCATAGATTGAATCAACAGGATTGATAGTTTAGATATACCGGATAGATTGCGCCCCTTAGAGGGGTTGATAGTTTAGATATATACAGTTAATATACAGAATAGATAATCGATAAATATATAGATAGGTAGACAAATCGATCGATAGAGAGAGAGAGAGAGATAGATAGGATAGATAGGTTAGATAGAATAGAAAGGATAGATCGGATAGATAGGACACATAGGATAGATAGGCAAGATAGGATAGATACCGGGTTCTTCAAAAAAAGCAGCCATCCTGTCAATCTCATTGCGAAGAAACTTGCGTGCCCCCTTTGCCCAATTCAATGTTGTTACCGCGCTTTGCTTGGAAAGGCCTTCAAAAAACAGCGATTTCGGTTCGGATGGGGCAATCAACATTGATCAAGGGGGCGCGGGGGGATCAGGTGTGATGTGACAACCTGTAGGAGGATGGCTGTTTTTTTTCTGAAGAACCCAGTAGGATAGATAGGATCGATAGGATAGGTAGGACAGGATAGGATGGGATAGGATAGGATAGATCGATAGAAAGATAGATAGAGAGAAACAAATGGATGATTATAGAAAGCTTTAGATAGGTATAGATAGATAGTAGTGATAGATGATGCATGATAATGATAGATCATGATAAAGAATGACAGATAATGTTAGATCATGATAGGCAATGAGAAATAGTAAGAAATAAGGAAAGAACATGATAGATATGAAAGGTAATGGTAGATAGATAGACGGAGTTGTGGATGGACGGATGGATAGATAGATAGAAAGACGATAGACAGACAGATAGATTGATAGACAGATAGAGACAGAGAGAGAGATAGAGCGAGAGAGAGAGAGAGAGAGAGCGATGGGTAGACAGGTAGGCAGAAAGGAAGATAGATAGATCGATGCATAGATAGATACGTACACAGACAGATAGATAGGTAGATAGGTAGATAGATGGATCGATAGATAGATGGTTAGATAGGTCGATAGATACAAAGATAGATAGACTGATTGACAGACAGACTGACAGATAGATAGATAGATAGACAGAAAGATCGATAGATAGATAGATAGATAGATAGGTAGATAGATAGATAGATAGATAGATAGATAGGTAGATTGTTGGATAGATAGATTGAGAGGGAATGAGATAGATAGATAGAGGGACAAAACCATAGAACTATAGAAAGATAGGAAGATAGAAAGAGAGTAAGATAGAAAGAAGAAAGAAAGAAAGAAAGAAAGCAAGAAAGAAAGAAAGAAAGAAAGAAAGAAAGAAATAACAAAAGAAAGGAAGAAAGAAACATGGAAAGATAGGTAGACAGGAAGGCAGAAAGGAGACAGATAGATAGATAGATAGATGGATGGATGGATAGATAGATAGATAGTTAGATAGATAGATAGATAGAAAGATAGATAGATAGATAGCTGGATAGATATATAGACAGACAGATAGACAGATAGATAGATAGACAGATAGATAGATAGATCGATAGATAGATCGATAGATAGATGGATCGATAGATAGAAAGATAGATACAGCCCGAGCGCTGGTCAAGAATCCGAAAGCTTGAGGCCCAGGGTCCCTCAAACTCTTTTTTAAATGCAGGCAAATGTACACCACAACAGGCCGAGGGTCCCTCAAATTCTTTGGGCGTTCTTAGTTATGTATTGCATGCATCTGCACAGTTTGGAGCGAGCTTAAACGAGGTAACGAGGTGGAGTTGGCAGATTTGACAAGAGGCATGCAAAAAATGATTTTTTAGAGCCTGGAAAGTTTTTTTTGCAAAGCCGGGCTCATCTGAGTTTCATGAGAGCAGTGCGGAAAAAAACAATTTTTTAGAGCCAGATTTTTTTTTTGGCAAAGCCAGGCTTGTCTGAATTTCATAAGATTAGTATGACTCCTGTAGCGCAATGTTCAGCGTGTCGGACTTCAGCCTTGAAGGTCGAAGGTTCGAATCCCGGCAGGTCTGGCAATACGTCAATTTGTCAATATTGGAAGCATTCCAAGCATGTGCGAATAAAACAATTTTTCGGAGCTTGAAAAATTGTCTTTCCGCAAAGCCTCAGTTTTCTTCAAGTTTTTGGGGAAAACAATGCTTCAGGTCCCCATGTCTACCCACATATTGATTTTGCAAGGGTTGGAAGCAGTCCAAGCATGTGCGGAAAAAACAATTTTTCGGAGCTTGAAAAATTGTTTTTCTGCAAAGCCCGATTTCATCCCATAAGACCATAAGGGGTCACGCCACAAAAAAAAATGAACGGCAAAGGGGAATTGCAAACCTCACGTATACGCAGTAATTTAAGAATTTGGCAATCCTATTCCAGGGTCCCTCAATTCTTAAAGTACTATGTGTTTGGTATAGCTGAAAATATGTAGCCCGCCTTGGACTCGAGCCCCTCAAATTCTTATACAGTGAAGTCTTGTGCAATACTCAAGCTGTAGACAGATTGGTAGACAGACATATAGATAGATAGACAGATAGATAGATAGGTAGATAGATAGATTGTTGGATATATAGATTGAGAGGGACAGAGATGGAGAGATGTAGAGATAAAACGAAGAGAATTATAGAAAGATAGGAAGATAGAAAGAGAGTAAGATAGAAAGAAAGAAAGATAGGTTAATTATAGATAGATTATAGATAGATTATAGATAGATTATAGATAGATTATAGATAGATAGGGTAGATAGGACCATGTTATTTCGGGGGAGGCTACACTGGATTAGGTCAGATCACATCATGTAAGTTAAGCCACAACAGACTAAGAGTAATAGGTGGGTTGAGTCTCTAGCATGGGCATCGAACAACCGGAAACAAAAACGTTTCGGCTCACAGCACACACCAGTAGCTGTGTTGCACAAAGCGTTTGCGCAATATCAGATTAAACCACATAGTTTTTGTTTCGGAGGGGTGCTCGCTTGTGGACAGAGACTCCAACAAACTTCGATTTTAATCATTAGCGAGTCCCTTGGAGTGCACATGATCAACCGTCATTATCTTTGAACACTATTGTTTGCACATAGAATCATTCCTTTTGTTCGGACACATTGACATTGATGTTTTCAGGAACATTTTGTCTTTGAAATCCCGTTTTTTTTTTCATTCCACGTGTTGGCGGAATGAGCGAGGCCATGTAGCCATGGAGAAATTATTGTGGATGGACCCCGGAGGCTCACTTTAACCCACATTTTGGTCCAGCGCTTGGAACTACCGCTGTCGCTCACAGCAGCCACAGCAGTGAGTGATGCCCATGCGATGTTTCCCGTTTCGGTAGAGGGAAACCAAAATCATAACTCACCATGAACAATCTGAGACCAGATTTTTTTGGATGGAGTGACAACCCATTTCTTTTTGCGTGTGAAGCAAAAATATAAGTCCGGAACACCTTGAGTGGACCTTGAGACCAAAACGGATAGATCGAATAGATTTGACATGAGGCAACCCGTCGCAAGTGTTGAAAATATGCAGGTTCAGCCAAGTCGAGTCATCAGCAGCACCCCAGCTATCTGCGTGGTTTCAGATGATCCGAAGGATGGCACTCGCGCACGCAGCAGGCAGACACGTGGGCAAAATGCGTGAAAATTTCTGCCTGAAAAACCCGAGGGTCAGAAGAGTCTTGGCATTTCCCGGGGGCAAAAGATGTTCGAAGCCTGCAAAAATTCAAGTTCAAAAATTGTGAAATGCCAGGACGATGCTTGGTGTTGGATACTTCTAAGCAGATGCCAGCACGGTTGACCGCCATGTTCGTGATGAAATCTAATATTGATGGTTGTTAAACTGATACAAAAAATACCCAAATCTATGGGTTTTCAAAGGGTCTTGACCTCTCCCCATTTGAGAACTAATTTTCGCTTCGTCGCCCTGCGGCCACGAACTCGTGGCCACACTAGTAAGTAACCTCGGCCCAGAGACCACAGACAACGAGGCTTCGATTGAGGCGAATATATTGCCTGTCGTTAAATGACGTGCAGTATAGATTAGTTTGTGGCTCCCGAAAGACATCCCCAAGCCAAAGTTCTGCCCAGAGACAAGGAGGCTCCAGTTCAGGTGAAATCTGGCTGTCGTGAAACAACAATATGACGTGCAGTACAAGCTGGCTTGTGGCTGCTTAAAGAACCCACAGTTTGGCAAGAGCTGACGGATCTTGCAAAAGGCAGCCGTCTGGGAATACGGACATTCAACAGTTTGCACGCCCACGCAGACTCAGAGACAGCATTGTTGGTTCATGGCTACACATGGCTTGGTTTTCAATGCGGACAGGTTAAGATCTTGAATGTCCTGAGAAGTTCAAGTTAGACACTTGCAGTAGGCAGATTTTGCAGCAGTATCTTTGGGAGCATTATCAATATGTGCTGGAAGAAACGACATGACGTACAACCCAATCTAGGCATATCTAGGCAACTATGGACCGGCCCAACTTCTCTAGGCGCTGTCAAATTCTCACCTACAGCGGGTGCTGCCAGCATGCCAGCAACTGCTTGGCTTCAGGTGATCTGAAACCAGATGGGACTCACTATGACTCACTCACATGCAGGCAAAATGCGTGAAAGTTCCTGCCTAACAAGTCTGAGGGTCAAAAGAATCTTGGCATATCTTGGGGCCAAGGAATTCTCGAAACTGAAACCTGCGAAAACCAAACATCAACAGTTGTGAAATGCCCGAGCGATGCTTGGTTTTGGATATTTGCGAGCAGATGCCCAGCATGGTCTGCCGGAAGTGTTTGACATCAAAAGTGCCACAGTGCACTGCGGCCATTGAACCTCACTAGGCCATGTGATCAAGTTTCGTGCTTTCGCCCCTCGACAACGAAGATTTGGCCATTGGAGGTTTTTTTTGGTTGGCAGACCCCGGCTGCATCACAGATTGTGGCCTGTTCTGTAGCCTGGTTTTCTTCGAGACGTTTCAAGTGAGACAACCAAATAAGTAGACTGGGGCTAATTTCTGAGTAGTCCGGACCGGCTGGTGATTTCTGAGCCCTCAAAGCTGACAGCTGGAGCAGGTAGATCGCGCAAGGAAACTAGCTCACATTTTGAGAGACACGTGAAAATCAAGCAGCTAGCAACGCCTTCATACCAGCGCCCTCCTCGGCTTTATGTCATCTTGCCATTCTTTCTGAGAAGACAGTGGGCATACCTGTAGCACGCAAGCAACCATGTGCGCACAGAGCGTTTCCAAGACGACCTTCTGTGTGTTTGGTGGGAAGAATTAAGAATGCGTTTGGAACTGCTAAGAACAGGATGTAAGCAGAGTCTAGAGCCACAAGCACTATAGTCATCCATGCTCATCACTTTGGATTGTCCGAAACATTCCGAAACCATTTTCTGCGGGGAGAGCGGGGATAGCATTGTGAATTGTAGCTTCGATGATTAGCAATTCTGCAAAGGAACAGCGTGGCCTGACTTGACATTCAATTGAAACGAGTAAAGGCCTGCTTGTGCTTCCAGAACAGACTGTGAACTTGACAGCTGCATGAGGTCCGATTTTGCAGATGGGAAATAGTTGCTAGCTTTGATACGCGATTCCAGCATAGAAAATCGAACCGCATGCATTATCTTTGAAGCTGTAGATGCTCCTGAGCCACTTTCTCTGAGAAGCCAGCCTACACTTGCTGTAGACGCCAACTCAGAAGCTAGTTTTGGTTGCGAGACAACAATTTTGCAGGTGCTGGAGGGAACAGCATGGGCTGCAAACCAAAGCAGGTAAGTATGGACCGGCTTGCCTGTCACTCCTGGAAAGCGTCTCCCAATCTGGACGAGCGCGCGTATTTTCGAGGAATGCGGGTTGAAAGCAATTTTCAATGAAAATCTTGGGGCCCTTGGGAAACAAGATCAGATGTAACGCCATCCGGATTGGTGTAGATAGCAGTGTCACTTGGATGACAGCGATTTGGCGCTGAAAGGAACGGCGTGACCTGCCCATTCACAATGCGACTGGGTTTGTAACCGCTATTTGATGTTGGGTAAATTGGCAGTTGGAACATTCTTTCCAGCAAAAGCAGCTGTTGGGGGACGTGTGCGTTGGCTTTTGCAGATGGAACATCAATTGGTAATTGAGGTGCAGGCACGTGTAAGCCAAACTTTTAGCACCAGCCTCATGGCTTTTGCTCCCTGAGCCATGAGAAGCTAGTTCACACTGCCGGGAGGTGACTGAATGCACGTGCCAGCTCACGCCGAGACAGCAATTTTGCAGGTGCTGGAAGGAACAACATGGGCTGCGAACCAAACCAGGCAAATATGGACTGGCTTGCTTGTCACTTCTCTAAAACTCCTCCCGCTTTGGACAGCTAGAGCGCGCAGCTTTTGAGGAATGCATTTTGAATCCTTCAGAATATGGCAAGTAGAGTCTATGAAGCTGGCGCTGCCAGCACCACTTGGTTCAGAACAATTTTCATTGAAATTCCCTGGGAGGCTCACATGCAACCCCATCGGATTGGTGTAGATAGCCCCTCTCCCAGAGCACGTTACATTATCGTACATGCCATGGACCATATGATAGAGGCGATTGATTGCTATTGATTGAAACATCGAGTATGCAGGTTGTCAACTGAATTTTCAATCGTTTTTGGCTGCCTGAGTTGCGAGGAAATTCAAAGCCGTTCAACGCTGTTAAATCCCTTCTACGGAAACATATGTCCGTTCTACGGTTCGTCTACGTGTTTTTTCCGACCACTTGCAACCCTTGATCAAATAAGAATGTATCCATGAAATGGCTTTTGAATCCGGTTTGGGGGCCCTCAGCACCTCAAATTTTGCTTATGATTTGTCTATTGTCTGTCCATGGGTTCTTCCGGGTATGCCAGATTAATCGATATCTATTCCCCAAGCTGGGAAAATAAGAGGTCCCTAGCGAGTAGGTCCACCCTGGCACTTGTACCGGGGAAGAAGGGAACAAAATGAGTCACGAAGCACAAACCCATGTCCTTAGAGGGACGTAAAATCGAAGAACAGGATACTGTAGCAGGCTCACGACCGGATGATAGCGATTTGGCGACGGGAAATGACCGCAAAAAAAGCGTGACCTGCCCATTCACAATACAACTGGGTTTGTAACCGCTATTTGATTTGGAATAACTTGGCAGGGAAATCGATCCTGCAAAAGGCGGCTGTTTGGGACCGTGGGCATGATGGACATGCCGGTTTTTGTCCACAGCTCCAGTCCTAGTACAGGTGTAACTGCCACAAAGTCCCCCGCTTGCACAAATCGGCGGGCAGGCCGATTTAACATGACATTAGAGCCGCAGAATGCCGCAGGCACTGCAGTCAACCTATCTGACCAGGTCTGACCACTTGATTTTAGCAGGCAAGCAGCCATGTGCGCACAGGGTGACCGCAAGACAACCTTCTGTTGGTTTGGCGGGAAAGAGTGCATTTGGAACTCTTAAGATCAGAATGTAAGCAGAGTCATTGTTCAAAGCTACGGTTTTGCCCTGGCCAAGGAGTTTAGAGCTGCGGGCAGTGCAGTCTTTTTAGCTCACCGCTTGGCTCTGGATGGTCCGAAAAACAAATCCCTCGAAAGCCAGGGGTCAAGCTCACATGCAACTACATTTAGATCGGCTTAGATAGCATTGTCAACTGTAGCTTTGATGATTTCGCAATTCTCTGTTTGCTCAGAGGAACAGCATGGCCTCCAATTCAAGTCAGACCACTAAGACCTGCTTGTGCTTCCAGAACACTTCCCACAATTGACAGCTGGAGCGGGGAAAAGGGAAACAGTTGGGGGAGCTTTGATGAGCGTGTGCAGCACTTCAATCGAGCCACGGTTGCTACGTTGAAGCTGCATCTATGGTCCTCAGCCGGCATGGCATTCTAACCAAGCCATAGGGCTTTGGCTGGCCTGAAACTGGAAAGCCACAGGTCAAGCTACACATGGGTCGGTTTAGATCGCATCGTCAATTGCATGTTTGATGACTTAGCAATTCTGCATTGTTGAGAGGAGCAGCATGGCTTACCTTTGGGTTTAGACGAGTGAAGACTTGCTGGTGCTTTTGGAACGGTTTCTGAAATTGACAGCTGGAGTGGGTACATCTTTCAGACGGAAATCACACGAATTCCTGGCATGAGAGCGAACCATCGGCAATCGGGTGGAGTTCCTAGATGCCCTTGAGCTCAGAAGCCACTTCACATTTTCTGCACGCAGCCGAGTGAATTTACCCAGCAACTCAGAGACGACTTTGGGTTGCGAGACAACACTATTGCAGGTGCTGGAGGAATAGCCTGGCCTGCGAACCAAGCCAGACAAGCATGGACCGGCTTGCCTGTCACTCCTGTAAAGCTCCTCAATCTGGACAGCTAGAGCGCGCAGTTTTGAGGAATGCAGGTGGGTTCAATTAAGCAGCTACAGTGGGTAGATTGAGCAGTGTGATAAATAGAGTCAAAAGCCATAGGCACTGCCATCCTAAGGTTCCACCTGGCTTTGAATGGCCTGGACTGGAAAGCCGCAGACCAAGCTCACATGCTGCAGCCTTTCTTGGATGGCAGCGGTTCGGCATGTGCTGGCCGAACCACGCGGCCTGCCAATCCTTTTGGTCCTTAGCGGAGAAAGGCTTGGAACCTCTATAAAGTCCCCACATGTGGACAATTTGGAGGCTAAAGTGGGTTGATCTTGCAACTGGCATTCGTTTTGAGAACATGGATGTGATGGACATGGATTGTTGTCCGGCAATTCGCGTCCCAAATTTGACGCCAGTATTGGGTACAACTTACCGCAACCATTCGGGAAAATCGATGTAAGTGTCTTCGGCATGTAAATCGAAGCGTTGGCAGCCTCAGTGCTTTTGCCCGTGAGCAACTGTCTCTGAGAAGCCGCTTCACTCTTGTTGCGCGCAGCCGAATGAATGCACACGCTGATTCACGGGCTAGTTTTGGTTGTGATTTGGAATATTGTGTGAGCAGCGTCCATAACCTCCCAAATGTAGCGATCTTATGAGGGGTGTTAAAGTAGCATTCCTTTGCGAAAGCTAAAGCCACACTCGCGAAAGATTTCGCTAAGAATAGTTTTTGCGAAAGCTCAGCGGTGAAAATGCACATTTGCAAGAATATATCCCAATCACATGGATGCTGCAATAGAAAAACTGCACACCTTGAAAGTGTCGCAAAAGGAGAGGTGAAAGAGAATTGCAAAAGAATGAAGGAAGGTTTCGGAAACGGCTCGGTTCACATTCTGGCGGGTGGCCAACTCATCACAAGCACAATTGTTTACAATCGTGCGAGCAGAATCCGCAAGCTTGTTTGATCAGGAAGCAAGCTCTCTGGAAAGACGAGAGACAAACTCATGGCATGGACCTAGATATAGACAGAAAGCCTTAGACTTGTTCGTTCTGTGATAGCGATTTCAATCCACTTTCTGTGCAGCAACCAGCAGGGAGGTCCTTTCACTGTTGGTTTGACATGATCATGCGCAATGTTTTGGGAGAAGGCCAGAGGCAACGTCATAGTGCTTGTGATTGGCAATCATTTGTGCTGCAAGAGACATTCTGGGTTAAAACCCGCTTCAAAGAGATTGTCTCTGCTCAAAGGAAAACTTGACAGCTGTAGGCTGTAGTAGATCTTACATTTTAACGTTGTTGCATGGCACGACTGGCGCCCTCGTCCGAGAGTGAGCCTTACAGGTAACGACGGTGAATGTACGCGGTCGCATTTCTCCGAAGAAACCAGGTAATCGGGTAGGCTGTGGGCTCGCGGACCGCCGCGGACCTGCGAAGCCAAGATTCACATTGCAACTTGCAGCCTGCTGCCAGCAGATGTCAATATAGCTCCTGAAAACACCAGAACAAGTTAACAAGTGTGAGGGATCTGCCTTCCCTATGAATCTCAGTTTTCAGCGAAGTCTGCACCGTGTAATTAGGCTCCGCGTAGTCTTGGGCTGAATTTCCTCACACAATGCCATTGCCAAGGCAGCTGCTTGTGCCGCCGAACTGGGGAAAGGTGTAGGGTTCCAAGTGATTACTCAACTGTACTCCTGACGAATTCCGCCCAACTTGACAGATTAAGATAACACAGTAAGAGTTCCTCTCCAACTTGAAGCAATCCTGCGGAGGATCGACATGCCGTGTGGTCCAAACGCACGACCAAAGGAAGTGCTTTTAATGCTTTGCTGCACCTTCCTACCTGCGCCTTCCTGCAGTCGGATGCGCGGAAAACAATCGTGGTTGATGGGTCGGAGAAGATTCCGCTGATGGCACTCTGCATTTTTGTTGTGCGCATGTGGTCTCTTCGGCAAATGTATAGATGCTCTTGCCATCTCTTGCCCCACATTGAATGTAACGTTTTCACCTGGTCATGATGTAGCACTTGCCAAGCAGCGATACCGTGCTCTCCAAGTTGAAGTCATTGCTGCAAAGAACCCCTGCTGTTCCTGCCGGCGCCGCCCAGATTGACAAGGTTCCCCCTTGGGTCGTGTCAAATGTATCAAGAATCGACCGGAACCATTTCGAAAAGAATCAGCTTCGAAGTTCCAAACGCAAATATCAAGCAAAGTTCATGAACTTGGGCCGTGATCAAGATGTGCAGCTTTCGTGTTGTACTGCAAAACTAACGAAGATCAAGATGTTTCCAGGGCTGAGGCTGCCCCAGATTCTTCCACACCTCACTGATCCGACACGGACCTGCAGGGATGGTCCGAGGCTCACAGCATTGCCATTGCCAAATGTGGCACTGCGCTCGTCAACTGTGCCTGAACCTTCCTTCGATACATTAAAAAGTGCTCAGAAACAAAAAAACGCTCATTTCCAAAAAAGTGCTACAATAGCTCAAAAAGTGCTCATTTGGTTGTTTCATTTTGTTGGGCACCCCCACATGTTCAAACAGCCGGATCCCCAAGCATTCTTGCAACATACATTGACACAATCACATTATTCTTGGGATCACGCTACTTGGGCTCTCCACAACCAACATCATTCGCCGCTGCTGCAAGTAAGTCATCAAATTCACTTAAAATCAAATTCTTTTGAGCTTGGTCCCAATGTGCATCCTCCCCAGGAAGCATAAATTAGGAGATGGATGCTAATTTAGATGCAAAACTCGCTTCCAGGATTGGCCTCAACTAGCTTGAGTGTGGGCTAACTTCGTGGATTTCTCCAAGAGTTTAATAGATCCATAGGTGCAAAATGGGTTAGAACCCCAAAAAGTGCTCATATCCATTGAAACCACCAAAAAGTGCGCAGACCCTTAAAAAACGCACAGGAATGGCAGAAAGTGTATCCAACCAGGGGTTTGCCAGAAAAAAGTGCTACAATGGAATCTCCAGATTGCCATTGCCAAATGTGGCATTGCGCTCGTCAACTGTGGTCCAAAGCACTTCCGAGAAGTTTCTCAGAGCTAGCTGCGCTAGGTGGTTTCAGAGTTCAGAGTTGTTGCTTTTTTTCATGGTACCTGGGATGTGGATCCAAAATGACTGATATTTTTGGCGCAGGTCGAAACAGAAACCACCAAGCGGTCAAGTGATTTTGGGCATTGATGCACAACATAAGTAGATTCGTCCCTGGTGGGATTGCAAGTTGTTCGGTGGGCGCCAGATTGCATCTCACATTGCCATCCGGGCTGGAACGCAGTTGCAGCGATCAAAAGGCACCCGCCACTCAAGCTCCAGTTGACCACATGAAGACTTAGTCGTCGAACCGTATAAACCCCGAGGAGAAACCGGGTGCTGTTTGCAAGACAGTCTTCGCGAAATTGTGAGGGCACAGCGAAGATTGTGTCCCAGAAAGTGATGCAAATGATGCAATATTTACTGGCGAGCAGAGAGAAGAGTGAGAGGCGAATTGCATTTTCTCGCCCTGAGCCAGGTGAGCTCCTTTGTTTGCCTCAAAACTTGTGACTTCAAGCCAACATGGCAACACCTGCTATGAACGTCAACATCGCCAACCAGGAGACCCTTGGAATAATTTTGTCTGCACCTAAAGAGGTGATGGACATATAATCAACGAAATCAAGCAAGGTGAAATCATCTCTGAACGTCGGATGACTCGCTTTTCCTCCATATGACATCATCACGTTTTTTCGTGTAGGATGACTGTTTGGGTATGCTTTGCTGAGGACTGAGGCCCATGTTTTAACCTATCCCACAGCCAGTATGGATCGTTCGATCGTCAAAGTACCATCAGCAATCATCAAATTCTGGCTAGATGACATCATCTTATCAAAAAAGCGCAGTCAAAGTGGATTTATATGTCGCTTTTTGTCGGTACTGTTTTGTCAACTGTGAGCTGCTGACTTGTTTCAGATTACCAATCTAAGCGTCAAATCGTCAAAACGCTGAATGACAGATCTTTTTCCGTCATAAAATGTTTCTTAATTCCACCAAACTTCGCCATCTGGAATCCCAGGGCATATTTCGACGTATCCACAGCATAGAGACAGACTCGGTCAGCTAGCGAAATAAGGGATCCAAGCTTTGCAGGCAGAGAAATCTTTTCCATATATGCCGGCCCTTCTTCTAGAAAACAATGACTTCTTGCCGGGGCTTGGGGCACCCATGCATGCAGTGAAGATTGCGCGTAATGAAAAATGGAGTGAGTCCTTGACATATTTGAGTTCCGTCAAAAACCTGGGGGTTGCATGTATGCAGGCTTTTGAGACGTGCCTGTCCCCACTACTTTTTTGGTCTTCATCTTAAGAAGCCGTCCTGAAACTATCTGTGGCTGTTCAAGTGCCTGCTTTTCCGATTTTGATTGGCCCTGCGCAGTGACCGATTATAGACATCGTTTATATGTATATAGATATACGTTTCGTGAGCCCTTCTGATAGAACGATAACCAAAGCCTTCTACCCAAGATATGCTGATTAAGTCTGTGCGTGGAGCGATGGACGGAAAACTTCCACTCAGATATGTTTTTTTTGTTGACCTTGCCATTGAAAGATAGCAGAAACCTTCTGCTCTGAGATGGTCTTGGTTGATCCCTTTAGTTGAATGCCCTCGCTCGCAGCAAAACCGCAAGTGTGAATCATTCCTGGCTAGCCTGTAGTAAAATGGAGCCAACCATACACAGCAAGAGAAGGTTTCTCTTTGCCTTTGATACGCGGATTTTCTGTTTCTTGGTCGCCCCGAACGACAACCGGAACGACAACAGAACGATAACCAAAAATGCAATTTTAGGGCTAGGCAAGGCAGAGACTGGTTTCAAGATGAGTTTTGTGAATGGACATTCCACATAGAATATAGAACGTGCTTGTGGTGTGCGGGTGTAAAGACCAGATTGGGTAATCCTGAGATGCTTTTCGCGCTCTAACTTCCATACGCAGGTGCAAGAGCAAATTGCCTGTGGGATGCATTCCACCTTCATTCAAACTGCTGCAGGAAAGGGCAAAACTAAACTGCCTGTGAGATGCTCCCCACAGCCTGACCAAAGCAGCAAAGTACAAAGACATACAAAAAGCATACCGTCAGTGAGATGCGTCCACCATATGAGCACGCAGCAGTTGCAGCCCCTAAGGAGCTTCCACAGCTCATGTGCAACGCAAGGGTGCAAAACTCTTACCAAGACAGATGCTAGAAAGGTCGACAAACAGACGCACAAAACTCTGAAATAAGTATAGCCCAATGCGGCCACTCTTCCGCAGATGCTGAATATTTCCACGGCGTTTCCAGATGTTCCGCACCTATTTCTGAACCTCAGGTTTTTAATCGCTTAAATCCAACATGGGACACGACGGATAACCCAATAAAAACCACATCAGTTTCCAAGAAGCCGTCCCCAACCAGAATTGTATGATCCAAACAAAAGCATTCAACATTTGAATTTGTGACATCCATCATGTGGAAAGCTGCCTGCTTGGTGCCGCACTTGATTCATGTGTCAGCGAAGCTTCAACTTTGCTCTGGACAAACTTTGGGTTGGTGACCCAGACAGTTCATGACTTACCTTGTTTTGAGTCCGAACCTGGTAGTGCTCCTTGGTAGTATCAAGACTTGGGTCTCGGCCAACGGTGAAGGGCAAGCATTGTTCCACAGTGGGCAGAGTTGGCGCCGCTGAGGGTTGAAAAGTTGAATTGAGTTCGTGACTGCTGTGAGAAGTTTTGGGGCAGCTTAGGTAGATGGTTGCGTGATGGTTACCAAGCGCTGGGCGCTGTTTCAAAGCATCCAAACTTCGACAATGATCATCCTGCCCTCTACGGAAAACCAACTGGACTTTGTATCCGAACCCGCTTTATTCATGGATGGTGAGTTTTTTGCTTGCAAGCAGACCTAGGGTCCTGTGTTTCTCATGTGGGCCACATCTACGACCCCCGTCAATGGAATCTAGATGAAAATATGCTTCGCAGCATGACGAAAATGCAGGTCAAAACCTGTAGTGGCAGCAAGCCTTGCCAAAACTAGAAAACAGTTCTGCAGACTCTTATTTTGAATCGCAGATCGAGGGACGGATGTTGGTCTCCCTTTGTGCGCCGTGCTTACCTAGACAACCATCTGTACCTTTTTCTTATGGTACGAAATATTGATAAATATTTTCTAGACGATCTGAAATTTCCCCTGCGTTTCCCGAAAGAACATACGAATCCAAAAAATCTTGACGAACTGTTTATTGGTCATATACGTGGAGTAGAACGCTCGCGAACTCACAGCCCAGTCGTAGTTGAACCCACTTCGCCAAATATTTGGCAATTGCTCGAGAAGTCTGATGCACAAAACTATCAAACGATATCATATATCACTTTATCCGCCGCAACGCAGGAGACAGAGCGGTTCAGCTAGTGAAATAAGTGCTCCATGTGTTTGCGGTCAGAGACATTTTGTATAAGTATAAGTGGTCCCTCCGTCAAGAGAACTCCGACTTGTACCCGTACAGCCTAGATCTTCAAACAGCCGCCTTTTTCTGCTCGAGTTTCTCTTGCAGAATCCTTGGACGAAGTGCGTGGTGTGGAGAAAAATGCGCGTTTATCAAAAAGTGCTCGGATTCAAGTCCTTGGCGCTCAAACTGCTCTTCAAACAGCACACTTTTTTTAATTGCGCTCGATTGCGCTAAATTGTGCTCGTTCGCGCCGATTTGCGCTCGTTGTTGCACACTGCATCTTCATTGCTGCTGCGAACCTAAAGCCTCACACAACACATGAATGTAAAAAGGGTTCATTTCGGCAAATTCTGCTCGTTTTACCAATAAGTGCTTGTATGATGGAAAAATGTTCGAACATCCTGAACCTTCCTTCGATACATTAAAAAGTGCTCAGAAACAAAAAACGCTCATTCCCAAAAAAGTGCTACAATAGCTCAAAAAGTGCTCATTTCCAAAAAGTGCTTAAAAAGTGCTCAGAAACAAAAAACGCTACTTGGGCTCTCCACAACCCACATCATTCGCCGCTGCTGCAAGTAAGGCATCAAATTCACTTAAAATCAAATTCTTTTGAGCTTGGTCCCAATGTGCATCCTCCCCAGGAAGCATAAATTAGGAGATAGATGCTAATTTAGATGCAAAACTCGCTTCCAGGATTGGCCTCAACTAGCTTGAGTGTGGGCTAACTTCGTGGATTTCTCCGAGAGTTTAATAGATCCATAGGTGTAAAATGGGTTAGAAAGGTAGAACCCCAAAAAATGCTCATATCCATTGAAACCACCAAAAAGTGCGCAGACCCTTAAAAAACGCTCAGGAATAGCAGAAAGTGTATCCAACCAGGGGTTTGCCAGAAAAAAGTGCTACAATGGTATCTCCAGGATTAAAAAAATGGGAATTGTACGAAAAAGAGTGCGCGTTTGAAGATCTAGGACCAAGCTGCATGCTGGGCGGCAAGGTGCTAGTCAAGATCTAGGACTACATGATATACTACATGTGTTGGCATGCAAAATCACAAAAGCTAGCAGTAGCTAGCTAGAGCTTACTCTTGCTTCAGCAAGGGAGGGGCAGGTCTGAGTCCGACACGGTGATTTTTCACCTGAAACCCCTTCCCCTCCCCACCTGAGCTCCCGGGACATTTTGAAGCAGTGTTGGAAGCAAGTGGTCACGGGCTCATCCTGCCAGAGCGTGCCCAGATTCCAAGACAACATCTATTTCCATCATCCGACCATGTTCCGGATGTTTAGTTGCTGTGGATAATCTATATTCAGCATAGAAAATCCCGTCGTGTTTCCAGGCTCATATGAACCTTCGCTTTCGTTCCCCTTCTCCTGCGCCTCTAGTTGCCGTGAGGCACGCTGTGCCTGGGTGTAGTCAGCGCTTGGGCATGTGGGAAGAACCCTGGAGCTTCAAGAGTACATTAATTTCTGCTCGAGCAAATTTCTGCTTGAGGAACCCAAATCTGCTCGTTTTACCAATTTCTGCTCGAGGTACAGCTAGATTTGAAAACAACCACTTTTCAAATGTGCGCTCGTTTGCGGGAAATTGCGCTCGATTGCGGGAAATTGCGCTCGTTGTGCGGCCTGTTTTTTTTGAATCAGCGATAGGCAGTGAAAACTCAAGAAGTGCTCGCTTGGCAAATTTCTGCTCGTGATGGAAAAATGCGCTCGATTTGCCAAAAACATATACGAACAAGCAAACAACCAGAAATTAATGCTCGAAGATCAAGGACTGTAAAGTCAGGCAGGAGGCTTTCCGTCGAACCAAGCCGCCTGACCTCTTGTCACCTACTTTCACCTGCTGTCACCTACTGTACTTTCACTGTTCTCACTTTGCGCAACCTGTTTTCAGCTGTTGTCACCTACTTTCGCCTGCTCTGACCCATGGAAACCTATAAGAAGACGCGCAGATTGATGTCTCCCCTAACTGCGCCGTACCCAAAGAATTTCCTCGAAGCACAAAACTAACCAAAAGACCGTTTTGGAACATGTCTTTGAACACAAGATTCCCCTGAAGTATGCCGTCTTCTGGTGTCTGGGAAGACGAGCTGTAAAGTCAGGCCGCGGGCTTCCCTTCAAACCAAAGAGGCTGCCCCAACCACGTAGACACGTAGACTCTACGTAGACTCGTGGCCATGGAAACCCACAAGAAGATGCACAACTGGAATATGAAATGCCTTCACGCCATTGCAAATGGAAAGGGGGGTGTCACCAAGCACTTAGACTCTCGGACGCTTGGGGAGCTGCAAGAAGTGAGAAGATCTGTTTTGCAGAGGTTCATGGTATCCCAGCAGCTATGGTCCTCCAGCCCGCAGCAAGCAGGCTGCATGTGTGCACCTATTTTCTCATTTGAACCCCCTCAGGATCGAAAAGGATCCCTTCGGTCGCGCAGAGATTGTTTTTCTGGTTGCTCGAGATGTTGAAAACTTTTCTCATGAGACGTAGCCGCTGTGAAACCAGCTGGTTCAGATACAGGACCATAGGTTACCGTTTACCAAGAATTTTTGACGCTTATATGGGAAAGGTGCCAAATCCCATCCGTTTTCCAGTGGTGGAAAGCGATGACGGTGACCCTGTGAAAAGTGAACGTGTTCCCGTAGAGCGAATGGCAAGACGGTCGCAGGGAAATGATACCGAATACCTGGCCCTTCCAAAAGCCCTTCCTAGCGGGGCGGTTGCTTAAAAGCCCTTCCTAAAAGGGCGGTTTGCCTAAAAGGGCATTTTTTTGTGGAAAATGCAAGTTGCAGTTGTTCCAAACAGCATGCAGCTTGCGCATTTGATAATGCTAACCTTTGCATGCAGCGTACGTGCAAGCGCAATTAATGTCACAATGTCACGGACCACCCTTCTGTCACTGGACTTTCACGCTCTCAAGGGGCTTTTCACGTTCTAAAAGAGCTTTTTCACGTTCTTGGGTGTTTTTTTCACGCTAATTCATGGTCAACAATTTTCCGTCAACAATTATAAGACAGAATCAGACAGACGGCAAATCACTAGAGTCACTAGACAACAAGAAATTTTCTCAGATGGTGACCAAATTCTGAAAGGGCTGCTAGTTGCCTGCAAGGGCCGCTCGTTACCTGGCGAAGCCGATTGTGAAAGACACGCTCGGCATGGACTTGATATGATTTTAACAGCACAGGAATAAGTGCCTCTGCTGTCCACGCTTCCAGGCATATTTCCGTTGCTTGGCGTGTCCCTTGGTCTGGGGATGTTTGAGCGTGACGTTTGAAGTTCAGGATGGCGCTCTCTAGCTCCATGTCGACCGCATGTCCTCAGAGGTGGAAGAGATCTGATGCGGCAGGCGCAGGATTGCCACCGCCTGTGTGTTCGTACAGCATTTCTCGATCAAACATCTGGTGCTTTGGTGAACATCAGAACGGCTGGTACATGGATGTTCATCATCCATTGGTTTTAGGCCCATCTGAAAATGCAGTCTTATTGATTTCATCCGCTAGTTTTCCCAAGGATTTAAGGTCCAGATGCTCTAGGTGAGTGATGCAGAGTTCCCACTCGCGACTTTCAGTTTGTAAGAGGCTTGTTTTTGGGAGACCTTGGTCAGTGGAAATCGGCTCATTCAACCCTCCTGTGCACATCCTGCGGGAGAATCTATTGCAAAATCATGTGCGCGCAGACGCGGTTAGTCTTTGTTGATGAGACATCCAAACTTTGGGTCTGCTTGTCCCTTTCAACACGGGCGCAGTCAAACTCGGATTCTGTTCCTTGCTTGATCCGAACCAAGTGGAAAATCGGACCGTCACGGTGTTCATGCTGTGTGCGCAAAGCAGATTGCGTTTCAGCGGGGGCTCTGGAGAGGTTTTCAACGGATTTGGGTGCAAATGACACCTTCATTTGCAGGGGGGGTCCCCCTATCATGACGATGGAGGGGAGACTCCGCCCATGAGTTGTCCAGTGGGTGACATGTGTAGCAACCTGAAGATGCCTTGTGTCAAATTGTAAGATGTGACATGTACATCGCATTGGCAGCAGAGTGGCGCAGTGATACGCAGTGGCACCGGGCTCGCTCCGCTTGAAAGTTGCTGGACCATGCAGAAGCAACAACATTCTGTTCAACATTTGATAGCCCAATCTTTTCTGACATGACCACAGAGTCGTGGCGCAGTTGCCGGAGAAAAAAATGAAGCAGTGACTGCGGCCCGGGGCGTAGTCGCTTTTTGTGTGCATTCGGCTCTGGGCGCCTGGTCTGCGGATAAGCTTTCTCACAGTTTGGCCAAGTTCCATCAATTTCCCATATTCCCGGCGTTTCTTGTTGGGGCTTGTGGCTGTTTCGTGATGCCAAGATGTCAAGACTTGAGCAGGTGGATAGGTAGAAAAACACGGCAGGTAGGCAAACCAGTTGGACGGGAAAATAGATAGCGTAGGTTGAAACAGCAGGATTTATAGTTTAGTTTAGATATACAGGATAGATTGCGCCCCTTAGATGGTTGATAGTTTAGATATATATATATATATATACAGTTAATATACAGAAAAGAGAATCGATAAATACATAGACAGGCAGACAGATAGATCGATAGAGAGAGAGAGAGGGAGAGAGAGAGAGAGAGATAGGATAGGATAGGATAGGATAGATAGGCTAGATAGACTAGATAGGATAGATAGGATAGATCGGATAGATAGGACACATAGGATAGATAGGCAAGACGGGCCAGATAGGGTAGACAGGATAGATAGGGTAGAGAGGATAGGTAAGACAGGATAGGATGGGATAGGATAGTGTAGGATAAAAAGATAGATAGATAGGAAATAGATAGGTATAGATATAGATAGCTATAGATGGGTATAAATAAATAGTGCTAGAAAATGCATGATCATGATAGATAATGACATATCATGATAGGTAATGATAGGCAATGAGAAATAAAAAGAAATAATGAGAAAAAATGATAGCTCTTAAAGCTAATGGTAGATAGATAGACGCATGGATGGATGCATAGATGGATAGACTAGACAGATAGATAGATAGATAAACAGATAGAGATGGGGGAGGGAAGGAGGGAGGGAGGGAGAGAGAGAGAGAGAGAAACAGAGAGAGAGAGAGAGAGTGAGAGAGAGTGAGAGAGAGAGAGAGAGTGAGAGTGAGAGTGAGAGTGAGAGTGAGAGTGAGAGTGAGAGTGATGGAGAGGGAGAGGGAGAGGGAGAAGCAGGGGGGGGCGGGGGGAGGAGAGGGACCAGAGAAAGAGACACAGACAGAGAGAGACAGAGGCAGAGGCAGAGGCAGAGGCAGAGGCAGAGGCAGAGGCAGAGCAGAGCAGAGCAGAGCAGAGCAGAGCAGAGCAGAGCAGAGCAGAGCAGAGCAGAGAGATCGATAGGTAGACAGGTAGATAGATACATAGTCGGTAGATAGATAAGATTAGATTAGATCAGATTAGATTAGATTAGATCAGGTTGATAGATAGATAGATCGATAGATAGATAGATCAATAGATAGATCGATAGATAGATAGTCAGATAGATAGACAGATGGATAGATATTAGATAGAAAGATAGATGGATAGATAGGGTAGATAGGACCATGTTGGTTCGGGAGAGGCTAGGCTGGATTAGGTCAGATCTCATCATGCAAGCTAAACCACAACAGACTAAGAGTAATAGGTTGGTTGATTCTCTAGCATGGGCATCGAACAGCCGAACGCAAAAAGTATTTTCGGCTCACAGCACTGTTACAGTGAGATAAATATAGATCGATAAGTGGGTTGCAACATACAGTGAGACATAGTAAAACATAGTATAGTGAGACTGGATATCTCATGTTCAGTTGTAATGAAGAAGCTATGCTGGCCTCCATCATACCCCAAATTTGCACGATGATCCCAACGGACTGTCGTGCTGGAAACAACAAATTCCCACGGCGTTTTTTTCTTTTGATATTCGACTAGAGATGTTTGACAGTATTACTATTTTATAGTGATAATCACATAATATCATTGTAACCACCACTGTTTGTTTTCATTTCTCATGACGGAAATGTAGATTGGGTATGATTGGAGATATTTTTCACTGAAATCATCATAAAATTTATCATCATCATTGGGTCATGGTATAAAAACCCTGGTAGTTACCATGGTTTACCATGGCAGGAAGTGAGCTCAGCATGTCGCGGCCCGAAAGGTGACAGAGAATTGACTGGTTGAAGGGTGCAACTGGTTGAGCCATGACATTTATAGCTACATATAGGTCAATATCTAGGTTAGTTTGACATAGATGACATATGACGTATATAAGTAAATTCACTTCCAATTGAGTCATCCAGTTTTTTGCCAAATTCGCGAATATTATCGATCAGTAGAAAACATAGCCAGGTTCATGTTGGGTGTTCCGTTCAAGGTTCAGACCATGGCTGCCAGGATACTCAAAGAGTTCGACTTGTTCAGGACTGTGAGATGGTTGTTCTGACTTCTTTACCCACATTGGTGACCTTCAGACTTCAGACATGACCGCAAATTGGGAAGTTATTTGATGATATTTCAGGGTTTTCATGACTTGAATTGTTTGGACCATGCTATAGCTGCTATAAGGAGGTTAACTCAGAATAACGATAGAAATATGATTTTCATCCACAAAATTCCCATGAAAAGCAGCATGAAATCCCATTGAATCCCATTGAATCCCCTGGGTTGTTATTTGCACAGTACGGGAAGAAATTTCGTGATTCATCCAGTTGGAACATGTCAATGTTGTCAATCACAAAAGTCGGGTCGGTTTCATCAGACATTGACTAATATTGTTAAAAACCATGACTCATGTTAATATATTGACAAACTGACTAATATTGTTTTTCATTGTTTTCAACATATTGACAAATTGACTAATTTGCACTGCTGAGTTTTGCGCAGGAAATTGGCGCCTGAGCACCGGGAAGGCGTGCGGGAGACCCCCAGCAGCAGTATCTCACTGGCGCTGCAGGGCGTTTTCCTAGCGACTGGGCCATGGCGCCATCCCCTTGGGAAACAGAAAAGATGGGAAGTCCTAGGAAATCGCTGAGAAAGTATGTGAAAATCAACGAGGGCAATGGGAAAATAACAACGAGTAGTGGAGAGAGTTACATTATAATATAATTGTATATAATTGTTATATATATATACACATTAAATTTACTACATAGAAACATGGTGGATTCGGTATACCAGAGGGCAGTTTTTGCTAGGGGACCCCCGCAGTGGATATCTGCCATGGTTTTTTGTGCATCAGGTCACGACGGGTCCCGCTTTTTGAGGTGCTGATCCAGGTGTTGCTTCTGTCGGAATGCTGGAGCTTCTTCACTCCCAAAGACAAGCAATCCTTCGATATCGCCACTCTGTTGAAAACATGCCAGGGGCTTTTCCGCTTCTGAAAGTCAGCATTGCTGAGTGTTGATCCCAACTGGCAATTTGTCTGAGTTGTGGTTGATACAAATCTTGACCCAACGGTGTCCAGCCTTTTTTTGGTCATGGAGTGGGCTCTGGAAATTATAGATACCGATGTATAAAATGAATACTTCCACAGTCCACATGGCGGTTTTATCGAATTTGTGTGGGGGATTTCGTTGGCGAAATTTTGCCTTCAAGATGATGTTCAAAAGCATGGTTTTAACATGGCACATGTTTCTACGTCAAATTTCTCAAAAGATGGAATATGAATGAATATGATGGAATACAATATTGGAGAATGGTCATCAATCCATGAATTCCACAGGGGATTTCAAATGCAGCCATTGCAATGATTCCCATTGTGGGATGGAAATGGATGGAATACAACAACAAACCTCAACAAAGCCATGTTGAATCCCTGTTGATGAATCCCCTTAATGTAAAGATATTAAGAGTCCCGTTTATGTATGGTTAAATCATGTTAAATCATGTTAAATCCCATGGGATTTCTCCTATTTTTGAACGTGCCGCGAACGTGCCGAACGTGCCTCACGTGCCTCAGGACATGCAGGGCTTCATGCAGGTCTCATCCCCAAGGCCCCGGCCACTTTTGTGTGGCTTCGATGGGGAAACCACAAAAAATTGTAGAAAAATGGTAGATATCAACAAAAACCTGGACTTCAGATGATTTGAGTATTAACAATGAGGGATTACCATCAAAGATTTGGATGATTATTAATTAACAGCTTTAAACATGACGATTGAACCATCGAGAACGTGGGGGTAACCGTCAAGCACAAGGTATGTTAGCGTGATTCCGCCAGAAAAAAATGGGAAATACCCGAATGTTCATCCAGCTTATGGGTCATCAATAATTTTAGTACAACCTATTTGGGTGGAGCCTGATGTTTGTTTTCCACTTCAAGCATAGACGCTGCGCTGCTGATCCAACACGCCAGGCAGCTGCGAGTGTTGCTGGATGTGACCATCCATGATTTTCCCTGCATTGATTTGAGCTTAGACTATCAAGATGTCACTTGGCCGTGGCTGGTGAAGGAGTCCTGAAAAAGACTGGTGGCACATGGGATGAGAAATGTTCACACTGTTGGGGCTAGCGGGCCGGGACCCACCAAGTGAAGGTAGCTACTCTTCTGTTTCCCGTGTGCTGCTGCAACTGGATAGCCATGCTTGTCAGGTGCTAAGGGCAGCAGTTCCATTTGGTATCCATGCGGCCATGGGCTTCAAATCCTGGTTCCTGCCATCCATTCGTAAGTGCAGACATCCGATTGAGTAGTGACCGAAATCCTTGTTGATCACTTATAAATTATGATGTGGGGTAATAGTAGGTTGTACTGGTTTATTGCGGGTTCTAAGCTGACCCATTTCGGACACCGAATCCTAGCTGCAGCCAGGTGCTGCAATCTTTGGTGGTTTTACTCTTGGCTCCAGATTTTTTGA
Organism: Cladocopium goreaui; assembly: GCA_947184155.2. NCBI lineage: Eukaryota > Dinophyceae > Suessiales > Symbiodiniaceae > Cladocopium > Cladocopium goreaui. Next base: position 44,235 of record CAMXCT020003448.1, read on the forward strand.
AATCGCCACTTTAAGTGTATTTCCATCCAAGACACTAACGAGAAGTGTGACATTTGGCTTGAGACCCAAGTCTTGATGCTTTCATCAACTTTGAGACCCAAGTGCTCTTGATTTTCACTATGTTTCACCATTTTTTCACCATTTTCTTCACCCCTTCCACACACATCCGGGCTGCTTTTTAGTTCCCATGCTCAGGCCATGGGCAACCGACAAACGGACATCCGCTCGGGCGTGCTGAAGCAGAGACTGAAGCCCGATGGAACTGCGGTGGGCCAAGTGCTGAAGAACGCCACTTGGAGCACTGGAGGCTCCTGGTGGTTTTGTTTAGTTCTTGGTGGTACCCCATGGTACCCCAGTAGCCTGGTGGTTGACCTGGTGGTTGATGTTTAGTTTAACCAGTAGTACCGCACAAGGCGGTGGCGGAAGTTTCCAAAATAGGAAACCTATAGGAGAGATTGGTTGTTGTGAATCAGGGATGGCAGAGCGAATCCACTGATGAACCGAAAGGTGCTTGAGGTCTCCTCTCTTTCTCTCTCTTTCTCTGACTATCTACCTACCTACCTATCTATCTTCTATGTATCTATCTATCCATCGATCTCTCTATCTCTCTCTCTTTCATTCTAATTTACCTATCTATCTATCTGTCGACTGTCTGTCTATCTATCTCTCTCCCCTCTCTTACTGTTCATCTGTATATTGTCTAGTGTCTTCATCTATCTATCTATCTATCTATCTATCTTATCTATCTGTCTAGCTGTCTACCTGTCTATCTTTTGTGCAGTGTCATTCAGTGTAATGTAGTGTAGTGTAAGGTAGTGTAGTGTAGTGGAGGGTAGTTGTGTAGTTTTAGTTGTAGTGTTGTGGAGTGTAGTGTAGTGTAAGGTAGTGTAGTGTAGTTTAATGTTGTGTAGTGGAGTGTAGTGGAGTGTAGTTGGGTAGGTGTAGTTGTATTTGTAGTGTAGTGGAGGGTGTTTAGGTAGTGGAGTTAGCGGAGTGTAATTTAGTTGTAGTTGTGTAGTTGGTAGTTGTGTTTAGTTGTGTTGTAGTGTTGTGGAGTTAGTGAGTGTAGGGTAATGTAGGTAGTGTAGTGAAGCGAAGCGAATCTGAACTTCCAAAAGTGGTCCGGACCTGGTGTGTTTTGTACATTTTGACTTGGAAATGTGCTTCGCGCCACAACGGAGTGCACTTTTTCGACATCTGAACCTCCAAAAGTGGCCCGAGACCGTCAGTTTTTAACACTTTTGACTTGGAAATGTGCTTCGCGCCACAACGGCGTGCACTTTTTCGACATCTCAACTTCCAAAAGTGGTCCGAACCTGGTGTGTTTTATACATTTTGACTTGGAAATGTGCCCCGTGCCACAACGGCGTGCACTTTTTCGGCATCGCAACTTCCAAAAGTGGTCCGAACCTGGTGTGTTTTGTACATTTTGACTTGGAAATGTGCTTCGCGCCACAACGGCGTGCACTTTTTCGACATCTGAACCTCCAAAAGTGGCGCGAACATGGAGTGTTTTGTACATTTTGACTTGGAAATGTGCTTCGCGCCACAACGGCGTGCACTTTTTCGACATCTCAACTTCCAAAAGGCGTCCGACACTCAGGTGTTTTGCACATTTTGACTTCGAAATGTGCTTCGCGCCACAACGGCGTGCACTTTTTCGACATCTCAACTTCCAAAAGTGGTCTGAACCCCTGGTGTTTTTAACATTTTGACTTGGAAATGTGCTTCGCGCACAACGGCGTGCACTTTTTCGACATCTCAACTTCCAAAAGTGGTCCGGAGCTGAGGTGTTTTGTACATTTTGACTTGGAAATGTGCTTCGCGCCACAACGGCGTGCAATTGTTCATCGCTCCTGTGGCCAGCTGGGTCCGCACCCGCCGCTTTAGCGAGCCTACTTTTCGACCCTCCGGAGCCACAAATCATTGGAAAAACACAGTGTTTCGCGACTTTCCTACCTTTTCGCGCATCTGTATCTTCTGTCTTCTTACTCTTTCTCTTCTAATCTTCTCTCTTCTAATCTTCCTCTTCTCTCTGCCTCTGCCCTGCTCTGCTTTTCATCTGTCCATATTGTCGGAAGTTTGACTTCTAAACTTCCTTCGATAAACCAGCTATTGGGGTACCTGGTGGTATGTTGGGTTTTTCCATATAGGTACCCCAATAGCTGGTTGGTTTTTTTCATGGACAATTCGATCAAAATGGATGATTTCGAGGTACCCCGATTTTAGGAAACCTCCATGTTTCTCATTCATTCTTGCACTACTCGACTCCGCTGGATGGAGCTGGGGCAGAAAGGCCATGGGAAGGCTATGATTCTGCTATATATGTATATATTGGTGCACAACAGATTCTAGGGTTATTCAATGATAAAGTGCCTGAAAACTTTGAACTGGACACAGTGTGCCACTTCCTCTCGAGGGGTTGATCACCACCCATGACATGTGCGGGATATATACATACATTTTAAAAAACTATATACAGTATACAAATATATATACAGAATAGATATCTATCTGTATCAAAAAAAATGTTATCACAAAAAAAATGTGATCTGAAGCTGGTAGAAATCCATCATGTTCACAGGGTCTCAGCTGAATACAAAAAAGAAACGGCAATTTCTGAAATAGAGCGAATTGGGTTGCCAGCTCAATTAGTTAATTCATTTTCACATTTTTCATACATCATGTAGCACCTTTGGGGTCTGGGGTACCATTCATCCCACCTCTACTCATCTCTGCAGGTCCCAATTTTCTCCTTTGGCCTCCATCAAAATCCACAAACCAATTCGCTTCGTCTGATGGGACACAATGAAGCTTTGCTAAAATCTTCAAATCGTAGCCACTCAAAAATCCAACGTTTTGTGCGTGGCTGGAGTTCATAGTCCCCCAACATTCATTGATCCCAACGCCGCGTGGAAGCGTCCCAAGGACCCCAAAGTGGCGGGTGGAAGCGGAGCGTCCCTCGGCGCTGGTTGGTTTATGGATGACTGGGGGTACCATGACTTAGGACACCTCCATATTACATCATATACTTATAGGACATCCTATAATGTAATATGGAAACCTTCATATAGTTTCTTATATTACATCATATTACTATATTTAGTGAAACTAAAAGAAATGAAATACGATGTCCTCTTGGAAACATATCGACGTATCGGTATACCATCTTTGTTCTCACTTTTGAATTGGTTACCTAATATAGCCAGCTGTATTGGATAGCAATTGGATATATATATTTATATATATAATATACATAATATATATATATGTATATGAACACTTTGAGCACTAGTACAAGTCCCAGTTTTTGTCACTCCACCTCCCCGTCCTAGCCAGGTCTGAAAAATGTGGTGAACTCACCCGGATTTTGTCCGTCGACGCATGGTTTTGCCCATTTTGAGTAAAATCTCATTTCTACAGGACTATAACCAAGTATCCAAACAAGTATATCCAAGTATATCCAAGTACATCCAAGAATATCAGTTACTGATAGTTACTCTATGTCAGTGATTTTTGAGTTATATAAGTTATATCCATTTCTTTCATGATAGCCTCCCCATATCTTGATACCATAGATATCCCCTTTTTCTGGTATCAATATCCCCCTCTTGATATGGTATCTGTCAATGGTATGAATTCTGCCGAGGTCCAGCCCTAGCATTCGCAATGGCACTGGCAATGCCACCTGTGGTGATCCCTGGTTTCCAAACATGGAGCGGGCTTGCGGCTTGCCATCGTTTCCCCTACTTTATGGGGATATCTTGGGGATAGTGAATGGGATATATATTATATACATATAACCGAGGTTCAGAAAGGGATACTGCGAATAGCAGTTTGGAGGGTGAAAAGATGATGACCTATTCAAAAATCATCAGATTCTGGGGTGATTACTCTATTTTTGGACAAATCCGTGTCTTTCACAGGATTCGATGGAAAATTGATGAATTCAATGTTTGATTCATGGATGGTCCATTTCAACTGCTCAGGCCTTTTGTACCCCGCCACGCTAAATCCGTTGCCTTCATTGATTAAGGGCTTTCTCACGCTGCCATTTCATTGATGGAAGGAACCGTGCTCCCAAGTCTCCTTTAAGCTTCCTTTGGCTCACCCAGAGCTTCAAATTGAGTGACCCCTACCTTAAAATCGCCATTTCTGGATCCAACATGCTTGGCCAATGACTCTTGCCTCAAATTTTATGCCCATTTAGACCACCGAAACTGTACCTGCCAGCCGCCAAGTTCTCACCAGGATTGTTATGGTGCGCTTCCAGATGGCGAGTGTTGCAACACCTGCTCCGATGTTTTGTATGTGCCATGTCACCAGAGGGGGTTATGGGAATGGCCAGCTATCAAACAGCTAAAACATGGTTTGAAATGTTGATGCAAGTATATATGATCAGCCATTAATTGACATGTTGCAATGATATGGCCTTAATATGACTATCATCATTGAAACTCATTGAAAAAATGCTAGTTCATGATCAGTGATGGAAATATGATATAGTTATGTCGTATTTTCAATGACGTGTGTCAGCTATCAAGCATGTTGTTATTTTCAATATTTTTCATATGTTTCAATTATTATATAGTGATATATGTCATTACCATTCATTACCATATGTTTCATATGTAATTAATTACAAAGTTTCCACCTCTACTAACACCGATACTTTGCCACCACTTAGACTCCCTGGGTAATTTGTTTTCAGTAAATTATTCGTTTTGGTGATGTCAATGACAACTGTGGCCACGACTCCAAGCGATTCCAAGGCCTATCGGATGAAGCGATGGGCACTTCCCCGCATCGACGCCCCGAGAAAACAGCATTGGGACGATGATTTGATGATTTTGATGTGGGAGAAACATATCAATGTGGATAAAACAATGCCATGGTCATCACCATCCCCCAGTCATCACATGTCATCACCATGGTTGCTATGTTTACCATTCCCGTATATATATATATGGTGGTTTATTGCTTATGTGGTAAATATACCCGTATATACTAGCAATGATAGTCAATTGTAGTCTATTAATATTAATATATATATATATATCCGTTGTCAATTACGGGTATACATATATGTATAATGATGGGTATCAATGATAGTCAATGATACATATACCCATATATAATATCAAAGATCTTCAACAAAGGTCACACATCAGTTACCAAAGGTTCTTGGGATTAAACTTGATTGAACACTGTTAAAAACAATATATCAGACAAATATATAACATGATGCAAACATCTTCTCTTCTTCCGAACAACTCAGGAGAGCATCAAACAATGTCAGCAGGATGGAACTGGAAAGTCTGCGCCCCTCGGCAGTGACAGAAATTTGTGGCTTGAATTTTGGGAGATTTTAAGGGAGCTTCCGAAGCACCCTGGCCCTAAGATGACAGCAAGCTTTTTCACTATATATTGCACAATATTGCACAATATTGCACAATATTGCATTTACTTTCAGATAGATGTTTCCCTTTATTTCCCTTTATGTTGACAATCAAAGGGTCGCTTAACCATCACATCTCCAGCATCTCCAGCATCTCCAGCCACCCCCGTGAAGCATTAGTGGATTTCAGTGGATTTGACAGAGGGAACGGGAAAGTGTCCCACCTGTCCACAGTTCAGGCAAATTGTCGTTGTGGAAATCCGACGATTGTGACAACCCATATTTGCCAATAATTATTATAAAATAGGCAATATATTAACCAATAATATTGGTTAATTTGTGGCAAACAAATTTGTAGGTGCCATATATTAACCAATACAAAGTTCCTGGCAAAATCTGCCAAATTGCCCAGCAATCTGCCAATATTTGCCAGATTTTGCCAGGAAACATGGAGATTTGAGGTGCAAATCCAAACCGAACTGGACCCTATGACGGCCACGTGTGGAACACATGCCGAAAATCATCATCATTTTGGTGAAATATGGTTTTCAATCTCTTGAATTCCCCATATTTTGTTTGGTGATTTTTGAATAAATCATTAAATCATATGATAAATGATGGACTTTTTTTCAGCAAAAAGTCCATCATTATATCATTAAATAGATAATCATTAAATGAATCATATTAAGTATATTATTATCATAGTCATTAATATCATATTAAATCATTTTCATTTATCATTATTTATCATATCATGAAAAATCCTGATAAATCTCTGTTTTGGATAGCGCAGAGATCAGTATCAGTGGCAGATTCCTGAGGTATCAGCCGCCGCAGATCGCGCACGTCAAGGCGATTGAAATTGGATCCTTTTTTGTCTGATAAGATGTAGTGTCTATTATTGTCTATTATTATATCTGGTAAACTAACATAGCTATTGATAGCATGGTGGATCTTTCCAGTTCGCTATGTAAACGTTTACCAGAGGGTATTATATCTGGTTGTTTGGATATCCAATATCCGTTTATATTTTATATATTTTATATATTTTTGGCTGCTGTGCAGCCAATACATTGATCAATAAAAAAGCATTTTGTTGATCAACGGACATCAACATCCCAGAGACACTTCCGATTGGATTCTTCACTCATCCCATGATCCCATTGATCCCATGTGTCATTTGTTGGTTTTTATCGGGTTCAACGCCACGGTTTTGTTGGTGTTTTCTCTTTAAAGATGCCACGTTTGCTGAGATTGTGAGGACTACAGTTCGGAGGACTATCTGAAGAACTTCAAGAAGATTGGCAGCTTGACAGACTCGGGCAACGAGGCGCGGATCACGGCGCCCTTGAAGTTGAACCTGAGTTTGAACTTGTGTCTCGGCGAGCGCAAACGGAGCTCGATGAGGGTCCCGATGTGTCGGGGGTGCCGGGGCTTCAAAAAAGAGGCAACATGAAGCAACGATTGAAGTTGTGAGGTGCAGCATATAGTTTTTGAGACATGAGATTACGTGAAAGCAAATGAAATCAATGAACGAATGAATGAATGCCGGCATGAATGAATGAATGAATCAACGGATGAATGAACGAATCAATCAAGAAATGCAAGAAATGGGTGATTGTGTGACGAATGAACGAAACAGAAAAGCAAGGAAACAATGACTGAACGAATCAATGACTCAATGATTCAATTGGTTGCTGGTGTTGGTACCCATGGTGCTGCAGACTTGTTGGCCCAACTCAGGCAGAATATCACCTTCAAACCGTTGAACTTGAAACCCTTCACGCCATCCTTCGACGATGAATGGGACGACGAAGACGATTTCTGGGGCGCGTCGTTTGGGGACCCTGTGGTGAAGTCTGTGGTGAATTTTACCAAGGTCAAAGCCGAACTTAGATAAGAAAGGCATTCATGATAACGGATTTTATGTGTATATATAAATGATATATATATAAATATAATATAATATACCTGTGTTGAAAAAATATTATATTGTCCAAGATCGGCGTTCAATGCGATATGACTCTGGCTATAAGTTCCACTGGGTGGCTGGTTGCTCTCTAGCCACCTCTCTGCAGTTTGGTGCCAGCAGTGGACAAAAACACCAACAAGGGATACAGCACGCTTCAGGATTGAATCTCATGCGGAAGCTAGAGGAAGCTGGTAAATATGTCTCTCACCAGTTTGGGAATCCTGAAACTGCAGATTGTTTCCACTAGGAATGGGAAAACCGTGAGAACTGCTGGATATCTTCCTTCATGGATGTCAGAACCGTTAGCACGATTCCCTTCCCAAGCACCATTCTCATTGGATTCATGTCCCATTCTATCCTCCGGTAATCAACCATGACAGTATCTCATTTATATCACTATATCCCCAGTAAATTATATCTCCAATTATATCCCCACTAAATTATATCCCCATATTAAATCAGCTGATTTCCTTCCATTTATGTTCCATTTCCACTTGAAACATCACTTTTCTGATCACTTTTCCCAAGGTCGAGATCCAAGGACGGCGCTTTTTTTTAATTTTTAGCTGGCGAATTGACATGGAATTGGAGTAACCATCAAATAAAATTGGAGCTGTAGCCATCAAAGTGAGAGTTAGTTTAATAGTACAAACATGTACAAACCATCCAAACTCTTGAGGTATTGACTATCAAATACCCTCTGGTAAACGTTAACAAAAAGCTATTGAACATGGCCATTGAAATAGTGGATTTACCCATTAAACATGGTGATTTTCCATAGCTATGTTAAATTACCAGAGGGTATATGGAGGTTTAAGCATGAAACATCGGAGCATCAACCATCACGCAGGGTATGCATCAAAAAACTGGGGTTTGACCTGAAACACTGTGGATTGACGCAATGGGACATTCTTAAGACTGAATTCAGAAAATCATTCAATGGATATGGGGTATTGTCCATCCCTGTCTTGGATTCCTCAAAGGTATGTATGCCTATAATCAGAGGCGATTTACATTTTGTGTTTGAAATAGAAACACGTGTTGAGTTGGGTGGTTTCTCAAGTGAGACCTATGGGTTGAACTGCAATTCTTCATTCTGGAGCGAGGTTGCTTCATGACGCGCTGACACCTGTGAATTGTATTTTATTGGATATGTCTGCCTGTACTTAAACTGTCATCTTTAACTTCAGAAAACGAACATCCTGATTACAGTAACGTTTAAAACATTGCGAACCACCAAAGCGTCTTCATTTCATTGTTGGAACCTCCAACAATAATTGCCAAAACCATCCAATGTCCTAAGCACTATAGTATAAACTCTAATTCTCCAAGTCTCAAAATTTTGGTTTCCATCATTTTTGAAATGTTCATTCATTTTCCCACCATTTTTCCCACCATTTTTTCTCCCAAAGACCCACCTAAAAACATCCGCAAGGATGGGCCGAACAAGGTCCTCTCCTGGCCAGATTGCGTGAGGCTGTGACGTTTTTTCATAGGAAAATCAGCCATGGGAACATTTCCGAATAACATGGCTAGAATATGGTAGAATGTACCATGCAAAAATTAGGCAGTTAAACGCCTCACTCCGAATAGGTGGCTGGTGAAAATTGATTTCAAGTATAGGAATGGCTTCATGGCTCCTAGAATTTTGGTGGTTTCAATAGCAGCTTGTTTACCTTTTGAAACGCTAGATGTTTAGGACGTTTTTTTTTCCTTTTTTTTTTTTCCAATTTCGATCGTGTGTGTCATCAAAGATATTCCATTGGAATATTTATCAGTCATTTGCCCCAAACATGTTCCAAGCATGAAAAAGTAACAGTTAGCTGGAGCATTTGGGAACGTGTGTAGAACAATCATGCTTTATTGGAAAGTTGGTTGCGGCAAATCCAGAGATGTGGTGTTTCTAAACCCATGTGATGTTAACAGAGGCGCCACCACAGGAACTTGGGTTATTCTGAGGAATCAGCCCCCGTTGCGGGTTCATTTCTATCATTTCTCATCTCTGTGAAGATCCACAAGAACAAGAGTAACTTTTTGCATCTTTTTGCATCTTTTTGCATCAGTTCTCCGAAGATATGCAATTGCGAGGACACGCATTTATCATTCGTTTATCAACATGTCATGTTTTTTTTCCACCCAAAATTACCATAAAATTACCAAGATTTCTAGGTTTTTGATCGATTTTCTGGGTAAATACATAAGTTTCCCATGGGCTGCTGCTACAGACCTCTGCGCAGGCGCAACGTGGTGGTGAACGGCTTTGACCTGGGCGAAGCGCTGCTGGAGGACCAGATGAACAACTCGCCAATATACTAATGGGAAAATTATATATACCATACTATATTGGCGATTATAGGGGATATTATTTCTCATTATATTATTGGTAATAATTGGCTAGTGTATCTACTGATTGGAAAATTATAATCGCTAATATTCCCTATAATTGGCTAGTATATACCATATCCAAATATTATAGGGATTATACTAGCCAATTATAGGGAATAAAAAGCAACTGACTTCCTCAAGTTTCATGTTAGTTTTTGGGTGATTGTGGAAACATATCTGAATGTCAGGAGTGGTTTTCTGGCAAGGCCTACACGCTCTTGACGTACGATACCCCAGCGTAGCCAAACCACACCCAATGTTTTCAAGTAATCAAAAGATGGAAGCATTTCTTTCGATTTCTGGACGATTTGCCTGTTGAAAAAACAAAATAACATCCAGGTCCAGTTCCATGAGTTTTTATACACCAGTTTTATGTCTCAACATCATATCCCAAGTATTTGCAATTTCAACAGACAATAAGTTGAGTATACCCCCAGTGGTGAATATGGTGAATACTTCCAAGTGTTCTGCCTCCAATCATTCCCAGTACATATCAGTGTGTCTGAAAATGGGCTACTCCACCAAAAAGGGATAGTGATGATTCATATTGATTAACTATCAAAGAGGTGCCAGACATGTTCAGACAAACATCTCTTTCGTTGGTGAATATCTACAATCTCACTGTGAAAATGGAGATGGAAAAGAATTTGCTCCGAATCCAAGATATGGTTTCCAATATCGCCAACACCCAAATACCATGTCCACATATTTCCAGAAGGCCCCCTTTTTTGGAAACCATCAAAGCGGCATGGGTGGCTCTGGTGTTCATCGCTTCATCGCAGGACCTGAGACCCTTCGGAGCCAAGGATTGGGCGGATCTGCCATGCCATGCCCCGGTGTCTAAAAATTGAACAACAAATTGGTGGTTTAATGGTGGTTCAATGGTGATTTCATGGGATTAGATATGGAAAATCCACATATTGGGATACCCTAGATCGTCCAAGTGATGGATGACCATGGCTTAGTATGAAACCCATGGTGACTTGGGGATCCTGCAGTTTAAGAAACCACCATATTTGAGCAGCTCGCAAGATTCGAAGTTCCAAAATTCCGGAATTTCCATCTGGTCCTGGTTGCAGGATATGTGAATCCCATTATTTCATAGATTGATTGGGCCTGGGTATCATTCCGGAATAACTGTTGATGAATGCTGTGATAATCAATCCATCAAATAATGGTAGGATAAGAATGAATATGCCATCGTTTTGGATGTTGCAGCTCTATTCTCTTGGAATTGACATGTTCCATGATGGTCCTCAACACCAAGCAACTGGTGCCAAAACTCGCAACCCCACGCCCAAAACTCGCAAGACCAGGAACCCCCCCAGGGGTGAACAGGTGAGCCGAAATAATTTTGACTCAAGATGTTGCTGGATCTTTACTCAAGATGTCCTTGCGATCGAAGGGGGGTTGTATCCGATCCCATTGACTTTGGTTTTTTTTGTATTCCCTGACGATCAGTTCCCTTGTTGCAGTTTCCATTTCCATGTTTGGGTGATTTTTGGTTGATCATATCACCATGTCTACCATTTTTCCGTGGGTACTGTTCAACAGCCCCCAATTTCGGTTGCTTAAACTGTTTTTTTGGTCTTATTTTGCTGATTTTGCTGGTAGAATCCAGAAAAACACACATTTTGATGAGTCAAAGACACCTCTTGGGGGAACTTTGGGTGACATGAGACGTTCCATCCATGGCAGGAGGGCTGTTGGCAGGAGAATTGTGTCCGGGCAGCATCCAAATCCAATGGATTAGACATGCTCCGATGCCCCGGGCATGTGTTTGATATTTAAGGGCAACGAGAGTTGCCATACAAGAATCCCATTCTATAGGTTTTAAAGGCAAAAAAAAAATCAAAGCTCCCCTTTGAGCAAAGAATCGGTCTTTGACTTTCACTATTGAAAAATAAAATTACATTTACTTCGAGTTATCCCCACCATGACATTTATACGTTTTGTTACTGGCAAATCTTCTGGCATTCTATCTGACATATCTTCTAGCATTCTATCTGGCATTCTATCTGGCATATCTTCTGGCATTCTACCTGACATATCTTCTGGCATATGTTCTGGCATATCTTCTGGCATTCCATCTGGCATTCTATCTGGCATATCTTCTGGCATATCACCTGGCAAATCTTCTGGCATTCTATCTGGCAAACATTCTGGCACTTTATCTGGCATATCTTCTGGCATTCTATCTGACATTTTATCTGGCGTTCTATCTGGCATACCTTCTGGCATATCTTCTAACATTCTATCTGGCATATCTTCTGGCACTCTATCTGGCATATCTTATGGCATTTTATCTGGCATATCTTCTGGCATTCTCTCTGACATTCTATCTGGCATATCTTCTGGCATTCTATCTGGCGGTTGAGGTCCGGCAGGGAACACTGGGCGCGGATGGTCGCGGTTGAGGTCCGGCAGGGAACACTGGGCGCGGATGGTCGCGGTTGAGGTCCGGCAGGGAACACTGGGCGCGGATGGTCGTGGTTGAGGTCCGGCAGGGAACACTGGGCGCGGATGGTCGTGGTTGAGGTCCGGCAGGGAACACTGGGCGTGGGTGGTCGTGGTTGAGGTCCGGCAGAGAACACTGGATCGCGGGTCGCGTTGAGCAAGGCGAACGAGGACGAGACGACGAGGACGACGAGGAGGACGAGGAGGAGGAGGAGAGGAGGAGGAGGAGCAGGAGGAGGAGCAGGAGGAGGAGCAGGAGGAGGAGGAGGCAACTGACATAAAATCTAACAACCCTCACCTGGCAGGTGGGGAAAAACGCTCTTGTTTTTTTGTGGTTGGGGCTGTTCCCGTGTTGTTTTTTTTTTTGTGAGGAAACATGGCATCTCAGACCAGCTCAGAGAGGTTTCAGTTTCTACGCTTGGGGTCGGGAAAAACCCGAGAGGCCGCAAAGTAAGACTTGTCCAGAGTAGCTTCAACGAGCAAACGCCATCCCAGATGCTGCGGGGCTTGACTCTCATCTTGATCTCACTACTTTCAATGTGATTTCGTCTCAAAATAGGTACTTCAAATTACTTCAAGATCCCAAATGGGTCACAATCATTTTCCTCCGTTATTGAATGGCAGAATGAGGGCCCATCGCATCCCCCATTTTTGAACTTCCATTGTTGCAGTGGGCGACCCCGCTCCTCTGTTCGCAGGATCGGCATCTCCTGGAGTTTGCTGAAGATTCATTTTCAGTTCAAGATTAATCCACCCATTTAAGCGGAATCTCTTCCAGTTTAACATGACCCATGACGGATCCATGGTGCTGGTATATTATGCTAACATGACTGAGGTATATTGATGGGATCCATGGCACACCATATATAGCATACATGGATCCTATGGGTGATGGAATATGTTACGGAACATGTTACGTAACATGTTTCCACACATTTCCCATCATTTTCCAGCTGCCTTTCGTGGCCCCTTAAGCGTGGCCAGGTAGCCACACGGACAAGTTCAACTGCGAGAGCATGGACCACTGCTCCACTGCTTGTAGCCAGGCCAGTGGGCTGTCCATGGTTGCCATGGTTTAGAAAAAAAAATGATGGGGAAACATGCCAAACATGGTTTATAGATGTGTATAGATGTCTCTAGAAACAGCAATTTCGTGGTGATTTGATGGTGTTTTTATGAGATTGGATGGGATCCTATCCATAGGAGGTGTCCGTTTTGTCATGGTACCCGGATGTACCCCCCAAATCGTTTTCTGGTACACCCCTAATGAAACAGCCTGGGGTTGAACAAATATCCAAAATATCCAGGTTGACATTCTTCTAAGGATGTGGCATGATTTAGGCATGAAAGCAATGATGATTAAGCCATGAAATATGTCAAACATCCATTGACAGTAACCATTGAACATAGGGGATCTGGGGGTTGCCTAAAACATGGGAGGACCTTGGAAAAAATCATCGGAATTTCTCATGCTGATGAATGGGGGGTAACCACGAATGGTGAAAACGGCCTATTTTTGCTGTGACCAGCAATGCTTTAAGGATGTCTTTGGATGGCTATTGAGGGAACCCAAGAATTTCCCAGAACATGACCCATTTGCCATTGGTTTTGCCTGAGACAATTGATGGTTATTGATGGTTTCGATTGTCCAGTGTGATGTTAGATTCGCGACCCGCATCTTAACACTTTCTGAGTCAACCGTGTTGGTCTACCTGGAGTTTGTGCGGCTACCAGTCCACTCTTATTCCATTCACTTACCAAGCATGGGACACCCAGAAAACATCCCGCAGTGAAGAGATGTCAAAAACCCGGGACCCAAAGCCGTTTGGCTCAGATGTAGCTTTCTCCGACGCATTGTGATATCGTAATCCCGTCACAGATGTCGATGGTGAGAGCACGACCATTCTCCAGCCGCGATGATCTCGATATCTCGCCATTGCGGGTCAGAGGGCAAGGTGTTTCTGCAGTAGCTGTGGAGTGCATTTGCTGCTGGGCACCTGCTGGGCTTCTAACCGGGGAATGATCCTAGAAGTCCATTGTGATGACTTAGATCAACGAATTGCTTATCAAATGGAACGAACATCGCTTCCTAAAGGGGTTCTACCTGGTTTTACACGGCCGAGATTTAGACACCAACCACTGACCATCACTGACCATTGATTTCGGTCAGATCATGGCGTCGAGAATCCCAAGTGAATGTTGACGGCCCCGCCCAGGTAAAGGTGGAGAGGTGGAATTGCCTGGCCGCTTTGTAGGTAAGTTTTACAAGGCCGGAGCGCCCTGGAATTGGCGGTGACAGATGATTCACAGCTAGTGTTGGTAGGTCTGTGACCTCTGTATCTACCTACGCATTCTTTCCCAGTATCCATTTACTTGTGGGAGTCCACAAGACAGAAGGTATTTCTGATGATTTCTAGGTTTCCAACTTTGCTGACTATCTTTCCATTTCCTGAATTTGAAAGTTCCAGGAAGCTCCCCATTTTTTGACGACAGGGTACAAGGCATAGTTTCTGTAGACTTTCCATGACTTTCCCTTTTCCCTGTCAATCCCTTATATAACATTTAGAGGTCGCTTGAAATAAATCCAGACCGTGGGAATCAACTCGCAGGTGCCGAGCAAACGCGAGGAACCACCAGCTTTGGCATCTCATGAGTTCAGAATGCTGGAAGCAGTCAAGGGATGCCCCCATGTTCCTTGGATATCTTGGATGGTCAAAATTTAGGGCAGTTTTTACTGTTGACGATCCTGTTTGGGGGAGTCTTCAATTTTGATCACCCACATGTATCCATGGCAAAATCCAGCAGAAATGAGTATGCAAGAATGGGGCATGGGCCTCAACAAACAAGGCCAAGCACGGAACAGGATCATCAATCTTTTTGGTTAGCAGGACCCCCCTTATTGGACAAACTGACAAACCCTTAAACAGAGATGTTGGTCTAGGAACTCCTTCAGGTAGTGCAAACCTTGGGCCTCTTCCATTTGCCCATCCACAACTGCCTCAAGCACTTCTTAAACGTCGAGGGTCACTGTGCAGCGCCTGGTGTGCCGCTCCCTTGGGATTCCCAGGAATCAGCGCAGGAGGATGACATGCCAACGCAGCGCCTGTGCGCGCTGTTCATGGAAAAGTGTGACTATTCTTTGCAGGACTTGGATGGGATGTTGCGAAAGATGGTTGGAGTCATGCCTGCTCAGCCTGCTCCAACTGGAACCTAGGTGGACAGTGGTCCCTATGGGCCCCACCGTCACAAAGTCATACTGTCATACCATGTCATACCTGTCTGCCATGGATCTGATAAATTCTGACATGTTTTCTGACACATCTTTCTGGCATATCTTTCTGGCAGGGAAGAGGAGGATAAAACACTATATAAAACAACTCTGATGAAATCTATGTCCTCTTCTCCTCTTCCCTCCTCCTGGTTGAGGTCCGGCAGTCTGACATTCTTTCTGGCATTCTACTTGTATGTGGCATCTATTCCTGGCATTCTCGTTGGCAATCTCTCTGGCATGTGTTTAACGCCACACCATCCTTCCACAGCTTCGCGATGTGGCACCAGGTCCAGGCCCACAGTCGTCGCAAAGTGCCCACTGAGATCTGGAGGCAAGTCACTCTGATAAAATCTAGAGAACCTCACCTGGGGGGGATAATAACTATATTTCTTTTGGCTGTTACTGTCGTGAAGGTTCCTGTTCTGTCCATCCCAATAAAGACTACAGGGATCATCCCAGGCAGTAGGGTTGCAACTTATCTGCCATGATCTGAATACACCCTATCGAAACCCTGGTGGGATGGATTGTAAATTGGAATCCCAATTTGGTTTATTTGAGTTTAACCAAAGGGACGGAATTCTCATCGTTTTTTCATTTGGACCACAAAACATTCAACACGGGGCAGCCCCAATACCTTTTACAGCGAAGCTGCCCAGCTTTGGCCGGAAAAGATCGGCCCATCGCACAGGACTTTGCGTTCTTCCGCTACACCGAGTCGGAAGCCGCTTTTGTTTGTCGCTCTGTGCTTTCTGCACTGTCCCATCTCCACGCTCGTGGAATTGTGCACCGAGATGTTAAACCAGCTAACATCCTGGTGGGAAGTGGTGGTGAGAAGGTCTTGTTAGGAGTCAGTTCCGAAAAAGGTCGACGGACAGACATATTTTCATATATTTTCCATACTGTACTAGATCTTGGCGTGTTTACAGCAATTTCACAATTTCAAAGCTTGCAGTGTTGAAGTGGCTACATCAGAGTAGTCGTCAAAAGCATGCCGCCCTTTTTTCCCATAGATTTTGGTGATTCTGATCCATGCCCCTGCCAGGAGACTTTGGATTGGCAGCTTTCCTGGAAGTGGAGACAAACACGGTGTCCAGGAATGGCTGTGGCACCCATGGTTTCCTAGCCCCGGAATGCTTGGAGAAGAATGAATTCTGCGAAAAATCTGACTTGTCGCTTGGCAAACACTAATATGCAACTTTGAATATGCAACTTTGAAGGAACAATCTACCTATTTGGATAGTTGTTTTTGTTGGTCCTGTGTATTGGCTCTTTTCTTTTGGGCTGGTTCTGCACCTACAGTTTGCCAGCCCCAGAGACACAGCAAAGGATCCCAGGTATCCCCCATTTATCTAGAATCTAGAATATTGCAGGAGAACAACATCAGAAACACTTACCTTGGACACAGCCAGTATCTTCCCAATAGCATCTTCCCAATAGCATTATTTAGTCGTGCTTTTTGTGGTACAGATTGTGGCCCCTGTTCCTCCTTCCAGGCAATGTCTGGCACTTGCCCATCATCTAAGCGAAACAATATTGCGGTTATTCTACGGCGTGAAAAACTACCGGGTTTATTGGGGGTTACAAGTAGTACAGCACAAGGCAGTGGCGGAAGTTTCAAAGATAGGAAACCTATAGGAGAGGTTGGCTGTTGTGAATCATGGATGGCAGATCGAACCCTCTGATGGATCAAAAGGTGGTTGGAGTGTCGGGCTATCTATCTGTCCGTCTGTCTGTCTGTCTGTCTGTCTGTCTCTCTCTCTCTCTCTGTCTATCTGTCTATCGACCTATTTATCTATCTATCTGTCTGTCTATCTATCTAATTACCTATCTGCCTATCTATTTGTCTATGTGCCTGTCTGTCTCTCTATCTGTCTATCTGTCTGTCTATCTGCCTGTCTATCTATCTATCTGTCTGTCTATATCTATCTGTCTGTCTATATCTATCTGTCTATCTATCTGTCCACCTGGCTATCTATTTATCTTTCAAAATGTCAATTCTGTCTTTCTATCTATCTACCCGTCTGTCTATTGTCTTTCTCACTATCTGCCTATCAATCTGTTTAACTATCTGTCTATCTATCTGTCGATCTGGCTCTCTATCTATCTGTTTATCTGCCCACCTGCAAGCTTGAAAACGAAGCAATTCTGCAAGACTTCCTTCAAACATGGAGAGTTGAGTGCAGAGCTGATGGCCTCGTACCAATGCGGTTTCCAATGTTTCCGCTCCATCTGTTTAAAGTATTGTGCCTGCCACGAAAAAGTGAGGCCATGTCATACGAAGTGCTGCGCCTGTCACACAAAATCATCTTAGCAAACCTGAAGATCTGATGCTCCAAAATGCAACCCCTTGTCAGGAAATCAGCACGCTGACCTCCTAACATCTCTGATGAACATGTCTCTTGTACTGCGCCTGCCGCGCGAAATTCATCTTTGCAGATCTTCTTCAAATGTCCCATGGCTGCCAACGCTTTTGAAACTGCTACAAAACCCTCACGTCTTGCTCTCTTTTGGCAAGGTGCAGAACCCGTTGCACCTGCCACAACGACGGTTCAACGTCCAAAAATGGTCCGACATGTGGTGTTTTTATTGTGCTTTTACCATTTTGACTTCGAAATGTGCTTCGCGCCCCAGCGCCGTGCACTTTGAATTTTCAACAGCTCAACTTCCAAAAGTGCTCCGAACCCGACTGCTTTTCACAGTTTTGACTTCGAAACGTGCTTCGCGCCACAACGGCGTGCACTTTTTCAACAGCTCGACTTCAAAACGGCCTGCAATTTTTCATCTCTCATCTCCCCATATGGCTCCGCACCCGCCGCTTTAGCCAGCCTATTTTTCGACCCTCCGAAGCCAGGAGACATTGGAAAAACACAGGGTCTCCCGGCTTTTCTACCTTTTCGCACACCTGCATCTTCTTTCCTCTGACTCTTTCTCTTCTGGTCTTCTTTCTTCTTCTCTTCTCTTCTCTTCTCCTCTCCTCTCGTCTCTTCTCTTCTCTTCCCTTCCCTTCCCTTCCCTTCCCTTCTCTTCTCTTCTCTTCTCTGACTCTTCCCACCTCTGCTTTTCTATCTGTGCACACTGTCGGAAGTTTGACTTCTAAACGTCCTTCGGTCATGGCTCATGACCCATTAATCATAGGAATCCCGTTCTCAACAAACCCTGATCAGTTGGAGATGTTTGATGATGTTTGATGATGTTTGATGATGGATCATCATATGGCAATTTTCTTCTGGGATAAGGGGTCAACATGGGTCAATACTTCTCTAGATGCTACTGTACTATATCCACTGGGAAGGTATTATGGTTCAATGGTTCTTGTTATTCCCATTTCTTGTTGTATCCATGTCAACAAAGGTGGACAATGTCCTATCATCCCATTTCATCATCCCAAGGTTTGCGCTCGGGGCGGTGTTGTACCAGTTACTCTTCCGGACCTTTGCCTTTGTGAAAGAGACGAAGATCCAAAGCGACATCGCCACGCGCTTGGGGGATCTACCGCTGATCCCATGTGGAAGACCCGCAGGTCTCCCAACGTGCAAGGGACGAATGGACGAAGGGACGAAGGGATGCTTTCTGGGAGGGTCCAAAAATGATCAGCAAAGACCTGTACAAAAAACCTCCCAAAACACAACACTACAACATTGAGTGAAAACACACCACATATACCCAACATCCATGGGATTCCATGGGATTCCATGGGTAACTAAGTTTTGATCCAGCAGGGAACTGAGATACCCCGAAGAAGCATGGATCGCACCCTGCAGCAGTTGAAAGTTCCAGGTTGAGGCAGCGCTTTGGACCATGGGCAAATTGCGTGTTTCATCGTGACTGATGATATTAGTTATAGTCCGAAGTCATGGTTTATGCTTTCAGTATAGGGATATGTCACGTGGTGTTTCTAGAGATGTAATCATACTGATTTTTGGAAATGAATTGAAATGAATGATAGTTGAGCACGGGGCCGACGGGGCACTCCAATTTCCAAGGATGATCATCATTTTTCTAATCAAAAAAACATTTTTTGACAAACCAAATTTGTATGTTCAGGCAACCATATATAGACCCAGCCTTTGCCGACTGAATCCACCAAGCCATTGTCTACGAGCACGGGAGACATCTTCTAGTGCACGGGGTTCCCAGCGTGAGTTTCTACCTCAAATTTGGTGGGATGTCATCTGCAGGTTTGCTTGGAAATGTTGGGAAACAAGGGACCATATTTTTAGAGCCCATCCAACGGTTCATCATTCCCCCCTTAAGAAGTGGCACAAACAATTGAGTTGCAGTGTTACACTGTGGTACAGTCTCCCCCAATTTTCAACAAGTTGCGCGCCTTTCTTGAAGATTGCGAGCCGTTGCGAGCCGCTTGAGGCAAATCTGATGACGGGTGCCATTTGATTCGCTGGCTTCTGCAGAGAGATGCCTATGACCTTCCCTCTGCGGTAGATGCTTTGGACCACCACTGGTTTGAAGCGGTCGTCCCTTGGCAGCCTTTCCCCTGGAAAGCTCCATGTTTTTGGTTGGGCACTCCCGCGCTGCCTCCTTCCTCCTCCGCCGCCTCCGCCTCCCCCCGCCTCCTCACACACAACTTTCACACACACACACAACTTACTCACACACACACACACAACTTGTCCACACACAACTTGTCCTCACACAACTTTCACACCCACCACTTACTCACACACAACTTGTCCTCACACACTTCCTCACACACAACTTACTCACACACGCACACACAACTTGTCCACACACAACTTGTCCTCACACAACTTTCACACCCACCACTTACTCACACACAACTT